>JARFYF010000063.1:31807704-31818774 GCA_030265395.1 Rhina ancylostomus | reverse complement strand
CTAATTTTATTCTTAGGTTTGTATAGATTACTTTGTTGATTCAATGAGTACAGAGAAAGATTGTCTGTGGTGTGCATACTACAGGCAAACTTGCTTTTGGACAGGGTGTTCATAACAGGAAAACATCTATGACGTTGACAGGTGTCTTTCCTTTCATAAAATTTATGTGCTCCGTGTGTAAAACAAGAACTGATGTTACACCCAATTTCTTGTTGGGGTTATGGTGTTGTCCTATGAGGGATAAAACAGCTGGAAATTAAAACCAGTAACCTTACAGGGCAATAGAGTCATACAGCATGGATGCAGATCCTATGGCCCAACATGTTCATGGCATGCCAAGCTGCCTTCCTGAGCTGGTTCCATTTGCCTATGTTTGGCCCATATCCCTCTAAATCTTTCTTATCCTTGTACTTGTCCAAATATCTTTCAGATATTGTAACTTCCAGCTCTTTGCATACACCCACCACCCTCTGTGTGAAGAGATTTCCCTTCAGACCCCCTTTAAATCTTTCCCCTCTCACCCTATCTATGCCCCTCATCATTTTATGCACCTCTATAAGGTCACAGCCCCAACCTGTCCAGTCTCCCCTTATAACTCGTGTCCATCAGTCCTGGTAACATCCTTGTGAATCTTTTCTGCACCCTTTCCAGTTTAAGCACATCCTCCTGACACCCAAGCAACCAGAACTGCACACAATACTCCAAGTGCGGTCTCACCAATATCTTGTACAGCCGTAACATGATGTCCCAACTTTTATACGCAATACCCCGACCAATGAAGGCAAATGCACCAGATGCCTTCTTCTCCGCCCCGTCTAGCTGTGTCACAGGTTCGATGTGTGTTCCTCAGACACGTTCAAGATAATTAAGCTAAACATGTGGATGTGTTGGGACTCACTATCATTGTGATCAGGAACCAAGATAATCAACAATAAAGAATGCTGGAAAAGACATAAAAGTGTAAAAATGCTTGATCCAGAGAGTAGCCGTTCTGGTACAGTGATTTTCCACTTTCTCATATATCCTTACAATACAGAAAGAGGCAATTCGGCCCATCAAATCTATGCTGACTCTCAGAGCAATCCATCATTCCCTTTCCCCTTCTTATTTCTTTTAACCTATTCTCTCAAGCTGGAAAGGGTGCAGAAAAGATTCACAAGGATGTTACCAAGACAGAAGGACATGAGTTACAGAGAGACTGAACGGGCTGGGGCTTTTTAATCATGGAGCATAGGAGCTGTGGAGTGACCTTACAGAGGTGTAGAAAATCAGGAGGGGCACTGATAAGATGAGAGGGGAAAGATTTAAAGGGGATCTGAGGGGCAACCTTTTCACAGAGGCTGGTGGATATATGCGACGAGCTGAAAGTTACAAAATCTAAAAGACATTTGGACAAGTACATGGCCCCCTCTGATTCTCCTCCCAGCCACCTACACCAGGGGTGATTTACCAGCATATTTTTGTGATGTGCAAGGAAACTGGAGCAAACAGGGAAACCCACATGTTCACAGGGACAATATGCAAACCCCACACAAAAAATTGAATCCTAGTTGCCGGAACTCCAATACACCGGCAATACTACGAAGAATAAAATGCCTCACCAGAACAGGTAAAGCACTACCCTGTACATTGTAACAGTGTATCTGTTTGACATTATAGGATGGGAATCAGTAGGGTTAAGGACGTACCTGGCAAGTTTAACCTGACTGAAATTCACAGAAGTGAAATATTGAATGCTTGGAATGATTTCATTTCTGAATATTTGCTTGTGTATCAAAGATAAATTACTGGCAAATTGAAATAATATGGAAAAGTATAAGGGTAGTTTGCTGTTAAATAGGCTGAAACCAATTCATTAACTGAGTAAACACAACGGAGCAGGTTAATATTTCAGCATAAAATAACCAATTATAATCTAGCTTTTACAAAGGCTGCCCTAGTCAGTCAGCATGGAAAGAATGTCAAAGCATTAAATAAGATGGCATTAAGAAGCAAGAAAACTATCTCAAAAGTCTTCTGTCTGTGGTACACAGAGATAGTGACACAGACAAGTTTCTCCATCTTACACACAAGTGGACCCAATGGATATCCAAGAATAATAATAGTTTATGTAGAAGGCTGAAAGTTTGGCATCTAAAATATGTATGTTACAGCTAAAAGGTCCTGTTCTAGATTCTGGTTCCTGATGCAAAGTGAGCACTTCATCTGATTCCCTCATTCAGGCAGAGTATGTGTCAGTACATATATTGGCACCATGTTGGTCCTCCTTTTAAAAAAAAACTTTTGTTTTCAGTAACTGGTTAAATTTATACACCACTCAATACTGGGGTTGAATTCAGATCTTTCAGAGTCCAGTTTAATAAAGTCTTTTGAATTTCAGAATGTTTGTAGAAGACCAAAAGGCAGAGGGAGTCAGAGAAGTAAAGAACCAGTTAATATATTTAGCTCTGGTCAATTTCTGGGAATGTGGACCACACTTGCCTTAACTCTACATCCACCCAGCCCCAATAATGTAGGTACAGTTCCTAATGCTTTTCCTGCAGATGTGGTTACGATGTTGACTAAGTTTTCTGAACATTAGACTCAACCAACACATCATGATATAGCCATAGAGGATCATGAAACACTGTACAGTAAGTTCGGTTCATTGTAAGATCTAAAGACCATCGATTGTAAAGATTAAAAACTTGATGAACTCGATGATGTTGGAGGATTCTGCTGAGCCCACTGAGTTACTCCAGCATCATCGTGTTTTTCATCTAGCTTCTAGCATCTGAAGCCCTTTGTTTCTTGACTGTAAAGATTATCTAGCTCTCCATGTAAACATGCCCATTTTATGGGTATTTCTACAAATCCTGACATTTCTCCAAAGCTCTTTATTATCCTTATCCAAATCTGCATCCACATTTACTTTTATTTTTTCCTAATAGGCACTAGTTTAGACTCACCCTCCTGAGGCACCTTAATTATTTTGTACTGTGCTGTTGTCACTCAACTGTGCACATCTAAACCTGCCCTTCTGGACAGTTTCCATCAAGCATTTCTGTGCTTTAGTTATCTCACAGAGAGAGAAAAAAACATACTTATGCAGACTCACCAGCATCTCAGTTTCATAGGGCATATATCATCAGATACAAGACTTCCTTTGGCTTCAGGACGTGCCTGGAGGCCAAAAGATCAGGGGATGCCTGGAAGTTTTTACATTTCTCTCAAACCCTGGTTTTGGTTTCTCAGAGCATTACTATCTAGTCTGTAAATGTTTATGGGCAAGAGTGCAGTCGTCTTTAATACGAAGCTACCAATTAACTATTCTCCCTTATACATTCCTGACTTTGACTAGCACTTACATTAATAGCACCTTGATATCTTTTGGTTAATTGTACCCTGGCGATTTATTCCAATTTACCCACGGAAACTATTTTAGAAAAACCTTGCACTTATGAATGCAATTTTCCTCTTTTTAGTCTTACCTTTTAATAGATATCCTATTAATTATCAACCTATCTCATTCATGAGTCTGTCAAATATAATATTCATGGTGAAGAATCTAGCTTAAATATTCCCCTTGCTCGCAAACATTTACATATTTTATTTGTTTGAGATAATGTAGGACAATTATAGATAGGTTAAAGATAATAAAGGAAGTTCCCACAGGTAGGTTGTGGCAGAAAACCATGTCCAAAGAAATGTAATGTAGAACTTTTTG
The DNA here is from genome assembly GCA_030265395.1 of Rhina ancylostomus. Classification (NCBI taxonomy): domain Eukaryota; kingdom Metazoa; phylum Chordata; class Chondrichthyes; order Rhinopristiformes; family Rhinidae; genus Rhina; species Rhina ancylostomus. The sequence continues at coordinate 31,815,068 of JARFYF010000063.1, read as the reverse complement.
CAAATGATAAGACTAATGACCCATGAAGAGTTTTCCATGAAGTGTGATAGCCATAATGAGGATGACAAAAATAAGAAAATGAAACAGTTCAACTGTGCGCTGCCTGTGCTGTAAATAGCAGCTGATTTAAATGAACAACAAAGAGAAGATGGAGAGAAAATATCTGACCCAAATGTTGTCAAGTCAGACCTTTCAAGCAGGAATAGGACAGCCTGAAAAATAAACATGGAGCAGATACTCTCAGCTGATTTTGGCTGCATCTATTCAAGTGGAGGAACAGCAAGAAATGGATTAGTCACACAGCCAGCTGTAGACCATTGTGGAGAAACACAGGGACAACTAGGCAGGACAGACGTGGCTTATTGAAAACTGTGAGGGTTGTTACATACCAAAAGGAGTTGTGGGATAGACAGCAGATTGAAAGAGGAAAGACAGGCAAACGAAGAGAATTTAAAGAAGAGGTTCTGGCGGCTCTTACCCTTTAGACAGTAAGGGAGGCAACAGGATTCCTGATGAGAACCCTGGCAGTAGAAACTGTATTGGTAGAGAATATTTTTGCAGAATACTCTTATGGCATTTGATGACAACTGGCCATGTTGCAGCAGAACAAATGTCCTCACTTATTAAGCAAGTCAGATCTAGTGGGAGTACAAATAAAACAAACAAACAGCCACTGAAAAGTTTTCTTTAAGAGAACAAAGTCACGGGATTGTAGCAGTCTTTGTTGTAAAGTCTGTGGTGATTGACCCACTGTCCTGACATAGACAGGCTATGGAATAGCCACAGGATGTAAATGAGATAAAGAAGCTAAAGGCTTCTCCTAAAGTATTGAACTCTACAGGAATGAAGGGTAAGGTGATAGTTTAGTGAACACAAATAGTCTTCAGAATAACATGGCTAGTAACTACAGTCCTGTTGTGTACCAATGACCTTTGGTGACAGATAGAATCAAAGGGATGTTTTTATGGTCGAATGCTGACCAAGGGCAGAAGTCTCATCTCATGTCAGCCAACTAGTATTATTACTAATACAGATAGTAGTATTATTACTATTACATGAAGTAATACCTCAGAGTAGGTATATTCATCAAAAAAAATGGTCACTTATAATGTTTAACCTCAGAATTGGATGGTACAGCCCACATATAACTATGCTTAAGGTATAATAATCACTGCATCACATGATTTTAAGTAATCTGAGAACTCTATATTTTGGTGGCTTCTTAGCCATATGTTAGAATAAACCAATCAACTAAAGAACTCGAGGGTTGTCTGATCATTGCAGGGGGCAGGATGTCGACAGAACTCCCATGACAAAACTTAATGGATGCCATCACCCCATCAGAGGGAGTCCTTAGAAGAACATGAAAGTGAGAAGAATTTCAGGACGGAAAATCATCAACCTCATGAGAAGTAAGTCACATCTCAGATGATAATAGATCGAAAGTAAAACATGCTAACTATTTTATAACCTAGAAGGCAGAAAGCACCACAGGACAGCCTGGGAATGAAGACCCATTGGTTTCTTTGTGCTATCTCAGATTTGAGCAACAAAATTTTTTACCACAAGTTCCAAGGTAACATCAGTCATGTTAGTTTCTCCACCTGACTCACTCACTCTAACCAACCCCAGGCTGAACTTGCAGCACTCCACTCACTAAGGATCAAGTCCATTGTTATCATTAAGCCAACTGACTAGGGTGGTGCTGTTGTTTGTCAAGCTGGTCTTTACCTCAGACACTTCATGATATCTCCCTCTGGACTGTGATTCCACCACCTATTCTTCCAGACAATCACTGACTTAACTTGCCTCAGGATCTTCTCTCCACAGTTTCCAGCCCAGTTGACCTCCAATCCCACACAACCCACTTTTACCTCTTCTCCAAGATTCACAAGCAGTCACAGTCATGTTTCAGTTCGTGTTACAGTGCCAGCGACCCAGGTTCAATTCCCATCGCTGTCTGTAAGGAGTTTGTATGTTCTCCCTATGTCTGTGTGGGTTTCCTCTGGTTTCCTCCCACATTCCAAAAGATGTATGGATTAGGAAGTTGTGGGCATGTTATGTTTGTGCTGGAAGTGTGGCAACACTTGCGGGCTGCCCCCAGAACACTCTACGCAAAAAGGTGCATTTCACTGTGTGTTTCAATGTACATGTGACTAATAAAGAGTCCCATCCATGACATTATAAAAAGCATGAAGCCCTAAAATCATGCTCTCTTTGAGAGATTGGTTCTCGACCATTTATCTCTTAGCAACACTACTGACATAAGCAAAATCCACTTCTATACTCAATGCCTTCATTGGTCATAAAGGAGGCATAACAGATTGGAAAAAGGAACGGCATTCTATTACATATGTCTCCAGTTAATTAGAATCATGTCCAATTTTGTGGCAGGGACTTGAACATCCCACAATATTCCTGTGGGTAGAATTCATGTCATAATAAAGAAATCACACCATACATGCAAATCCTCACATCCATACAAGCATGGCTCCAGTTTATCCATCTGTTCGTATAAGTTAGGCATCTGTGAGAGCTAGTGCTTATGTTGTTTACAGAAGTGGGTGCAAACTCACATACATAAGGATTAATGAAAGTATTAGGAAGCAATTTTGGAACTCTAAGTCTTGTTTTCAGTTCATCGCTGCTAAAGTGTTTAACAGCCATTCTTTTTGTGACATGGCCATATTTTTGTAGTTGTGGATAATTCTCTTTCCTGTTGTTTGTATTTGGAGGAAAGAAGGAAAAACACAAATTTTACAATCTGGCACTTATACTTCATATCCACAAAACAAAGACCCTCCATCAGTGCTCTCACTGCATAACACTGCCCTCTGACAACAAAGATCCACATCAAGACCCTTGAAAAGATCAACCACTTCCCATATCTTGGGGGCTATTTCTCAGCAAAGGAAGACATTATTGATGAAATTCACCACTGCCTTTAACGTGCCATTACAGCTTTTGTCTGTAATGAGGAAGAGTGTTTGAAGATCAAGACTGTAAATGCAACATAAAGCTCATGGACTGCTGGGTAGCAGTAACCCCTGCCCTTCTGTTCGATTCTGAGATACCTCCAAGCAATAGGATAAGTGAACTAAGGTCATTGCCTTCTCCCAGCATTGAAACCTCACCAGTCACCTCAGTTCCTACAGTACTGGAGTGGAAGCAAATGATCCCAAAGGAGGAGGAGGAGCAGGGACAGCAGAAGCAGCAGTCAAAAAGACTCCTGACCTGTGATATGGACATTCCTTTGGGGGTCCCACACCTCAGCCACATCAGTTTACTGGCTGGACTCTTCCTCATGCACAATCATGATGGGAATAAAAAAACTAAACATCATTTAGAAGGGCCGGCACCTCTCTCAGAGCACAAATCTGCTTCAGCTTAGAGTAACCCTGGGCTACAGACTTTCTGCAAGGGCCACACAGAGAAGATGAGAAATAAAGTTTGCGCCTGAAACAACATCGGGCCAGGTCACCTGACATGCAGTCATCATGGTAATAGCTGGCAGTTACCACTTTTATTTTAGTTGAAAGGTAATCAAACAGATGTCGGGATCCATCTGCCTGTCTTCTAGTCAGCTTCACGTTGATTTAGCAGGGCTGTCCAACAAGCTCAGTGCCCTGGCCCTTACATTAGTGACAGCCCTTGCTACAGATGCTGATGTGAGTCAGCACACCTGGATTCCTGAACAGTGGGAGACACATTCAAGACATTTTGAGCCTCACTTGAGTAAACACAGGTGCTGAAAGAGATTTATGTACTGTCTTGAAGTTTGAATTGTGGATGAACATTGGGATAAGGAACTGAATATTGTCCTTACAATTTTAAGCAATAGACACCACAATCCATACTTGCCTTATGGGCCACCAGGCCTGTGGTGTCAATATAACTCCCCCATCTTCCTGCATCAGAGCATTAACTAACTTATAATGAAGAAATGACAAAATAGCACACATTTCTAACTGTTTAATTCATAAGAGAAAACTGTATAATTAATAGTTTCATGGGTGGTACAATCCAATACACTCTCTCTAAATGTGATTTGTGTAAATGGATGCTTGATTGTTGGCACAGACTAGATGGGTCGAAGGGCCTGTTTCAGTGCTCTAGGACTCCATGACTGTAAAAAAATAATAACATTGAATACTACAGAAAAACTGCATTTTTGATAATCACTGTCTGAAATTTTATGTACATAGCTAGAGAGAGAGGGAGTGAGGGAGAGAGGGAGAGACAGCATATATTGTTTCATATATTGATTTCTGGGTGTCACCAGCAAGACAGTATTTATTGCCCATCCTTCATTCTTAATTGCCCTTGAGAAAGTGGTGGCAAAGCAACTTGAACTGTTGCAAGTCTTCTTGTGAAGGTGTTCCTGTGGCGCTGTTGGTCAGGGAGTTCTATGATTTACACGCGGTGACAATGAAGGACTGGTGAAATACATTTCCAATACAGGATAGTGTGACTTGGAGGGGAATCTGCAGGTGGCAGTGTTCCTGTGAACCAAGCTGGTCTTGTCCTCCTTGGTGGTAGAGGTCACAGGTGTGGGATCAATGAACAGAGTAGCCTGGGTGAGTAAATGCAGTACGCTTTGTAGGTAGTGTACACTGTGGCCCATGTGTGCTCGTGGTTGATTGTTTAGAGTGGTTGATAGGTATGAATCAAGCAGGATGCTTTCCGAAAAAGGTGTTGAATTTCTTGAGCATGGTTTTCTCTGCACTCATCCAGGTAAAAAGATAGTATTCCATTGCCTCCTCATTTGTGCCTTTCAGATGGTTTAAAGGCCTTGGGTGTCAGGAGGTGAATCACTCACTATAAGATACCCAGTCTCTTGTAGCCAAAGTATTTACGTAGCTGGAACAAGTTGAATTTCTGGTCAATAATAACCCCCATGGATATTGATGATGGGAGATACAGTGATGGTAATGCCACTGGATGTCTATAGTAGTTGGGTGGACTCTCATTTGTTGGAAATGCTGGTATTCAGAAGTGCAAGTAAATTACTTATTCAATTTAAGGACTGCTTGGGTCCCTGGATAGTGGGAAAGAACAAGTTAGAAGAGGTGTTTCACCTCCTGCAGTTGTATAGGAGGGTGCTGTGAGAAGGGGAGTGCATGATGGTAGAAATGGAAGAGGTAACCAACATGAAGTGAAGAGAAGCATCACTTCAGAGTGGTGAAAGGGGAGGAGTCCGTGGTGGAGCATTATTGAAGGGAGATTGTTCTGTTGAAATGTTGATGCCATGGGTTAGAAGGTGAAGTCTGGGGTCTTTTGCTTTGTCTGGGAGGAGTGTGGGTGAAACCAGAAGTGAAAATTGGAACAGATGTGTCTGAGGGCTTGCTACATAAACATGTATATGGATGTGGTTAATAAGTGGAGTTGCTTAAATATAGTTAAGATGAGTATCATCTGTAGATTGAGGCATATCTGGAGGTCAATTTTGTATCAAACATTACCAGCTACCTCCTGTCCTGGTGAAAGGTCTGATTCCAAAACACTCATTGTTCATATTTCAGGGTTTTTTTTAACTGAAATGTGTGTTCTTAGTTCTGAGCAATCCACTCATTTTATCACACTGTTCTTGGGCTCGCTATTGACAACACAGATCAAGGCAGACAAAGCAAATTTTTATGTGGTCTGCAGAAGCAAAAGGAAGCAATTTACATGCATTTCTAATTATGCCCATTAACAATCAGCAAGAAAGTATTGCAAGTGCTATTCTTGATATCAATTTGCTGCTAAATCATGATTTAAAATCAACACTTCTAATTACCATCTTGTGGCTTGGTCCCCAGAGATGTACGATGACAATAAAGACTTACAGTTGCAAGTCACATTAAAGTGATCAAAATAAAGAGACACAGCGATGAAAAAAAAATTAAACTGGATATATATGCATTTGAAGGTGATATACAAGAAAAAAAGGACTATTTAAACTTTAATTAGTTTAGTGCAGAAGTGTATTTCTCGAAGAGTGTAAGTGGTTTGGAATGTTTTAATATTAATAGCATTTTAAGATTGCAAGGTGTTTTTTCATAAAATCAGTTTTTAAGTATATAATTATCTCTGGACAATAGTCCAGAACTCAAATGTTGAGATGATGTCACCAGCATGCACAAAGACCGGTCATGGATCTACAGTGTACAGCAATGAGGCCTCGGTTGTGTTGCTTTGCAGAGGGAAGAGTGAACAGCATGGATTGCAGTTGGAAGTTCTTAGAAAAGAGCTGGCAATCAGTGTTTTGGGAGATCTGGCTTATCATACATAAGCTTGTAAATACCCTTGCCCTCCCTTACTCTGGTATCAAGTAGGTTCGTCCAATACAGGAACCCTCTACCCACGCAGAACTGAAAATAAACCCAGCTCTGAATGACAGCTCCAGAGTCACCTTTGGCTACCTTCAGCCAAAGTTCAACAGCTTGTGTGCCCTTGCTGGGAGAGTACTAGCAGACACCTAGAGAACTATAGCTGGCCAAGGGAAAGGATACAACAAACAGAGGATACAAGACACCCTCTACAAGGTCCTCCTCATTCTGAAAATCTCCTGAAGGCAAGCAGGAGCTCCCTGACAAAGCCTGTCAATAGCACTATTAGTGCAACTACCATGAGAAGTTGAGGCAGATTTGACATATAGCCATTGACAGTGAGAGCAGCATGAGAATTATGGTGACTGAGCAGTGCAGAGGAGAAGTGGACGAGTTGCAAGGCCCCAAATTGCTTCAGTATCCAAGACCCAACACAGTGATTTGGGGTATTGTTACAATAGCTGAGATGGATGACTCAGTGGGAGGCTAGCCATACAATACCCTTTGATCTGCCTATTGTTTGAGAACAGCCCATGTACAGTTTGGGATCTTGCCAAGGCCAACTTGCTAGCTTTATATGTTACTCATCAATGGGAAGATCTATGACTTTGGTGGATAGACAAAAAAACAAAAAGTCTTGCCAAGGGACTTTTGGAGGCTGCTCAGAAAATGGCTGGGATTTATTTCTCACTTCCATTTATTCTTGTGGAAACACGCCACATGGCTAAGAAAAAAAATCTCTGCTCCATGCAGTTGCAGCAAGCCGCAGAGTGCACTAAGCATCAGATGCTCTCTCATGGAGCCAGCTGACTTCCTTACCTCCCCAAGGGGACAGTTGACCAGAGTGTTGGTTTGGTGCCCACAGTTTGTCTGGGCTGCAAAATGGCTCAGGCTTCAGGGCAGCAACAAGAGCGAGTCAGCTGGCATTCTTCACTAACTGAACAGCCTTTGGATAGCTCCAGCTGGTCCATGCATTAGTGGTCAAGCAGGTGCATTTCCTGACTTCTGGCCCATTGCTTTCTGAGAGGAAAATTGGTACTGCTTGGGAATGAT
>JARFYF010000063.1:31731069-31757936 GCA_030265395.1 Rhina ancylostomus | reverse complement strand
GACTCTGGGCATGGTGTACCTTTCAAATAACCTGAGTTGATATTCTAGAACTCTCACTCTAATCCCTACCTATTCTCTATTGCTCTGCAAGTCTTTAGAAATAAAACTGCATTGAAGCCTTCAATCTTTTCTGGCTTACCATTTCATTCTTCTTGCAGTCCCTCAGGACTTGCTTCCATTGTTGTTCTGTGGGCTATGAGGCAACTGATGAGATCAACGAGGGGCTTTGCTGGCTCTGCCACAGCCGGATAGGATGGCGAGTAGCTTGGGAGGTGGTATGTTCCTTTCGCCACTGTGCTGGACTTTGTGTACTCCTCTTCCATAGACCCTAAGCATTTAACGTGCACCTTTTCCACTTGTAGTGGTCATGGTCCAACAATTCCCAGGAGTTAATGGCAATTCTGCTTTACTTTCAAGGGATTTTGAGAGCATCTTTTCTTCCACCCACCTGGCAACCTCAGGCCACGATATGGGTTGGAAGTGTCTGTTTTGGGAGCCAAGTGTTGGGCATGCATAAAACGCAGCATATCAAATGGAGCCAAATGAGTTGAACTTGGTCCATAACGTTAGGGATATGGACCTGGGAGAAGATGCTGATTTTGGTTCACCCATCCCACAATTGGAATTGGAGGATTCTGCGGAGACAGCACTGGTCATTTCCCTCCAGTGTTTTAAGGAGCCTGCTGTAGGTAGTCTAAGTCTCAAAGATGCAGAGGAGGGTAGGGATCACTACTACCTGATAAACCCGAGTTTTGCACCAGGATTGAAATCTTGATCTTCAAACAATTTTTTTTTACTTAGATGTCTTAAGGCTGTGTGGTCAATGAAAGTAAATAAGATTTCTGCCTTTGCCTAGAGGTGGTTCCCAAGCTATGGAACGTAATCAACGTTTTCTAAAGTCTTACCATAAACCTCTTGTTGGAGGGTAGAATAATACAATTATGGCTGGTTGGTAGACTTCTGCTAGTGTATATTATTAAGCCCATTTTCCCGTTTGCTTCAACAAACAAATCGACGATAACAGAGCTTGGACTCCAAACCTGTGCACATGTAATCATCTGCAATACTGCAGCTGAACTACTGAGGAAGGGAGGCACTGGTTCTGGAGTGGAGGCAATACATGTTGAGTAGTTTCCATTGGTCTTGTAGATTTGTGCTATTCCAGAAAGAACCTGGTTAAAAGACAAGGTGCAGCACTGCAGTCAAGGTGATAAAAAAACGTGTTAGTACAGTGAGACAGCCTTGCTTGACATTGATCTCAATGATCTGCTCGGAGATTAGAACTGTTGTGGACCTATTGGTTGGGACACAGTATGCATGCCATTGTGTAGCAAATGTCAAATGGAGACTAATTTCTGTGGGTAGCCAAAATTTGAGGAGAGTCCCTCCTGCTTGATGCAATGTTGCAAAGGATCATATATTATTGTCTTTATAACCCTTAGGCTCAATCTAACATGAAATCAGTACACTGCAGCCATCAGCAAACAAACCCACTACTACATCAAACCAGAAAAAATTCTGGCCCACATCCTTGAGAGAGACAAATTAATCCTGCTGGGTGACTTGAATGCCACAATGGGAAAAGACTCAATCCTCGAGTAAGGAATGATTGGTAAGAAAGGAGTTAATTCATCTTCATGCTTCATCTGACAAAACAACACCAAATAGGTGAACAAGTCCTCAATGACAACACCTCAATCCAGGCACTAACCCCTAGCATCTTAAAAAAAATGCATGATATGCAAAAGAAAAATCCTTTAAGGCACAAGAAGGCAACAGGAAAATTAGTTTGCCCAAGACTAATAGAAATTAAAGAAACTGTATATTAAATCAAAAGATAAGGGCAGAAATAACTGCAGGATGGATGATTGAAAGAATTTCAAAATTCAGCAAACAATGACCAAGAAATTGGTAATGAAAAGGGTGGTAAAATATGAGAGAAAACTAGCAAGCAACATAAAAAATATAAACATAAAGAATGTAATATTAGAATACCTAGAAACAAAATAATAAGATTGCAGAAGAGTCATCTTGACTTTAGGAAGGGAAATCATGTTTAATTATGTCCTTCAGGGCATAGAATAGACAAGGGGAAACAAGTGGATGTGACGGAATTAGCTTTCAAAAGGCTTTCAGTAAGGTCCTGCAGAGGAGGTTGTTCAACCAGGTTAGAGCAAATGGACCTGGTAGTAATATACTGGCATGTATTTAGAAATAGTTAACAGAAAGAAGGGAGTGGGACTAATGGGGTATCAGAGAGAGAGGTGCTTGGGCACAAGCTATTCAAAATCTACATGAAAAATTTGGCTGAGATGACCAAACATCAAGTTTCCTAGTTAACTCATGACAAAAAAAACCAGATGGGGTTATGAATTTGGAACATGTAAATACAGACAACTTAAACAGGTGACAAAAACATGCAACTCCACAAAATGTATGGATTCTTCAGTGAAGGCCGTCTGTAGACTCAACACCCAAGGCCCACCCCAGTGAGAACGAAGAACTTAAAGTGAATTTATCAAGCTTACAAAAGGCAGTCAGTGCCCGCTGGAAGGAACACTTTAAATATTTCCTCAGCTCCAATATGATGTGAGCACCCTTAACTCCATCCCACAGCAAACCCTCCAGCCCATTATTGCTGTCACTTCATTTTCTCTCCATATTTTCACATTTCCAGCATTTGCTGTTAAAAACCATTACATTATTCAATGAAAAAGGTAATTCTCTCCAAACAATATACCAAGATTTTTTTCATGATCTCAATGCCAATGTGATGTTCAATCATGGTACTTTCACAGTACAGCGGTTTAATAACAGAACAGAAGATTACATCTCTTTAGGTCACATAATCAGTTATATCAACCATTTAGAGTTAAACTTTTTCCAAAAAAACCAAACAATATGCTAAGCTGTCACCACAAATTCCATGAGAAATTTGATGCTGATGCCTCTTGTAAAGCCATACAGGTATGTGGGCATCAGGAAATGTACTGATAAACTTGGGACAAATATTCTCAAATTTCCTGTTCATATATCCAAAGCAAACAATACACAAAGTAAATGAAAGACAATAAGTAAGAATGTTGTCCAGAATAGGTTTCAATTTATTCTGCAAAGCTGTCATAGTCTGTGCTACTTGTATCAGCAAAAATAAGATTTAACTGAAGTGAGGAACAGCAAGATCCTCCCACAGCAAAGTCAGCACAAAGAATATCAGGAATTGAAGCAGCAGTAGACCATTTGGCCCATTGTGCCTGGTCCACCATTTAGTAACATTATAGCTGATCTTTTACTTCACCACCTCTTTCTTTCAAGAATCCCATGTTCCTCCATTCCCTTGATAGCTATCAATCTATAATCATTGACTGACCTTCCACAGCCTTCTTTGGCAGAGAATTCCAAAGATTCTCTCCCCTCTGGGTGATAACATTTGCCTTTTTCATCCCAAATCACCAATCTCTTAATCCAAGATGTAGGCATCCCAGGCAGGAGAAAACATCATTTGTTTATCAACCTTAACAAGTTTGTATGTGTCAATGAAATCATCTCTCATTCTCCTAACCAAAGTACAGGTCCAGTCTGCTTAATCTCTCCTCATAGAAGTAACCCGCCACAGCAGAAATTAATCCAGCGAGCTTTTTAATGAACTTCCTCTATTGTCATATTATCCTTCCTTAAGTAGCAAAAGACCTTGAGCAAAGACATCGCCACTCTTGCACTCAAATTCTCTTGCAATAAAAGTCAGAACACCTTTAGCCTTCCCAAATGCCTGCTGTGTCTGCATGCTATTTGCTGACTTTTGGACTAGATTTCAAAGAACTTTTTCAATAGTTTTCCTTAAGATTGTAACCCGGAAGATTTATGCATTATCAAGATTTTGTCAGAAAAGGATGCTTTGAAGACCACAATATCCTTCAAATGTACATATAGCAACACTGAGAAAAGGAAAGCATGTCATATGTATTTCCATACATTTTCATTTCATTTATTTACTTTACCTTCCAAATTGCATCTGCTTTATATCTCTTTCCTGATATCAAATTTACCTTGAGTATTCTGTCCTTCACTATACAGATATTTTAAGTACCTAGGCAATGGTAATTAATTTCGCCCTGGCTACTTAATCATCCCATATCCCTCATTTTCATTCATTGGAGTAAATTTCTCATTGAGTCAACTAATCACCACTCCATTTACTAACTCTTTTTTTAACCTCAGTTTACTTCTTTTAATGACATTGTTACCTTCTATCCAAACTATTATGTTCATCTCGTACTATCCATCATTCTCTTACTGATAAATCACATGATCACAATTTCCTTGGTGCATTCCTTGTTGAACTCCAACACCGAGTGTTAACAGATATTGTATAAATTCACATACAAGTGGATCAATCAAAAATATTAAGTATCAAACTCATAATTTTGTACACTCGAAGCTTGAATTGAGAGGATGAGATTATGAAGTAAAAAAAATGAGAATTAGGAACAAGAGTCAGACACACAGCTCAAGTGTGCCCTGCCATTTAGATCCAGGCTAACATATGATCATTTCCTTCTGTCCCATCACCCCAGATCCACTCACCTTCCCAATCCTCAATGTTTTCAAAACTATGATGTATAAACTTTTGATATTGAATACTCAGAAAATTCAAAAATCTCCAAGTTTGGAATTCCTAAATAGCTCTGTATCCTCAGACTATGTCCATCATTTGTAGATCATTCAGGCTGGTGAAGAACTTTTCATTATCTATCCTGTCCAGCTCTTGAATTCTGTGTTTTATTGTTTACCTCTTATTTCTCTCAACTGCTGAGAATATAACCTTTTCTCCACAATCCCCTCTGATACTCTTAAATCAATGGAATAATTTTTTTACCTCCTCTAAGATATAGTTGTGATGGTCACAAACTTGAAGCATTAGTTCTTTCTCTCTACAGGTACTGTCTTGCCTGCTGTGTACCTCCAGCAAATCCTTTTTATTTGTGATGTGTAATAAATATACAGGCAACCACTGCAGTAGAGGGGTTGGGTTCTTACAAAAACCCCATTTCCCATTGAATCCCATGTCATAAGTGGATAATTTTCTCTCAACAGCAATGAGAATACCACAGGTACTGGTTCAGGGCAGGGGGTCACTTAAGAGATTGCCTTGTCGGTTTCCAAACCAAATCTCTTAAGTAGCCAGCAGCTGAGTTTGGAGAAACAGGTGACTGCAGATACCTATCACCTTCCAGCCTTCAGTTTGAATGGAGACATATGCATAATCAAATATAGGTAAGATAGTTTAATGACCTAGCTCACAACAAACAACTACGGTCATTTAGGTTTACAACTTTCACTTAAAACTTGATGGCTCTGTTTCAGACATCTTAAAAGGTAAATAATATGAAAAATACTTGGGTGAAAAAAGCTCGACAGCAAATAAACCTATCACACTAAACAAAGGCACATTATCTGTATGAGTTAAAAAAAATTCAAGTTGCAACAAAGAAGAATTTGTTGTTTCTTTTGCATTTTGTTTTTATTTAATTATTTCCCCACATAAATTGCGCAAGAATAAATTTTATTCCCTATTTTGGATTTCTGAGCAGCGATTTGTGAACTCCGTACGAGCACACTACCATAACCCGAACAGCCACAATGTGGAGGTCATCTATATTATCAAATCTGCACACAATACTCAAGGTGTAGTCTCACCAATGCTCTGTATTTATTTTCAGATGTCCATACACCAACCTTGCAGGAAAGGTTAAACAAACTATTTACCTTCCTAGTTTCTTGCTATTACTGCATGCATGTTGATTCATGTGCAGAGATTTGGAAGCCAATAAATAATCACCTTTAACCTTTGCCATCTTTTCTCCTAAAAATGAATACATTCAAACTTTCTCACCAATTAGCCAATCAATTTGCAAATTCTAAATCTTGGTGAAAACTTACTTTCCCCACAAGCTTTGTAGTCAGCAAAGTGGTTATGTATTACACTTTTACTTGCCACCAAAAAGAAAGAAATCACAGAATTGCATCCAATAGTGCAACACAAACATATTCCTGCTCTCTTCACAAGGGTCCTCAAAAATGCTGTACGTTAATAGTCCATTTTACACATTTTTGTTAAGGTGACCCAAGTGGGAAGAGAGCTGAATGTTTCATTTGTCAAGTTCCAATTCAAGCTTTGGTGTCTTAGCTCACGACCTGTAACATGTTGCACAGTTAGCTATCCCAATGTTCCCAATGTCATGTTGGAAATATCCCCAAAGCACTCAGTTAACCACCTTAAATTTAGTCACAGTTCAGTCAACTGTCTAAAGTCAGGGTAAGACATGATACATTATGATCAACTTACCTGGTCAAGACTTTTGAACAGAACAATATCCTTACAGGCCTCCTGTAATCGAGATCGCTGATCATCTGTCTTTGGATAAACCACCTGAAACAGGAAAAGCAACACTTTTAGAAACATAACAAATTGATAACAATAAAAATAACAGGAAGTGACCTCCCAAAGTAGTTTCATACAAATTATTTGATCCTATATTTTCCAGGTTTCATTATTTTTCCAGCTAGAACATAGGACAGTACAGCAAGGAACAGGCCCTTCAGCCTGTTGTGCTGATGTAATTAAATTAGTAATCAAATACCCAACTAAACTAATCCCTTTCGCCTAAATATGCATATCCTTACATTTCCCACACATTCATGTGCCTATCTAAGAGCCTCTTGAATGCCCCTATCGTTTGCTTCCACCACCACCCCAGACAGGCCATTTCAGGCACCCACCACTCTCTGTGTAAAAAAAACTTGCCCCACACACCTCCTTTAAAGTTACCCCCTCTTACCTTAAACCCATGTCCTCTGGTATTACAGATTTCAACCCTGGGAATAAGATACTGGCCATCTACTCTTTCTATGCTTCTCATAACCTTATAAAGCTCTATCAGATCTCCCCTCAGCCTCCACTGTTCCAGAGAGAACAACCCAAGTTTGTCCAACCTCTCCTTATAGCACATGCCCTCTAATCCAGGCAGCATCCTGGAAAACCTCTTCTGCACCCTCTCCAAAGCCTCCACATCCTTCCTGTAATGGGGCGACCAGAACTGAATGCAATACTCCAGATGTAGCCTAACCAGAGTTTTATAAAGCTACAGAATAACTTTCTGACTCTTGAACTAAATGCATCGACTAATGTATGACAAGCATGCCATACGCTTTCTCTGCCACTCTATCAACCTGTGCAGTCACCTTCAGGGAGCTATGAACTTGGACCCTAAGATCCCTCTGCTCATGAACATTGTTTTCAGGGTCTTGCCATTAATAGTGTTCTCTTTACATTTGATCTCCCAAGGTGCAACACTTCACATTTGGCCGAATTAAACTACATCTACCTTTTCTCTGCCCATATCTGCAAGTGATCTATATCCTGCTGCATCCTTTGCCAGTCTTCTACGCTATCTACACCACCACCAGTCTTCGTATCATCTGCAAACTTACTAACCCACCCATCGACATTTTCATCCAGCTCATTTACATACATCACAAACAGCAGAGGTCCCAGTACAGATCCCTGCAGAACACCACCAGTCACAGACCTCCAGCTAGAACAAGTCCCATCAGCCAGTACCCTCTGCCTTTGATGTGTAAGCCAATCCTGAATCAAAACAGCCAACTTACTGTGGATCCCATACATCTTAATCTTCCAGATGAACCTCCCATGAGGGACCTTGTCAAACGCCTTACTAAAATCCATGTAAATAACATCCACAGCTCTACCTTCATTAATCACCCTCGTCACCTCCTCAAAAAACTCGATCAAGTTAGGAAGACATGACTTGCCCTGCACAAAGCCATGCTGACTGTCCCTAATTATGTCATGGTTTTCTAAATGCTCACAAATCCTATCCCAAATAATTGTCTCCAGTAACTTCCCTACCACTGATGTGAGACTCACCAATCTATAGATTCCAGGATTATCCGTTTCCCCTCTTGAATAATAGGACAACATTAGCTACTTGCCAGTCCTCCGGGACCTCACCTGTGGCTCGAGAGGACATTAAGATCTTGGTCAAGGCCCCAGCAATCTCATCTCTTGCCTGGAGAATATCCCATCTGTACTGGGGACTTATCCACCTAAATGCTCTTTAAGAGATCCAACACTACCTCCATCTCCATCCGGAAGTGCCCTAGCATGCTCCACACTGATCTCCCTATCCTCCCTGTCCTTCTCCTTGGTAAATACTGACCCAAAGTATTTATTTAGGACATCACCCACATCTTCCACTTCCAAGCACATGTTCCCTCCTTTATCCTTGAGTGGCCCTACCCTCTCCCTAGTTAACCTCTTGCTCTTGAGGTACAGAATGCCTTGGGATTCTCTTTAATCCTATTTGTCAAGGGCTTTTCATGGCCCTTCCTGGCTTTCCTAATTCCCTTGCTGAATTCTTTTCTGGCTTCTTTATAATCCTGAAGGGCTGTTTGATCCTAGCTTCCTAAGTTTTACATACATTTTTTTTTTCTTTTTGACTAAATTCACCACCTCTCTTGACATCCAAGGTTCCCTTACCCTGCCATCCTTGTCCTTCCTTCTTACTGGAACATCCCTGTCCTGTACTCTGTGCAGTTGGTCATTAAAACACCCTCCACATATCAGATGTGGACTCGCCCAAAAACAGCTGTTCCCAATTAATTCTCTCTAGTTCCTGCCTAATGCCCTTGTAATTTGCCCTGCTCCAATTTAATACTCTCCTGCAAGGTCCATACTTATCCTTATCCATAGCTATCTTAAAACTTGAGGAGCTGTAGTCACTGTTCCACAACTGTCATCCCACTGAAAGGTCAGTCACCTGGCCAGGCTCGTTTCCCAACACCAGGTCCAATATGGCCCCTCCTCTCGTTGGACGGTGGTGTAGCGGTTAGCATAAATGCTTTACAGCGCCAGCGACCTGGGTTCAAATCCAGCCACTGTCTGTAAGGAGTTCGTATGTTCTCCCCGTCTGCATGGATTGCTTATAACCAATCCTCTCCATATTCATGCCCACACAGTGGACTTGCTATCTAATGTAACTTCTCTGCTTCCATAAGGGGAGGGGGTGGTCCCATGGCCACCCCCACCCATTTCCTTGTATTCCTCACCACCCAAATAAGACAAGATAAGATTTCTTTATTCTTCCTCCAGGTGCTCTGGTTTCCTCCCACATTCCAAAGATGTGCAAGTTAAGAAGTTGTGGGCATGCTACGTTGGCGCCAGAAGTGTGGCGACACTTGCAGGCTGCCCCCAAATCACTATGCAAAAGATGGATTTCACTGTACATGTGACTAATAAAGATATCTCATCTCATCTTAAGGAAACCCTCCTGGATGCACCTAACAAATTCTGTCCTATCTAAACCTCCCAGTTTATATTAGGGAAGGTGAAGTCCCCCACGACAACAACCCTAATAGTTTTATACCTTTTCCTAATCTGCCTGTACATCGGTTCCTCAATGTCCCAGTGGCTATTGGGGGCATCTGGGAGTTTAATCCCATCAGAGTGACTGCACCTTTCTTATTTTTTATTTTGACCCATATAGATTCAGTGGACGAGCCCTCCATTATGTCTCCTCTGAGTGCAGCTGTGATATTGTCCCTGATTAGTAGTGCATTACTGTCCCTCTCTCAATCAAGTCTCTGTTATGGCCACAACATCACAGTTCCATGCACTGATCCATGCTCTAAATTCATCACCCTTACCCATAATACTCCTAGCATTAATATACACACACTTCAACCCATCCGTCCCATTGTGTCTTATTACCTTGTTCCTGCCTGTTATTACTGGTCATGACATCTACCTTGCTCTCAATCCCTCCACTTTCTGACCTGGTGCTCTGGTTCCCATCCGCCTGCCAAACTAGCTTAAACCCTCCCGAGTAGCACTAGCGAACCTCCCGGCCAGGATATTGGTTTCCCTCCAGCTAGGGTGCAACCCGTCCCTCTTGTACAGGTCATCCCTGCCCCAGAAGAGGTTCCAATGATCAAAGAACATGAAACACTGCACCATTTCCTCAGCCACACATTCATCTGTTCTATCATTCTATTTCTGCCCTGACTAGCGCATGGCACCAGGAGTAATCTGAAGATTATTACCTTGAAGGTCCTATTCTTCAGCTTCTTTCCCTATACTCACAACACAGGACCTCTTCCCCCTTTCCACCCAAGCCATTGGTGCCAATGTGCACCACGACCTCTGGCTGCTCACTCTCTCCCCTGAGAATATTCTGCAGCTGCTCTGAGACATCCTTGACCCTTGCACCTGGGAGGCAACACACCATCCTCTTTCGCGGCCACAGAGCCTCCTATCACTATTCTGCCTGACTTTACCCTTTCCTGCTGAGCCGGCCACAGTGCCACTGAGCTGGCTGCTGCTGCTGTGCCCTGACAGGTCATCCCCCCAGTATCCGAAGGGCTATACTTGTTGCTGGGGGGTATTGCCTCAGGGGAACCCTGCACTGACTGCTTACTCCCCTTACTTCTCCTGGTGGTCACCCATCTATCTGAAGCCTGTACCCTGAGCACATCCAACTCAAGCTCCAGTTCCTTGACCTGGTCAGTCAGGAGCTGCACCTGGGTGCACTTACTGCAGATGTAATCATCATGGAGACAGTGAGGTTCTGAGAGAATGTCTGAGGATCACAGTTCACAAAATACTGAAAATCATAACCAGTACTGCAATACTGCAGTGAAAGTAATTACTACGTTAAGGTGTGCAAGGTAAATGTAAACTTATAGGGATGCCATTTGTGTTTTTCACAAGATCTTGATACAGCCACACCTAGAATGCTCTGCTAATCTTTGATCTCCTTGTTTAGGAGAGGAAAGCCCTGGACAAAGCCTAAAGAGTACCACCAGATGGATTTTTGGAACCACAGAAGTTTACAGGTCATCATATTTATACTAATTCTTTGCTGAAACAATTCAAAATAATCCCATGGTTCAACATTCTGTGCACGGGCTTGTACAGTTCTCTGCTTCAACTAATTAAGATATTTCCTTGAAAAATACCTCAACCACTTACTGTGTCAGATCATTTTATGCTCTCACCTACCTTTTGTGTAAATGCTCATTTCACTTAGTGCTCATCACTGACTGTCCAACTGACCAGATAAACTTTCCCTATTCATCCTATCAAAAGTCTACCTCACTTCAAGAAAAAATTATTTTAAATCTCCTCTTAACCTCCTCTGCAGTGAAGTCGTCCCATAATTTCACCTTTCTCTTCATAACCAGTTTTGTATACAGGATATAACTTGTATGCTTCCAACAAATTTAGTGTACAACTATAAAAGGATGACAGTTACATACAATAATCTAAAGTAAGCCTATGCAATATTTACATTAATTGATCATTAATTCTTCATTATTACACTCTACTCCCATATTCATAAATTGTATCTACTCAAGAAAATGGAGCTTTCCTTACGGAAAACATGTAAATTTTGAAGTGATAAGACTGAATTCACTCAAATGATGAAAGGAATAGAATTTTTTTTGCATTAATAAGACTATTTGAGGAGAGGAGACATAACAGATCAAGTTGGTTTAGATATCAAGTAGTATTTCTCTTTGCAGCTTATCACCACCATCAAATTTCAGGTGATTATCAGAAGATGTGGGGAGTACAGATTTGTGGCAGGCTTCTAAAAGGGAGCTGAAAAAGCTTCTGACACTTAAAACCAGCTTGAATTGTAGGACATAGAGGAGAATTAGGTGGAATTTAGTTGACTGCGTCATTTGCTGTCTGAAACCTCTTTCTTTGGCCATCCAGATTGGAAGGTATTTCCTATTGGTTATTCCCTAATCTGGTATGCATTTTGTTATATCTTATCACCATCTCATCAGAGAGGAAAGAAAAAGTAAAGATCCGAGAACTCAATTGAGGAAAGTATTCAGGAAGGTCCCTGTACAAGGCGGCTCAGTGCTAAGTATAGTCTGCATGAGACAGGGTGTACAGACCAGTCATCATTTCCTTGCCTTTTTCTGCTGTTGGAACTGATTCATCTTTTCCAGAATGCAAAACTATCCAAGGGGCTCTCAGTTTTGTATAAATAAATCAGATACCATTTTCTTTCCTCCCATATTCAACCACTTTCTTCTCCTGACGCTCTGACATGTTTGGAGTGCAAGTATGGAGCACACATTTTCCTTCTGCTTTTCTGTCCAAGTGTGCATTCTTTATGTGTGACCAGGAATTGTCAACTAACTGTTCAACAGATGAGGCCATCAGTGTTGATGCCAAAGTGGAACAGAACCCTTAATAAATGTACTTCAGTCCATTTTTTGAGCATGCTGAATTTTTGCAGCCCTGAACCATAAGTTTAGCTAACTGCATATAACAGTCACAGTCACATAAAACTTAGTGATTTTCCACCACATTGAACAATGCATTCAATCCCTGGGGCATAAGGTTGCTGAATATTAGTGATTAAAAAAAATTGAACCAAAATCCTGTAGAGAATCTTAAATTTTTTGATAAGTTATAATATAGTCCAAAATAGAAGAAGGAAGACATTGTCTGAATTTTTGTCTTGCTGAGTGGCTCCTCCAGTTACTACCTCAAAGGGTTAAGGTTCAAAAACCCCCTTAGTCCTCGATTTTTTCCATATATCATTAAAGCTCAGTTCCAGGCTTTGGTTCATTAAGCACACTTAAATGTTAATGTAAAAGCTCTAGACGGTATAGTGGCAACATCCGCCACTTATACAACCACTGGCATGCAAGTGAAAGGCCATTAATCAAAATGCTATAGCCAGAACTAACCAAAATTAATGCAATCCACTTAGCTGAAACTATTCACTAGTTTAAAGCCACTGCATAGGAACCTCGCATGGGAATAAATTCTGTTGACCAACAATATCATGAAACTCACACCAGATCATGATTACTTTCTAACATTATTAATCAATTTATTTTTAATCATACGCGCGTTTCACTCCTGTCATTGCACATTCAAGGCCATTTTAATCAAACGTGAGCAAGTTCCTGTTAAATTTGGAGAGAACAGTTTTGATTTTGCAAGGAGCTTGGAGTCTCATATGTCATAGATTATAAATATTACTGGGGTACAGAATGGAAATTCATTGAGGGACCCCAGAGACAGACACATGTAAATGTTGTCATATGAAGGACAAATCACAACATAAAGATCTCTATTCAGCATCACGTTCCATGGGATGGCAGGAAAATACTAATGAGATGAATAAAATCGAGATTCTGGGAACCTTTACTACATACATTATAAGTTAAAAATCTAATTGTAAGTAGAGCACTTTTCAAAGAATGGAGCATTTATGATGTCAAACCAACACTATGCAGGGTTCAGGGTTCCATGCTGCCCCCTTTGCTTGTATTGTTTTCTCCTAAAGAGAATTCAAGTGAGTGCTACTTGGAGGCCGCTCTATTTCTTCCTGCAGGCAAGTGCCCAACCTGCACTTAGGAAATCAGAAACTCAGTGAAAAATTCCCTCAGGCAAAATACTGGTTGATATTGTGACCATCAACTGAATGCTAAGTGAAGAATAATACTGCAATAGATTGTTGGAACTCTCAGCTCAGGCATTGTGAGATCAAGCCCTAGTCTTTATGTTCAAGCAAGCCTGACTGTGTTCAATTTGTGAAGTTTTGCCCAAAACATTGGCAAAGTAATTGTGACTCACTGGGTTGGGACAGTTCACAGGCATAACTATTCAGGTCTCGTGGTGAAAAAGGGTGGTCACAAGCTGAGGGACATTAAGAGGTGTGCAACTCTCATTACAAACAGTAGTCCTACTTAAAACAGAACAAATGCAAAGGAAACCTCAACTGAATTGAATTTTGTAATTTAGTACCTATTACATTCTCTCCAGTGAATTCAAAAGTCGTATCTTTCAAATGTCTACTTAACTTTTTCTATACCTTTCCTTTTCTGGAGGCATTTAAGATCCTTATTATTATTACTCTGAATGAACCAACATTAGATCAGTGAACAGAGGAAGGTCGAAATATAGGAAAGGGAGTAGTTTATTTAGCCCCTTAAGCCTGTTCTACCATTAAATGAAATCACAGCTGTTCAGCAATCTAATTCCTTTTACCTGCTGTTTCCTGGTATCACTTAGTCACCTGTGGTTAACAAAAGTCTGCCAATCCCAGAGTTAAAATTAAAAATTATCCAAGCATCATTTGCTCTTTGTGGAGGAAAGTTTAAAATTTCAAACATTAGTACAAAAATATGATTATTAAAAAAGTATCATCAGGACAATATTTTCCACATGAAAACAAATTGTTTTAATTAACCTGAATTTGCATTTTCCTTCAATACAAGAGAAACAACATCTCAGTGCTCAAATTTCTCCTGTACTTTATAGTTAAACATATCGAGGCACACTAGGGGAATAGAGAACAATCGGAATGGTAGGGAGAATATAAGACCATAAGAAATGAAACAGAAGTAGGCCATTTGGCCCCTCTGCTCTGCCATTCAAAAAAATGGGCAACACTGGCCTCAGCTTATCAGGGATATTCCCATTGTCCTATCCATCTCTCCCCCACCCCTCTTACAGCTTGACACTAAATTATTTTCTCTTCTCAGTTCCAAAGAAGTTTTTTTTACCTGAAACGTTATCTCTGTTTCCCTTTCCACAGATGCTGTGTGATCTGCTGAAAAAGTTTCCAATATTTTCTGTTTTTATTTCAGATTTCCAGCATCTGTAGTTCTTTGAGTTTCGTCACTGATGGACAACGTACAACAGAAGCAGTCAGTTCTGATACAGACAGAAGATTAGAATATTGTTTTAAAGAGGAAAAGATAAGAAATATTGTTGCACAGTGGGATCCGAATGACCTAATTCTGCTCCTATATCTTACAGTCTTATGGAATCATAGAATCAGAAGAACAAAAATTTAACATAAAAGTACTTCAAGTGACTAGGAAGGCAAATAATATGTTATTCTTTATTACAGAAGGTTGTTGTACAAAAGGTAAAAATGTCCACCTGTAATTGTAGAGGGTCTTACTGAGAATGTACCTGGAGTATCGTGTGTAGTATTAGACTCTTTAATCAAGAAAATCTATATATGCGTTAGAAGATTCACTTGATTATTATATGACATAATTATTTTATGAAGAGAGACTGAATGCACTTCTTCCTGCAGTTTGGATGAATTAGCAATGACCTCTGAGAAACATACAAAAGCAATATTACAGGGTTATCACTGGGGAATGTTTTCCCTGGCTGAGAGTTCTTGAACTATGGGCTAGAATAGTACAGAGGTGAGGAGAAATATCCTTACTCAAGAGGATTGCAAACATTAGGAATTTTCAAAATTGAAGATTACGGATACAAGTCACTCAGTATATTCAAGGCTGACATGGATAGATTTTTGGATACTGAAAAAAATATTGGATTGTATGGGAAGGTATCGTTGATGTCAACAATAAGTCAACAATCTGACTGCTTGGCAGAGCAGGCTCAAAATGCAAAAACATTTACTCAAGCTTCTGTTTCTCAGGTTGGTATTGGTTTCCTTGGATAAAATGTCACATGATCGTGCATATCTAAAATCCTTTAAAGGCAACCCATCAACACACCAATACTTCGGTCTGTATTTGTACAATACAACACAACTACATAACAACAGCAGAAATACGATGAAGTACACAGAAGCAATCCAACCTATTATTAAAGCAGTCATTCTTAAACTGATACAGATGTTATTAGTTCATAAGTATAAATCTTTTGGATTAAGAAAAAGGGAGCAACGTCTGACATGTGGTTTGAAATGAAAGTCACAGACCAGATGACGGTTCTCAGGGTTAAATCACATATACACCATGCTGCATCATTAACAGGCAATAAAGTTGTAAACTGGTTTAAACCACTGCTCAATTAGCACCAGTTCAAGGCATTTAACACCATAATCCCTTTTAAACAATGCTGACGAGAAAATCCAGCAACAGAAAGGAAGGTTACCAATATAATGGGGTGAAATCACCTGACTACAGTTTTATTTCTCTCCTTTCATATCAAACTTTGCCCACAGAGACACCAGCAAAGAAAAGCTGGCATTTACAGTCCAACCCTACTTTGTGTCACCCTTCAGGACATCCCTTCAGTTACATCAGCGGATCTGCGTGCAGGACCATGGGAAAATTATGATGCCTTCTGCACCCACTTTCCCCACCACCAGCTGAATCAATCCAATGGTATGAAAGTAACTCTTTTCTCCCTTAGACAGTTGTAAAGGGCAGAGCATCAGTTCAGGCTTTAATATCCTGGATCCTACTGGCTGCGTCCAATGCAGGATACTGCCCAGGTATACATTCAGCTGCATTAATTTCACCATATTGTTCAGGGAAGTCATGGTACAGAACATAAACAGTACAACAAATAAATGGGCCCTTCCGCCCTCCACGTCTGTGCCCATCATGATGCCAACCTAAACAAATCCAAACTGACATGGTCCATATCCCTCTATCTGTTCATGTGTCTGTCTAAATGCCTCTTAAACATTGCTGTCATATCTGCTTCTACCACCACTGCTAATAACATGTTCCAGTCACCAACCACTCTGCATTAAAAAAAACTTGCCTTGTAAATCTCCTTTAAACTTTCACCCTCTCACCTTAAACCCATACCCTCTAGTATTCACCATTTCCACCCTGGGAAAAAGTCAGGGTGTGTATATATATATATATCCCCTCTCATATTTTTATCTCTCTCTATCAGGTCACCCTTCAGCCTCTGACAAGGTTGTCTAGTGTGACAAAAGGTGGTGCACTTGTAGTATGGGGTTGTTCTTTTAAGATTGGAATTGATCGATGTAACTTGCAAGGGCAAGAATGTTAGCTTGAGTACAATCATGAGAAAGTACTTCTTTTGTCACCTTGATGGATTCAAGTTCCCAATATCATCCAAATCCCTCTTTGTATTGTTGTATTTTTTTATATATAATCCTTACATTTTTGTTTACACTGAAACTGCACAGTTGTACTCTTTGCTCAGACTCTTTCTAGGTGACTTCAAAAGTGAATCTTATACACGTACACTCCAGCGCACAACTAGAAGAAAACTGTTAATACTGATACAAGCTATATTTGTATTCATGATATTTGTCATTATCCAGACGATCTTTTTCATTTGCATCATATTATTAAACAAGTGACATATTGTCAGTACTGCACCAGACTTTTGATACTCCTGCAGTTAATATCTTGCTAGGTTTCTCTTGGTCAGCTATCTGGTCCCAGGTTCCTGATCCGTGTCAAGTGCCCGACACCAGCGGATAAACTGCTGGCATGGCCGGCACGGTAGTGTAGCAGTTAGCGTAACGCTATTATAGCGCCAGCAACCCAAGTTCAATTCCGGCCACTGTCTGTAATGAGTTTGTACATTCTCCCTATATCTGCATGGGTTTCCTCCGGGTGTTCCATGTTCCTCCCACATTCCAAAGATGAATGGGTTGGGAAGTTGTGGGCATGCTATGTTGGCGCCGGAAGCATGGCAACACTTGTGGGCTACCCCCAGAGCACTACGCAAAAGATACATTTCACCATGTGTTTCGATGTACGTGACTAATAAAGATATCTTATACCTCTTATAAACTGCTACTCCCATAAAGGTTAGTCTGAGTGAGAAGGATGTGTGGGCAGCTAAAAATGTCTTGTCAATGGCAGGAAGAGCTCCATGGCAAGTTAACGTTCATCCACAGCTGAAGGGAAATGAATTTTATCTAGTCATTGCCCATAGAATCATCCATGGTGCAAAGCACTTCAACTAACCTCTCAGATCACTCTATGATAGAGCAGGAGTTAGTTTGCTGGTCATGCACAACTAGCAAACATGACAGCCCGGTGAATCCTGCTTCTGATGTGAGGAATGTCTTGGATGATGTGCACATGAAAATCATTCCTTCACAGGGTGGGATGAAAACAGCTTGAATATCCCATGCAACAGCATTTTAATTAATAGTTTGAAGCAGACTTCAAATTTCTGGGCTAGTGTGGTGTAACAATTAAATAATGCCAGAAACAGTTGTGTTAGTACACCTCAAACCCAGCTGAAAAGGTCAGAGTGGATAAACTAGCATGAATACAGCATAATCAGCACCGGTACAAAACATGCAGCTATTAATTCCTCTTTAACAACAATGTGATGTTAACAGAATCTTCACAGGAACAAGAATTACATGGCACGATAGTAATCTGTCAATCTGCTGCTGGTGCAGATTTGTGAGCATGCACTCAGGGCTCACTGGCTAAATGGTCCATCTGTTGTGGTACTCAGCCTTGTGGGTCA
This sequence comes from Rhina ancylostomus, assembly GCA_030265395.1. NCBI lineage: Eukaryota > Metazoa > Chordata > Chondrichthyes > Rhinopristiformes > Rhinidae > Rhina > Rhina ancylostomus. The sequence continues at coordinate 31,739,632 of JARFYF010000063.1, read as the reverse complement.
AGAAAATCCCAGGGTCTGCTGTCAATTGGTTAATTAATCTAAAACAAGAGTATTCATGGGGCACTTGCTGGTTAAGCTTGGATGACCATATACAAATTAGCCAGAAGTTAATTTTGTAAACAAAATGGTTATTATTAGTTTTTCTTTAGATTCACTTCTAAGCATCTTGGAACATAACTGCTCCAAGAGGGACAGCAACATTTATAGTGGGGCTGGTAATTTTTTTAAAAGATATTTATTTATTAGTCACATGTACATCGAAACACACAGTGAAATGCATTGTTCTGGGGGGCAGCCCGCAAGTGTCGCCTCTCTTCCGGCGCCAACATAACATGCCCACAGCTCCTAACCTGTACGTCTTTGGAATGTGGGAGGAAACCAGAGCACCCGGAGGAAACCCCACGTAGAGAACATACAAATTCTTTACAGGACAGTGGCGGGAATTGAACCCGGATTGCTGGCGCTGTAATAGCATTACACTAACTGCTACACCACTGTGCTGCCCTAGGAATCATCCAATTTACATTCCACAATGGGAACAAATGGTAGATTTTTGTCCCACCTTTCTACACATAGAATCATAAAACATACATCACAGATGGGAGCCCTTGAATCAGCACTGACTGTTCTAATGAATTCCTTTTGTATCTTCTCTGTCTTTCTTAAACAATAGTGCATAGAATTAGACATAGGATACAACAGTGCAAAGCAGAAGTTAAACTTACCTTATCAATAATATCTTGAAAATCCATACATAATTCTATTAAATTTATTTTACTTGTCAGATCGTGCAACTTTTCAAAATTTTCTCCATAAGTTATAAAACCAGGAAAGTTATAACAAAAAAAGCTCCAAAATTGAGTGATGATTTCTTAATACTTCAGAATCTAGTCTTAAATCATGGATAATAAGTGCACATTTTGATTAAATTTAAAGTGGATTCACTGGTTCTTTCTCAGAAATAACCATGGATGATCCACTATAACTTATGTTCTTAGCTAACTTTATTTAATGATTCTGTCCTTATGGTAGGATAGCCTACAGTGAATCACTACCTAATTCAAGAATGTAGAGCAAACATTTTACATACTAAAGAAGGAATGCTCCTGGGGAAAAAAATAATATATATGCAAATTTAACTTTGTTCCAAAAAAACTGAGCACTCACTAGTATAGCACTGAATATTTGGCAAAAAACGACAATCTTATTTTCTGCTTTCCCCCTGTTATATTTGGATACTTAAAGCTGATAGGATTCAGCACATTGGCATCTGGACAAAATTATCAAAATTTCCAGCATATTCAGTGGCATCATGTGAAAAATATTTCACACACATTTCTCCTTCTGAGAATAATACACTTTTGGACTAGTTACATTACAGGTGGGAGAAAAAGTACATTTGGAGCCAGTATAACACCATTCACATAATAGTAACTGCCTGGATAAGAGATTTGCCAGATGATAGCTAGTTGTATCTAGAGAGTAGCAAGACCAACTTACATGACACAATGGGAGTGTTAAAGTTTAATATCCTCCATTAAGAATAAATTTTTAAAAAACTCAAAGCTCATTTCAGCAGTTTTGTGACATGTGTCATGCAGTGACACATTGTTCACATGTGCTAAAGATATTTCACCAGCAGTGAGGTGCTGATGTAAGTGATGTTAGGTGGGAGTGACATTGATTGAGAGGTAGGTATGATCCCAATAGAATCCATAAAAAATAAACAGCAGCAAAATCTGAAAGCAGGTTATGCAACTATTTTTTTTTGTTTGGAACATGGAATCTGTGCTCAAACAGCATCAACTCATTATAAATCATCAACTTCATTGATACACAATGCTCTTAACAATATTAGAGTGTGTTTATACATGACCAAAAGTTATTTACAAATAGCAAAAGATGATTTACAGGAAATTAGCCTTGCAACCCAATTCTCCAAAAGTTGTTAACTGCGTAACTGTGAGACCAACAGCAGTCGCTATTACTCAAGTACAAGCATCACAGCTATTTCAAGTGAGCTCAGATGCACAAATAAACACACAAGTCACAAAATGCTGTTGGAGATGCCAGACTCCTTTCTTGGCTTCTAGAAAATAATATCTCATTGTCTGGTTCCCCATTTAAATTGGTCAAACAACGTAAATTCCAGCAATTGTAACTGCAAAATAAATGCAAACTAGCCACTGAAAGTCAATATAGCTCTCGTCAAAGAACACTATTAATTACATAATAAATGTTAATTACTGCAAGTCAGCCTCACTCACACTGCAAGTTATCTATTACATGTCTGGAATGTCAATCTTCCAGACTTTAATGTTGGAGATTTTTTAAAAAAATGAAATAAAATATATTTCCCTTCAGTAATTTTCCCCCCACACTGAATTCAATTTTTCTTTCAGTAATTATGTCTCTTTCTGTACCTAATTTAGTCTTGTATTCATCTACCATATCTTACACTTGATTGTTTAGATCCTGGTCAGGTCATTTCACAATCCTTTAGTCTGAATGGTTAAGGAGAAACAGGGCTGCTGGTCCTGTTCACTCAGGTTCACGGGGCCCTGAAGAGGTAGCCAAATTCTGTGCATCATGTACTTACCTCAGAGTAGCTTCCTTTACAAAACATCATAAAAAATAAATGAGCAAGGGCAAGTCTAACTAACATGGTTTGTGGTCGGTCCAAGGGTTTTGGACCAATATCTTTATCAATATCTATACCTTTCCAGAACAGGACAATGGATGGTGTTACATTCAAGTCCTTCTTTACATTGAGTCAATGGATTGCAGATGGGCCAATAGATGAGTTGTCACAGTGGGTAATCCAAGCACAAAAAAAAAGGGAAATCTGAAATCTATATAGTCACTGTTAGTGGAAAAAAAATACACTTATCTGGAATTCAGGAGAGAGACAGATGGAAGTTGGTTGCAGTGTAATCTATGTGTTAACAAACCTGCAGACATTTGCTGTGCGAACTTGTGAAAAGTGTATACAACAGTCAAAAGCAAACTGTTTTTGGAAGGTCAGTTTAAAAATATTACAAATAATTAATCATGCAGCTGATCAAGCTTTTCTTTTTCGTTTTGTTGTTCCACTGAATTTTCCTTTGCATTCCTTGAAATATGTCAAATAATATCTGCTTTATCATTATGGAACTATATCATATGGTGTTCAAATATCCAAATACAAAAAGGACACAAATTCAATTTATTGAATAAGAGACCGCAGGCCAATTAGAGATTCTGTCAGTGATGGAAGGTTGCAGATTGATCACAAGCATTGCCATCCTCATCTTTCGTCCTCATTGGAACATGCTGGTCCTGAATTCTGATCAGCTGGTCTTTAAATAACTCTCACTTCAGACATGGACTTACCCGATAACAACTGCTCCCAATCCACTCTCCCCAGTTCCTGCCTAATGAGGAATTTGCTTTCCCCAATTTAGTGCTTTCCCCCGAGGTCCAAACTTATCCTTATCCATAACTATATTAAGACTTATGTCTACCAATAAGAAGGTTTAAACCCTGGATTGCCTGAAAAAGCACAACTCAGATGGGAGTATTTCAACAGGTATCAGGAACATTGCAATATGTCTCAAAGCCAGTGGACTATAGAGAGGGGAAGAGAAAATCAAATCTGATTTCCCAACCTTAATCTTTCTGACTCAGAAATGAAGATAATATTAACCACAAGTTCCACCATCTTAAAGCAGGCCATTCCCATTTAATGGAAGGAAAAGTAGAATCTTTGACCCGAAACATTAACTGTTTCACTATCCACAGTTGCTGCCTGATCTGCTGAGTGGTGCTGATATTTTCTATTTTTATTTTAGACTTCCAGTATTCTCTAGACTTTCCATTTTCATTGCCAGCTATTGTCTGAGGACATAAATGCCATTTGCAGACAGTGCTAAGAAACTGAATAGTAGAAAACATCTGCAAAGGTGCACTGTAGCATGAATGAATCAACGGTTTCTAAAAGATAAAAAGAATGGTGAAAATTGGGCAGAAGTACAAAGCAGCAGTATTAGCCCAGATTCCAATGCCAAAATAACAGTGATTTGTGTAAATCATTCATCAAGAGGTACCCCATGAATTGTCATGTGCTGACAATGTGTGTGGCACTGCTTTTACCCTCATGAAATTGGCAGCCCAATTGCAAGATTGCCCTGTGGGTTCAATGAATTTCGAGCACTTGCGCATTAATTGCACATTAAACTCACTGCTGCAGTGGAACACATTGAAATTTATCATTCTGTAATGCCAGTGGAGGCCAGAAAAGAAATGATTAAAGCCTCACAGTCTCATTATTAGACGTAGTGAATTGTTATCAGAGATATCAAATTTTATACTTTTTCTAACTTTTTCCTTCATTCATTTTTCTCAATCAAATCTTTCTTCCCTTCTCCTTTTCCTGTGTTAATTTCATTCCATTACTTCTTCAATCCTTAAATTTGGTTAGTTTAGGACTCGGTTGCTGGATTCATTATTCACTAAGGTCCCGCATGCTTTACCACATCATCTTCCAACAACTTACAAAATTAATGGGACCTACTTCAAGATGTCCTGTTGCAGAAAAAATCTGGGCCATTATGTTGTCAAAGAAAGAAAAACAGAAAGTAGAAGTAGTACTTGAGATAAGTTATGAAATGAAATGTATGTTGCTAATTTTAACAAACCCTTAGAAGGTTTTAGGTCATTCCACTATTTAGCAGAACTGCACATCCACTCAAACAACTTTCTTACATATTCATTCATAGAATATGACCATTGCTGCCCATGCCTAATTGCCCCTTCATCCAAATGGATTGCTTGGGCATTTCAGAAGATGATTAAGAGTGAACACCACTTAAAATAAATGTACTAATGCTAGTTTTAACATCAATGACAAAGTTCATAAACAAGTCAGCATTCATCTGCTAACAACATGAATTGCATTTTCCAGGCCAAAGTTTCATTGTTTTTTTTAAAAGTGGAAAAGTAGCCCACAGCTTATTTTACAGGCTCATATAATGACTTGAAGTTTGTATGTGTGTATGTTTCAGCCCAAGCAAATGCAATTCACAGGGAAGACTTGCTGTTACCTGAATTTGTGGTGTCAGGGGCCATACCAAGTTCTCCCCGAACATTTCATCTGAAACATAGACTTCTCTGTAAAGCAGCTTTCCACTTTTCAGTGAATGTCACTTTTACATTGCATGCAAGTCAAATTCATCCCATTTTGGCTTAGTCTTTATTATAATACTTGCTCCCGCCACTATTTTCATTTCCTAATTGGATAAATAGGAGCTATTTCGCCAAATGCAATAAAAATGAACACATTTTTCTGGTCAGTCCAACTTACAGATCCTCTTTTGTAGGTATACTTGCTAACTTGCCTTGAATTTCAAATGTGGTCAACTTTTTAATAACACCAGTAACAGTAATGAATATTAATAGGATCCCATTAAAAAGGTTTAAGTTCTGTGAAAAGTTAAAGGATCACATTGATTGGTTGAGTTATCAAAACATTAGCCTGATCAGAGCCCAGGTGTTTTCCTTTGCCATTCTATGCTTTGCTTTAAATTAAAGGCACATTTTGCTGCCTTTTGAACACAAGGATGATCAGAAATTGTTTCTACCTATTATTTAAGCTTAAAATTATCACAATAAACCACTGAATAACAGCAGCTCCTATGTAAAAGAAATGTGTGGCAATGTCACATGGCCTCAATTATTTCCCACCTGAAGGCTGTGACATGCACTAGTGCTCACTCCAACAGCAACAGGCATTCTGATGCCTCATTCATGTTGCATTCCTGACATAAACTTGAGCTTGGGATACCTCAGCCAAACAACAATGGCTCAAACGCCTGTGTTCGTGCTTAGTTTAATGATGGAATGAACCACATGATCACCTTTCATATAATAACACCAACCAACACAATACCTTTATCACAGAGACACATTTCAGTATTTCCAATGAGAGGCCCAGCCAGGACATTGTTCATTCTGTTTCCTTCAAGAGTTTATTTCATTGCATTTTAGTTGATTGTGTTTGGATTGAAGGGAGATTATGGGCAGTTTAGTGCTTTGGGGCAGTAGATCAATAGACAAGTGGGTGGAAGCATTTCATTGTTTTCCAGCATTTACAGGGTTAATTTAACCTGCTTTTAATCTAGTTCAATGTTATACATGTCATGGGCAGAAATCAGAATCATCCCTGAATTCACATAAACTTAAAGCTGTGCATGCATCTGCAGCAGATATTCCAGTGCAAGGATGGGGCACCAAGCCATCCAGATTAGGGCCAGCATGCTGAGTTTATTACTCACACAGCAGAGTCTGATATGAAGAGTCACTATTGACCTTTGACCCTGCCCTAAGCAGCAAAATGACGAGGAGAACCAGGGTTTCCATTCCTGTTTGGCTATCCAGTGGTCCTAGCTGCCAAATGCATACATGGATCACTCACGTGAACAAAAGACTGGCTTAATTGTGAGGCTCCCTGTTGTCAGATAGCCAGTCTACATTCATTCTCCCAATCTACTAAAATATCAAGGACAAACAACATTGTAATACATATCCCAATGTAGCATTACTGAGAAAAGCAAGGACAGAAGGTGGGGTAATGAAGCTGTTCCAACCTACACCAAATATATATTATACATTTTTATGTGTTTATTCATTTTAGTTGATTGTGTTTGGATCAAAGGGAGATTATGGCAGTTTAGTGCTTTGGGGCAGTAGTTCACTAAGTAAGTGGGTGGAAGCATTTCATAAAGTCAGTTAGATCCACTTCATTCCAATAGAATCGAACCTGTGCCCCAAGATGAACGGCCAACATCTGACCATTAACTAGCAGGGTCTAGCATCAAACAGTCCCCCCTACATTTAGTGATGCAGAGTCTGATGTGCTGGCAGTGGCAGGACTGTTTCCTTCCATCAGCTTGTCTCATCACTTTCCCACTGACCAGGGCTATTTGTGAACTTATCCAAAAACTAATGCCAGCTCACCATTATGTTTAACAATGAGGGCAGTCAGTGCCTGGCATGCATGACTACACTGTCGAAATGTTAGCTGTGAATAAAAAAAATACTGAAAAAGAGCACTCTTGTCTCTTTTAATCTGCATACAAGCCTGTACCAAATGCATTGAACAGACAACAGTCTTGTAGCTTTGAAAACTCATACCAGAACCTGGTAATTAATTACTTCCTGTCCTCCTCAAATAAAAGGGCTTTAAAATTGAAGATAACATTTTTTTTGTGTTTTTTAAATTAGATTTTATTTACAGCGTGGTAACAGGCCCTTCCGGCCCAACGAGTCCGCACCACCCATTGTTAAGCCCATATTAACCTACCCCATATGTCTTTGGAATGTGGGAGGAAATCGGAGCACCGGGAGGAAACCCACGCAAACACGGGAGAACTTACAAGCTCCTTAGATGGTTTTTAATTTAGAAATCATTAACTTGGAACAGGAATGCAAATAAAATGCTGCAAATAGTTGAAGCTTCACCAAAGAGTGACAGACACCTGATGCTCCAAATATTCTTTCTTAATTCTTGGCTCCTGAAAATGAACAGACATGGGGTGGCCACAATTTTGTGTGGAAGGGCTCATTAGTACAATTTAGCCCATTGTAACATGAATGAAACTCCTGAAAGTGCAAAATAAGCAAGTTGTCAAAAAAAAAATCACGAACAAAATGAATACTGCAAATGTTTGGTTCTTCTGGTCCAAGTCACCACCTCAGATACCATGCCTGAAAATGCCCACATCTGTTGGCTTAGTTCACACTGGCACACATCAGTTTGTATGGTATTTTGTTATTACTCCTCAAGATGATATCCATCATTTATAACATAGTCACCAACTTCTTTCCCACCTCGCTTCAGTTTATTGTAGAGTTTTCACAAAACACAGGCATGACATTGTACCTGAAAACTGGTTTCACTGCAGCTATCGACTTAATATTCCCCTTCCAGTAACTTTCTGAACTCCAGCAGTCACACAAAATGTAATGATCCCAGGAAACCTTTCAATGTAAACTGTACATTACGCAGATACACTTGTTGATTAAAGTAGTTTTGCCCAGATTCTGGATTTTTCTGTAGTTAAACTTATTGTACCTGTCAGTCTACTGTATTCATTAGGATTTTAACTCCTTTATTTATTTTCTCTGTTGCTGTTTCTGATTGTTACATTGTTGCTATTGCAATACGTTTCAAAATTCCAAAACTAAAATGATTAGCAGAGAGCTTGTGGATGATGCAAACTGACGTGAAACACATGCTGAGCCACTCTGGAAGATATTTAGTAATGAAGATTCAGAATCAGATTTATTATCACTGACATACGTCGTGAAATTTGTTTCGCTGCAGCAGTACAGTGCAAGACAATTAATGTAAGTTACAAAAATAAATAAATAGTGCAAAAGAGGAAAAGCGAGGTAGATTCAAGGACCGTTCAGAACTCTGATGGTGGAGGGGAAGAAGCTGTTTCTGAAACGTTGAGTGTAGGTCTTCTAGCTCCTGTACCTCCTCCCTGATGGTAGTAAATGTGAAGAGGGCATGTCTGGATGT
>JARFYF010000063.1:31706779-31722210 GCA_030265395.1 Rhina ancylostomus | reverse complement strand
GTGTGGTTTGATGGGTGGCACAACACGGTGGGCCGAAGGGCCTGTATTGTGCTGTATTGTTCTATGGTTCTATGGAAGTATATGGTCATATGTTAATGTATGTACATGCGCGTGTGTGGGTGTCGTGATTAACAGCAACTGGCTTTGGATATTATTCAACATTTGGGAATGGCTCTAAATCATTGTGACATCCAATATGGACAGTGGGGTGGAGCTTAATCAGCTGTGAGCATATATAAGTGGTGTGCCGTCACCCGCTATGAGCATGAATCAGGGGCGGGATCTCAGCTGTCTGCACATGTCAGGTGTGGTTCTTCAACTGCATCAAACTCAATGCTCAGGGAGTGATCTGTGTTTCCATTCTTAGTCCAAGTAACACAGAGTCTCACCAACAGGTGCAGCTGGGAGGAATTTGGCCTGGCAGCAGCTGGCTGAGCCTGAACTGGACCGAGGGTTGCCTGATGATGAGTCCGGATTCATATTTGCCACTGTACTGTGGAACCGGGTACATATTACAAAGTTATGAACATGTTGCAGAAATAGACATAACAAATTAAAGTCATTATTATTAATAAAGAGATAAGTGAGGCACGGTGGCTGAAGTTAATCTGAGACAGGTACAGTAAAGGGGAATATTCATGTACCATATATTTGGAAAACTACATTGTAGTTTATCTAAAGTAAGTAAGACCTGGACCTTCGAAGCGGGTCCCTACTGAGGGCCTGAATAGCCGGAAGAAAGAATGCACAGTAACGGCCATTACGACTATATTGTCTTAATCACGGCCAAAGGTGTGGGAAGGGCTGTGATGGTGGGACTGTGGTACGGAATATTGAAATGCTCTGTACAATTATAGTGGAGAACAAGAAACGGTCTCGTAGCAGGCAGTTAAAGGAGAACTCTGCAGGGTTGGTACTATATGGGGGTAGCTAGAACCGGATCAAACCGACGCAAACCACAGACTGCAGCCTAAATTGAACTTCTGTAAAGGTAAAGGCGCAACTGCACACGGCCAATATAGCACTCGAAGCGTTCAAGCTTGATAGCTTACGTTGCACATAGGCACTGAAGCTTGACACTGCGAAGAGTTTACCTCACACTATACATACACAGCGAATGAGGTTTAGGGATAAACGGGGGACAAGTAAATAATAATAGTGCAAGAATAATTGAAAATTGGATCTGAGATTATTCATTTCAGGATGAGTGACTCCCCTGTTGACATCAGTTTGTAATGAAGAAACTTTGTTCTGAAGCTATACCCGTACCCGTATGAATTATTTCCGTCTACAGCGGGGTACTGCAGTTGCTATTGAACGGTGAACCCTTGGAGTTCACAAGTGCATAGTTCCCAGAAAGTGGTGACACTCGTAGACCGGATGGGGAAGAAGGCGTATAATCTAGTTACTTCCATCGGCCGAAATACTGGGCATAGGAATTGTGAAGTCACATGACCTTAGCAAGGAAATGGTGACGTTTGACAGAGAGTAGAAACAGTTCAGATGAATTTTGCCTGGAGTGGAGAGCTTGAATGAAAAGGAGAGAATCTGTGCTCAAAACTTCCTTCCCTGAAGAGAAGATGACTGAGGAGAGAGGGCATGTTCATCAGACTGTAGAGGCTTATAGGGGCATAGGCAGGGTTAATTGTCACACTCTTCTGTACCTAGGTATTATAGTCTAATGTCAGAGGGAATAGAGGCAAGTTGAATGATTTCAATAAGATCTGAAGTAAGTTGTTATGATTTTCACACAGCGTTTGGTGAGATGGTGGAGGCAGATAAAGTTATAGTATGTAAAAAACATTTTGACAAGTCCATGGTAAGGAAAGTTTAGGATGACATTGTCCAGATTCAGGCCAAGAGGATTATCGTCGGTAGGAAACTTGCCTGGCATGGACGTTGGGACGCAGGACCTGTAAAAGAAGTACGTTATAGCTTCTTTTGTCTCTATGAATCTCGTAAGGGTTAACCGTACTTGTTTGTTCTTTAAGTGTAATTAACGTCAATCTGTGAGGAGCCCGCTTACGTCACTGGACCGGTTCCCACTTCAACTTAAAAGGGTCCGTTTCAATGAAACCTCAGTGAGATGAGCAGAGCGACAGAGAGGGTGGATCGCTGAAAATGTGGGAACTAGAGTGGAATGTCACAGGAAGAGATGGAAATCTGAGAACACTGGACTTTGATATTACAACAACGGGAAAGGCTTTCCTCGATTGGATTCAGTATCTTATTTCGAATTATCACTGGATGCCAGTAGATCGTCAGATCTCTTATTTCCTCATAGCTATTCAGCCTATCTACTATCCCATCCTTGCTCTTGTTGCTGTTCCCGGTAAGTTTCTCTGTCCAATTGCTATTTCCAGAAATCGCCTTTAATGTTTTTTTTAATCTCTCTATTTGAGATATCCGCCGTTTTTTTTGTTATACTTCGTAAGCCCCGAACTCCAGATATTATTTCGATAAACCATTCCGATAAGCATTGCAGTTTCTGTAATTCGGTCCCTCGTCACAGTCGCCGTGCTTCTGGTGAGCTCTGTATCCATTTGTCAGATGTCTCCCCGATGGAAAGTGAACTGATTTTACTGTCTTATTAAACATCGCATTTCAGATTTACTGTAAGTTTTCCCTCCGTCTCCATCCTCTCACTCGACACTCAATGTGGCTGAATCAGAATTTTCTGCTGGGTGTCGCTGCAGTGTTACTCTCATTCTCACTGTTGTGTGAATATGTATGTGAAATTATGTTCAATTTAAGTTCTGCAATTAAGACCCGTGCTCACAGATTGTTGCATTCCTATCACTTGGTTTTCCTTTTGGAATCGAGAGCTCCATTCCGGTTTTAGAGCCGACTTTTCAAAAATAACGTTTGCTGTCAGATGTCCATGATTTACAATGAATTGTTGTATGTCGCCGTCAATGAAATCCATATGTAGCCTCACGGGGATGCTTCCTCCCCTCGTCCAGGAAAAAAAATTCAATATCACCTCACTATTGCACAAACACTGCAACTCTTGGAATAATCGTTCCAAGAGTAATCTTTATTCCAAAAGATCTTGGAATAACATTAACCAGGCTGGATCCTCTCGAATGCTGGGATGTTTTTGGAATTACCTGCACTCGAGGTTCCTGGAAGCTCGCTCATTGACTGAATTCATAACTGAAATTAATGGATTTATGGATGTCGGCGGAACCAGGCGATGTCGGAACAACGTAGAGAATTGATCAGACAAATCACTCATGAATTTGTTAAATAGCGCGGTACACTCAGATAAATAGCCTACTCCGATTTATCAATATTCTCTCATCACCAAACCCCACTGCATCATCGCCAAAACCTTCATTTCTTTCCTACGACCATGACCGGATGCAGAATTTCAGTTTTCCTGTGAATATCGGTTTACTAATTCCTCCTGAATAGACTTTTAGCCATCTGTTAATAACGCGCAATATCATTTTCTATTCAATGGAGGGATGCGGGCTTCGCAGGCTTAGATAGTCCATCTTTAATTGTTGAAAAGTTGGTGGTGAGCTGCCTTTTGGAACCACCGCAGTCCTTGTTGTGTGGGAATACTCACAATATTTTTTTAGGAAGAGAGATGCAGCATTTGGTCCAGGGACAGTGAAAGAACTGCGATATATTTCCATGTCAGGATGGTGTGTGGCTTGGAAGACAGATTAAAGCTGGTGGTGTTTCCTTGATTTTACTGTCGTTGCCTTCTAACTGATCGAACATGTGAGTTTCGAAGGCACTGTCAAAGGTGTTTTGTGATTTGCAGCAGTAAATCCCGTGTAAGGTACAAAGTGCTGCTGCTGTGCGTCAGTTGTGGCGTGCGTGAATGTTTGTGGACAGGGTGCTTATCGAGCGGGATATTTTCATAGAATCATAGAAAGTATAGCACAATACAGGCCCTTCGACCCACAATGTTGTGCCGAACTTTAAACCTCGCCTAAAAACTATCCTACCCCTTCCCCCACATATACCTCTATTTTAAATTCCTCCATATGCTTATCTAGCAATGTTATGCTCTGTATGGTGTCGAGATGCTTGTGTGTTGTTGAAGCTGCACTCCTCCAGGCAAGTATTCAATCGCACTCCTGACTTGAGCCTTGTAGATTCTGGATAGGGTTTTGTGCAGTGAGGATGTTTTTGTATTTCGTGGCTTATTAAGTGGAACACGAAACGACTTCATTGAACTCCTTAACCACTGCTTCTCATCTGACCGTTGGTCGATGTGATGTTATTGAGTTTTATTTCCTGGTTGGTTGCACTTAACTGTTATCCCCGTCTCCTGAACACCATTCCGGGGAAGGTACAGTAATTTCCTGACATCTCCGATCAGAAGGACGCCGATTTCATTCTTATTTCGTTGTCAGTAAACTAGCTGTCACGTGTCTGTGTATTTCCTTCTTCAGTAAACGTGCTGACGATTGTGGTCCTGTCGCGGGGAAAGTGCGGTCTCTCCAAAGGTGTCAGTCGCTATCTGGTGGCCATGGCAGTGGCAGATCTACTGATTGCTTTCCTCGATCTGATCCTGAGACAGATTCCCATTACTTATCCAGAAGTGTTTGTTTTTCTGCAGTCGCTCCATGTGTGCAATATCCACGCCGTCCTACTTTACGCCACCACAGACTGCTCTGTCTGGTTCACTGTCACTTTTACTTTCGATCGATGTGTGGCTATTTGTTACCAGAAGCTGAAAACTAAATATTGTACCGAGAAAACGGCGGCTATAGTTCTGGGAACAGTGACGATGCTGAGTTTTTTGAAGAATATTTTCTGGTATTTTATGCTCGCAGGTACGTATATGGTTTATAACGACCCGTGGTTTTGCTGGGACAGAGGGGGTGTTTTGAACTCACTAGCGTGGACAGTTGTCGAGTTCCTCCATTACCTACTCACCCCTGTGATCCCGTTTGTCCTTATTCTCTTGCTCAATGCTTTCACCATCAGACACGTTATAGTGGCGAGCAGAGCTCGCAGGAGACTCCGGGGCCCCAGCAGCGGAGAGAGTCTCAGAGACCCGGAAATGCAAAGCCGCAGAAAATCCCTCATTTTACTGTTGGTCATCTCTAGTAATTTCATCCTATTGTGGGCGCTGTATACTGTGTTTCATGTGTGGAATCGACTGTGGTATTTAAACTCTCTATCTGTATCTCCACCTTTGACAATTGGGCAACTGAGCTTCATGCTGCAGCTCTTGAGCTGCTGCACAAACACAGCTCTTTACGCCGTGACTCAGAGTAAGTTCAGGGAGCAGCTGAAGGAGGTGCTGAAATCTCCTCTGACTCTCCTTGTAAAATGCGCTCGGAGCGGAGAGTCACGGTGGAATATGCGGCGCAGCCCCTTCTGAACAAATACCCCTCTCCCACTCCCAAATCACTGGGGAAGCTACTCCTCAACCAGCATCCGCGTGGTCCTTTTGCTACCCCTCATCACCGTGGTCAACACAGATCCCCCACTCCATCCTGTGTCTACCAGCCCAACCATCCTTTTCCTCCTCACGGTGGGTCCGAACATTCTTGAAAGCTGTAGTCGAAATATCGTTTTCTGCCGATTGAAGCACCACGAAATTCTGTAGCCACAGAACAGCGACATCCACGCTCCTTCACGGCCTGTCGATACTAATGGCTTGTCCCCCGTTCAATTACGAATTGGAAAGATTATCACCTCCAATCCATGGATTGTCTCGGCAGTTGTACTCAGCACGGCGTCAGCGTTACAACAGAGCTTCAGGTCACAAAATTTATGGGTCACAAAATTTACAAAAGTGCTGGACAGGAAGGGACATGTCTGCTCTGAACGTGATGTCAAAGTAAACTATCTCCATCTGTCTCAGGGGCCATTCAAACTTGTCATTTTATCTGCTTCTTACCGAGCTCTCCGGAAGCGAGTTGCTCTGTCAAAATAACCTGCATTATATTTTACTCTGAAAAAAACAACCTTTGGCTATCGACCCTATCTGTGCCTCTCACCATGTGAAATACCTCTATCAGTGACCTCTCAGACTCCAATGAATGATCGTGGTTTTCATAAAGCACGTGGGAATCTCAGATTGATGTATGCAGTGTTTAAAGACTCAAGGCTGATCCTTGCGGAACAAGATCTCCAGTCAGAAAAAAAGTCACTTCACTGTTTTCTGTGGCCAAGCCAATTTTAGATTCAATTTACCAACTCACCGGGGATCACATGCGACGTCACCTGATAGACCAGCCTACGCCATGAGAACACAGTCACTTGCTTTTCTAAAGTCCAAGCAGACGAAATCCTCTGCCCTAACTTTAAACATCTCCTTCCATTACTCGAGAACAAAACACAAATCTGATTGTGGATCTCCCCCCTCACACATGCTAATTATCTCCTCCAGCTCAGATGCAACCTGTCCTTCTTGTACAGGTCCTACCTGCTCTGGATGAGAGCCCAATAATCCATATACCCGAAGTCCTCCTGAACCAGCTCCTTAGCTATGTATTGAATAGCACTTCCTTTATCTTTCTTGCCTCACTAGAATATGGCACAATCCTGGAAGTCCTGCTTTTTAACTTGATACCTAGCTCCCTAAAATCACTTTGCAGGATCTCAAGACTTGTAAGTTTTTTCTTCTGCATATGTGAGTATATCCTGTCCCTAAGATCCCATTCCTTATCAACGATATTAGGCTCGCTGGGTATACAGTAAATTCTCGGTTCGTCCTCTGTTCCCAAAATGCTTACCCACTGAAATTTCGATTACTTTGCCAGGCCTTCCCCCCGAACATGGTCCAAACAGTGAAGCCTTGCAGCTGAACAGCATAAACTTTGAGTTACCCATTTCAAGTGATCCCTACATCCTACCCAGATACTCCCAACCATTCCTCTTCTTTTCTTCCATTCCCAGCCTCTCTATCATGTTTCTACCCACTTTTTGCCTATACTTACCTTTGACCCGTCGGCCGGTGCATCTGCTATCTGCAGATAGCATATATCACTGATATCACTACCGTTTACCTGCAGATACCCATCACCGCATTGTGCCCATCACGCCTCCCCTTTTGTATCCACCTATCATTGTTCTACTTTTCCCTCCTATGTATTCAGCTTCCTCTTTTCCTGTCTTTAGTCCTGAAGAAGAGTCCTGACCCGAACCGTTGACGGCCTGTTTTTCTCCACAGATGCTGCCTGGCCTGCTGAGTTCCTCCAGCATCTCTGTGTTTTCATCTAGTATGACCCTTCCCTGGCTGGATTATCTACATACTCATGCATATATCAATCAAATTCTGCTCCAACCAAGCCTCTGGCTCTGAGGAAATCCCAGTCAATATTGAGAAAATTGAAGTCTATCCACAACAACGGCGCTCTTGATTTAATAAGTTTCCAAGGCACATTTGTTCCTCTGTCTCCCTCTGGCTGTTGTAAGGACAATATTTGTGAGGGGGCACGGTGGCGGAGTGGTTAATACAATCCTAATACAGTGTCAGAAACCCGGGTTCAATTTCCACCGCTGTCTGGGAGGACTTTGTAGGTTCTTCCCGTGACTGCGTGGATTTCCTCCGGGTACTCCGGTTTCCTCCCACATTCGAAAAGATGTACGAGTTAGTAGGTTAAAATAGATGACATTGGTCGGTGAGGGATCGTTGGGCCAGAAGGAGCTGTTACCGTGCAGTGGAAATAAAGTGTTTCTATTTTAATGTAAGCCCATCAGAGTCATTGCACCTTCCTTATTCTGGATTTTTTCCCATGTGATGTCACTGGATGAGCCCTCCAGGATCTCCTCTAAAAGGACCCCTGTGGCATTCTCTCTGACCGCTGGTGCAAACTGTACCTCTTTTATCTCCCTCTCTACAGCTGAACATCTGAATTTTGGGATTGTGACCGTTGGTCCTATCCATATCCCATTTAAATCTTTGTAATGGCAACATCGTAGTTCCAAGTACTGCTCTGGGTTGACGTCCATCAAACTTACCTGTAATCTTCCTTGCATTGAAATCAATACACTCCAGACCATCAGTCCTGCCATGTTCATCAACCTCCCTTCCCGTTCTTCCTTTCAGACTTATACAACTCAACCTATAATTTACCTTCAATCCCTCTACATGTTGAGCTGCTGCTCTGTTCCTTCCATCCAAGAATATGGACGACGAAAAGGCAAATGGAAATATATCTAGGTAGGTATGAGATGTTGCATTTTGGGAGGTCAAATCTGAGGGAACGTGCACAGTAAATTGAAGAATCCTTAAGAGCGTTGTCGCACAAAGGAATCATAAGAATCAAGACACTCAACAGATCAACGCACGTAGATAGGGTGGTAAAGATCGTGTATGGTCTGCTTTCCATTTCGGTTGGGGTATTTAATATAAGAGTCAGAGTCATAATGCAGCCATATAAATTTTCCGCTGGGCAGCAGTTTGAGTATTGTGTATAGTTCCAGTCGGCTCATTAAAGGAAGAAAAAAGAGGGTTTTCAGAGGACGCAAAGTAGCTTCATCAGATTCTGCATCAATCAAGAATAGCTTTGAAGACAGGTTAGATAGACTGGTTTCTTTCCTCGAGCGCCAAAAGCTGCATGAATATCTAAGAGCAGTTTATAAAGTTACGAGATGCACAGATACGGCAGATAGTCAGACAATGTTTCCCATTGTAGAAATGTTTCGAGGACACAGATTAAAGGCGAGAGCGGGCACGTCAAAGGGAGATAGGCGGGCAGGTTTTTTACGAATAGATTGGTAGGTCGGTAGAAGGAGCTGCCGGCGCTGGTGGTGGAATCAGAAGGTGGTGGTATTCCCACCATCCACTGTGTGGAAAAAGTGGCACCCCAGATTCCCTTTGATTATTCCCCTCTATCCTTAAATCTATGATATCTACTTTGATATTCAACTCTCCCGGATAAACAATTGTGAAAATTCAACTTATCCATGTCTCTCATGTAAACCTCCGAATGGTCACCCTGGCGTTCTACACACCAGAGCAAATGTCCCACCCTATCCAGCTTCTAATTATAACACAAGCCCTCAGCTTCCGGCATCATTCTTACGGATCTTATTTTCACTCTTCCAAATGCCAACCACCATCTGTGTGGAAAAACATGCCGCTCAGATCCCAGGTGTTCAATTACACAGTTTGTGGTGATGCAGGTTGACAAGGTGGTGAAGAAGTCCGGCACTCATCCCTTCGTCGGAAAAATCATTGAATAAACATGTCGGCACGTCCTGTTACAGCTGCAAAAGTCGTTGCTAAGACTGCATGTTGAATATTCAGTGCAATTGCGGTGGCCAGATGAAAGATGTGATTAAGCTAGAAAGGATGCAGAAGATATTCGGATACATGTTGACGGAACTGGAGGTCTTGAGTTCCAGAAGAGCCTGAATAAGCTTGGACTTTCCCCTGAAGCAAAGGAGGCTGAGGTGTGACCTTGAATATGTCTATAAAATCATGAAGATTACAGGTAAAATAAATCGTCACTATTCCCCCGTATTATGGAGTCTATAACAAGAAGGCTTATGCTCAACATGAGAATTGGAAATTTGAAGGGGAACCTGGGGGGCAAGTTTTTCACACAGAAGGCGCCGGGTTCATGGACGGAACTGCCAGAGGAACCCTAACCCTAACGTTTAAAATAATCTTGGATCGGAAATGTGGCGAGGGATATTGGCCAAATACAGACAAAATCGACTTGCTCCGGAAGACACCATGGTCGTTATAGAGATGGACCTTTATGAATCAATGCCTCAGAAATACCCCATAATAATCTAACCATAAGTCTGAAAAATACAGCAGCAGAATTAGGCTATTTGACCCATTGTCTATGCTCCGCCAGTCAATCAAGTGTTTTACAACCCCAATCTCCCGCCTTCTCCCCATAACCTTTAATCGCCTACTAATCAAGAACCTCTCAATCTCTACCTTGAACAAACCCAATGATTTTGCCTCCATCGCTCTCTGTGGTAACGAATTCCACAGATTCACAACGCTCTGCCTGAAGAAATTTCTTCTTCTATTAATCTTAAAAACATATCCATATTTTTACAGGCTGTGTCTTCGGATCGTAGACTTTCCCTGGACTCTTCACGCCCACTGTATAGATTACAGGTCCAGAGAGATCTAACACTCCTCATATGTTAATCATTTTATTCCTCGAATCATTCTTGTGAACCTTTTCTGGACGCTTCTTTACTTTTTTAGTTCAAAACTGGTTTTCTTGAAAAATTGTTTAGAATTTATGTTTATTTTTTATTTTTTTTATATTATGTTCCTTTGTGATACTATGTGCCTGCGATATTGCTGCAATTAAGTTTTTCATTGCATTCCCACGCACATGTACTTGTGCAAGTGGCTCTAAACCCGACTTAAATTTGATGCTTAAAACACAGATTAATCTTGGCTTCCCAGATGTGAATAAATCAGACACTAAAATCTGTGAATGATGTGTTCACCTCCCTGCTGAGAGACTGTTCACTAATCATCTCAGTTCATTAAAACTGTCTCAGTTTCTGGATTGGAGTATGCTGCATATCAGGCTGGTTTCAAAAGTACCGTTACTCGTTAAGCATTTCGAGCTCTTTCACTCTGGCCCTCACGTCCATTCAGCGCTGAACAGATAATGATCAAGAAGTTTGCTGTGGAGAGCGAGAAGGTGGCTTTTGCCTATAGTAGGACATAATCAGTCTGAAATTCGGATGGAGCATTGGCTGATAGAATTGTATCTCAACAAATACCGTATATGTTAGGCATCGCATCACGAACATAGACGTCGATGTGTCCTAGCCATAGTTCCCCGAAAGTGGCAACAAACATCGATAGAGTCGTGATGAAGCCATCTGGTACTCTCCTCTTCATAGGTCGGGACATAAAATACAGGAGTTAGGACTTCATCTAAGAGTTACATCAGATTACGAGAAACATAAACAGGACAAATCTTTTTTTTAAGATGAGAAGAATGGCTTTCAAAGGGGGTCTGATCAACAGGTTTTATAAACCGAGTGGATAATTTGGTCCCAAATTTAATTCATGAATAAAACAAATTCACCTGTTCAATAGCATCATTTCCAAACTGTCTATCATCTTGTCTTAATCATCCATTACAGCAATCGCCCGCACAGTAAGTGTCATAGTTCGGAGTTCTGGCCCTCAATTTCGCTCCATTAATGCCTTGTTGTCCAGCACATGGATTCCATGCTGGACTGATTAGATATCAATACACACCTGAGCCCCATCAGGGGCCTAGCATAAGAACCTGTGTTTCTCTGGCACTAGTTGCCAGAGTATTGGTCTACCTTTAGGTATACTTTGGTTCCAGTTGCTTAGAGTGGTATACTCTAGAGCAGTCCTGTGTTCTCTATTCCTTTGTGAAGATTCAGTTCGTGTTGGGATTCCTCTTCTGATCTCAGAGGCAAGATTCCTTCCAGTCGCTGCTTGTGTTTGTCTTGAGGAAGTATCCTGACTCCAGTCTTGTATTGGTGTGCCGCATTTGGGTTCTGACTTTTCTCTGGATCAACATTGTGACAGTTCTTACAGATTTTTGAACAGGTATAATTTTTATAAACGTTGATCAAGAAACTTCAGGAATAAAACTTTGAATATGAATATTGGAATGACATCACCTTCAAAGCACCGATTTCATTATCAATGTGAATAAAATCGGAGCTCATTAGGCCAGGTATTAAGCACTTTGAAATTTTGGAAGGTTAGTATGAGAAATAGTGCTCTGTCTTCAACATTGCAATGACTTAGTCGGTAGGGTCCACATCTAACTGGACTAATATGTCCAGAAGATCAATTCTTAGCGCAATGACATTACAAACAGCAAAAGTGTATCTCACCATCCTTGGGGTGTCGGCAAGGATCCCCATTCCTGATTCTCACCTAATTACCCCTAGTCCAGATTGTATTGAAAGTCAAAAATTGCATGTTCTTGAGCTCAGATGGGGTTCAGATTAGCCATGGTTGTGTCGCTTTCGAGTCTGCTTTTAGTTTTATGCTTAAGCATATCTCTATTTCCATTTAGAACAAGATTAAATCTGTCAAGATGCTTTGAGTAAAATAACCTGCCAACACCCAATATCTAGGTCGACCAATAAAGAACTTAAACAAGGTCTATGACACTAACGTGAGTGCACATGGATCAGAGAAGAAGTGGTAAAAGTAGCCCAAAATAAATTTTTACTTTCTTTTTGCAATCATGGGCAAGCATTTTAAATTGAGCTTTTGAAATTTGAGTCTGGAATGAATACTTACCATAGCTGTCACTCATTGAACTTGTGTGAAACTGCAACCTTACAACTGAAGTGTGCAGTCAGGAAACATCAATGTCTTCTGCTGGATTTTGCCAGTGACTGTTGTGACAAAGCATTACTGTTCGTGGAGATCCCTTGCCTGTGTTGTGACTGCAATTCATAGTAAAATTTTGGAACTGGATCAATTCCAACTCTTCTACTAGTGAAGCCAGAAAGGTGAGGAGCAGTCAGTGCTGCTGGTTAATGGTGCACGATCCAAGTCATTTGGTAGAAAGCTACAAATGAGCAATAATTCCAACACCTGAAATTAAGTAATTAAAAACTGTAACATCAAATTTTTTGTTCAATATGATGAGGGATAACAACTCAAGGGATAAAGATTTTTGCTTTTGCTACTGCTTGCATTATAACTAGCATCAAGTACTGTCAAATCAAAGCATGATCCAAGCTCACTTTATATATCTGTACTAATGATGGCCAAACTATGCATCAAGTTAAAGGTAATCTTTATGGTGCAGGCTTGGAAACACTGGAAAGAGAAATGTTGCTGCCCAAAGTGATTCCAATTAAGGTGCTGACAGCACAAAGAATGACTTTCACATCACCAGCCTGGGCTGAAATCAAAGCCAGGTCACCAAATATGTACAGGAATTTTCTACTCTACTTAGCCACTCATTCCCTGAAACAAAGATTATTAAAAATTATATGCAACACTGCAGCAAATAAGGTGTAGATGACAACTTTTGTTTCAAGGAAAAGAATAGTTACAAAACCATAACCCAACTTGCTGAATTTACTCCATAACACAGCATTTTCAGCACTTTTATAGTGATTCTAGAAAATACTGCATCCTTGATTTTCATGATTAAAAATTTCTGAGACAGTCCTCTAATGTGGTTGAAATTCTGAAATAGCAGTGTCAAGCAAATGCCCACAAATGATGAACAAGCAAGATGATGGATGCATGAATGAACAATGCTGCAGGAATCAATCACCCAGCGTGTGGTGCAGGAAAGAATTAGTACTGTAAATGTTTTGAACAGAAGTACACTTCTGTGACTCAGAGGTCTCGGCATCAAATGAATGCTGGACACTGAGGCGGTAAAGTAAATACACTTAATTAGAAATCTTTTGCTGATGAGTCTGCATGACTACACAACCAAGCACAGGAACAAAGACCTGCAAGCTCTGAGTCGACTGTCAAGTATCAAATGTGCTGGTAAATACAGAGCCTTTAGCAGTCAAGAATCTTTAGCTGAAATGAAGTTTTGTCTACATTTTTATTTCATTGTTTAGCCCCAGTCATGCCATATGCAATAATACAGTCTCTATACAATGAATACAAAAGAACCTTGATGCAAGGAACATCTGTGTTTGAGCAGATACTACATGGACTTATTAAACAAACAGCTGACACAGCCTGGAGGATCAGGAGCCTCATAATGTACACCATGTGTATTGGTGCATCTCAGGAAACTTTAGACAGGAAAAATCAATCAATCAAAGCTCTATCTGTCTTTCATGGAGCTAGTGTTGTATAGGATATAGACTGGTATCTTTCTATGACGCAAAAGGAAAATTATAGAAGGGAAGCAAAACAAATAGTTTTAGAAATCTAATTATTCATATTAATTCAATATTTATTGTATATAATACAGATCTAATGGAAACAGATGAGGCAGAAACTGTGCTCTAGTGTGAAAATTACAGTAAATGTCCTGAAAGGGGTTTACACTTCTGCTTGCAGGAAACAGAGTCTATTTGAAAAATACAAATTAAGTTTTATTAATAAACGTCCTTCCTTTTCTCAATGATCATGACATGGCATGCAACAAGCTGCACTACTTCAGGTAAAGAGAAGGAAGACATGGATAGCACTGCATCTCCTTACCTTCTGCTTTTCAGAAGTTCTTGTTGCAACTGTATGCAATTTATATGCTCGGTCAGAATTTTGGCTTATTGAAAGAGAAACAGATATTTCTGTGCCATATGAATACAACACAATCTATAAAATGTGCAGGTACCATTTTCATCAAAATTAGAAAAAAAAAACTTACTGAAATTAAAATATAAAAAAATTCTGTCAAGCTCAACAGTTTAGCTGATAAACCTGTTGGCCTGGATTTTATAGACAGCAATGAAACAACTGACCTTGAACAAAGCTGTTAAAAAAAAATCCTATAAATTATAAATTCCAATAAAAATCTAACAAGTGCTGGACTGTGGATTTAATCAGCTTTCAGCCATCCAGGCAGCCTTACACAAAGCCTCAGTGCTCTGCCAAGGGTAGTCAGCTGAGCAATAAAGGCAAATCAAGCAAGATTCCAGTGTCTGCGTCACTATCCAGTAACTCTTGTCAACAATGATCAGAAGTAATTGGTGCCATACATCCCATGAGAGTTATGATGCTCCCAAATACAACAGGGTGCGCACAGGAATTTAGATATGACTGCTTTTGGAGGGGTACTTTGAATGATATTGCTCACACCTACGCACACGTTTAATGATTATTCTGGGTGGAGGAAAGATTTGTGCTGCTGCTGCCGCCTCCCATCCTCCAGAGCATGCCCTTCATCACTGTTCCCTGATTAACTCTTTATTCCCACACAGATGACCATTCCTTACTCTTAACTGCTCAATGAATGAGGAAGTGCTTCCTGATTTAAGTTCTAGTTGCCTTTCATCATGTTAAACCTTGGCCATCTGGTGCACCACTAATGGTTTTTGACTTCAAATGATATGAATACATCAGCAGCACTGTAGATGCAAAAAAAATTTGCATATCTCTGCTCTATGACACTGTACATTCCTGCTTCAACTTGTGCCTCAAAAGTATTTTAAGTATGCATTGCACAATACCATTTAAAAAAGAAAAATTCAAGGATTATTTCACAAGTTATTTTACAAGTAAGAATAGGGAAAGGAAATACACTGTAAAAGATAAGGTGGATTAAAAATGGATAGCAATTAAACAAAAAGGTATGGGAATCTCAATGTGCAATTAACCCTTGGCTGTCAACCCAGTGCAGGCCACATGCCAAATCTGAAAAGCTAACAAAATGTTACTGTTTATTGTGGGGGAAATTGAATGCAAAAATAAGGTTATGCACCAGTTATACAGGGCATTGGTGAGAACACGTGTGCAATATTGGCGCCCTTATTTAAGGAAGGCTGTTAATGCACTGGAAATTAAGGGAAGGTTTACTGAACTAATGCCTGCAAATGCA
>JARFYF010000063.1:31687621-31697630 GCA_030265395.1 Rhina ancylostomus | reverse complement strand
TTTTCATGCCTCCTTCTAGCTCTCCTCAGCCCTCTCTTAAGTTCCTTCCTCGCTCCTCTATAATCCTCACGGGCCCTGTCTGAGCCTTGCTGCTTACACCTTATATACGCTGCCTTCTTCTTCCTAACCAGTCGTTCCACCTCTCTCATCACCTACGGTTCCCTCACCCTGCCATTCCTTCTCTGCCTCACTGGGACATATTTATCCCTAATATCCTGCAAAAATTCCTGAACATCATCCACATTTCCATAGTACACTTCCCCTCAAAAAGAACATCCCAATTTACACTTCCAAGTTCTCTCTGTATAGCATCATAGTTCGCCTTTCCCCAATTAAATATCTTCCTGTCCTCTCTGCACCTGTCCCTGTCCATGACAATTCTAAAGGTTACAGAGTAATGGTCACTGTCCCCCAAATGCTCCCCCAGTAATAGATCCTTCACTTGTCCCAGTTCATTTCCTAAAACTAGATCTAACACAGCATTCCCTCTAGTTAGCCTGTCAACATACTGAGTAAAGAATCCATCCTGGATATATTTAACAAACTCTGCCCCTTCTGAACGTTTGACACTAAGCAGGTTCCAGTCTCTACCTTTGAGACCATGAGACTGAGTATTTGAATGCATGCTTGCTAGCCCCTAAATTTACTTTCTTCCAAAAACCAAAAAACAATGGCCATCTAGTACTTCACAGAATGGCCTGATGTGCACCACAAGCTGTTCACCCATTACAGCTAGGCTCACTGACCTGCATTGTTTCTGATTTAGGCTCTTCTTATTTTGAAGATTACATCCTGTTTCCAAATCCTTCCAGGCCCTCACCCCTCCCCATCTGCAATATCACCTCAAGCCTTCTGACACTTAGATAACAGCACTGCTCTAATTTGTCAAACTTTACCCATTTTAATCGGTCCACCATTGGCTGCCCTGCCTTCAGCTGCCCTGGACCAAAGGTATGCAGTCCCTTTCTTGAACTCACCATGACTGTTCATCCTTTAAAATACTCCTTGAATCAATGGACTTTTCTTAATCTGCTTTTATCTGATTCATTGACCAAATTTTTCCCCAGATAATGCACCTATGTAACAGATTGTGTTTAACCACATCAAAGACCGGATATATAAATAAGTTATTCTTGTTATGCTACTCAGATTACTGAATAAAGTGAGAAAATAGCTATGTTAGCAACAGGGAGATGCTTAACACAATCAATTTGAAGACTTGTTTTCAAAGTCTACGTATATCTAAGCAGCTGTAGTTCCTTCACAAACCATCCCATTGTAAATATGTACCAGGAATAATCCAATAGCAATAATGCAGCATTTCTTTATGTCTAGTGGACAATATACAAAAACAGGATAGGAACACTAAGATTTGTGACCTGGTGCCCTTAGACCAACTGATGCATTTCTGCTGAGACCATCTAATGACGATTCAAATGGCTCAGTTGCACAGTGTGCAGTGTGCAAAACATCAGACCACCCCAACTCATTTGCAAAATCTGCTCAGAAGTTTACTGTTTCTACGAACCTTTCTCGCACCCAAATAAAAGTCACTTCCAGAAGGCTAGAGATATCCATTTAGAAACTATAAGCTGCTACTGTTAATAATCAAGTACCATTCAGCACTGAACATGAAGTTCACATAATCAACTCAACATTTTCCTCTTCTTGGCTAATCAGTGGCACATTAGTGCCAAAAATGGAAACTGGACATCTCCTTCATTTTTACAGAATCCCAAACAGTCCTAAATTAGGAACTTAAGACACAATAATTATTAACGTTCCACAGCCATAGTCCATACTCACAAATATGCTACTAGCAGTTACTTTAATTTTCTCTGTTCTGTGTGGACAGACTTTGTATAAAATCAGTGACAGCCATATGTGGTGCAAGAAAGTTTGACCCATTGCTGCAAATCATCCATCCCCAGAGAGCAGACACTGAACTCAATTCATCCATTCTTGACTCCCTTTGGGAACTGCCCTCACAGAAAATATAGATTGGAGTACGATCTTTATATGCAATACTCAAATGAAATTTATCCAATTATGCACTCAGTTGGTTGTTTGGGAAACTTCAAGTTATTGACCTGAACTCTTGCTTTTGTTTTAAGTTTGCTGTTTATATAGGCACTCATGGTAGTCCCAATAAATAGCCTAATGGTGTGTGTTCATTTGTTTCTTTATCCTTTCACTCTCAAGTATTTTTAATCCCATTTGTTCTTTTATTGTGATTACCTCTAATCTTTGCATTTGATTCCTTCCTTTCTCAATCTAATGCCAGCTGATCTAACTCAATCTAATGCCAGCTGATCTAACCCAATATTAGCCCAGACAGCAATAATGTCAGTCCTCCAACAAGTAACTGGGGTGAAATGTTTTTAATTAGTTAAGTTTTAACTAAATCTATAACTTACTTATCTTGGTAAGACACTTATGGTAGTGAATTTCTTAGGACTAAGATCAATATGTATTTTAGCAGCTGTAGTAAGTTATTAAATATTAATAATTATTAAATAGGTTAATTGCTTTGCATTTTTTAACATCCTGAATGCAATAAAACTGAACAATGAGCACCATGTTTTTCTCATTGTGATCCACCAAGACTCAAAGCTTGCTACTGTTATAGACTGTAGAAAGAATGAGAGAGGAGTTCCACAGCTTTTAGATTTTGAGACAGATGGAACAAATTAGGGTGGTGATTGATGCAGAATTTTGATTGCAAAGCAATGACAGATAATAAGCAGGATTTTAGGGTTAGCAGTGAATGGATGACACTAATTGTTTGCTACACTTGCAACAGGCATTCTATTGGCTTTTGCACCAGAACAGGGTTATAAATTAGAAGAGCAGAAATGAATAATCCTTCTTTTAAAAAAAAGGTATCAAATTATGTAAACAGTGTGTACCTTACCCCATCAAATGAAAAATCATTAATGAGCAGTTCAGTCTGAATAAAGAGGTGTCAGAATACTAAATTCAATATCAAGTCAGCTACCGTGAGTGAAAAAGAATGGGGCAGTAGACTGGATTAATAGAGACAGAGGAAAAATAGCAGAATTATTGATATATATTTGTTGTATTTATGCTTTTACATTGCTAAAGGAAATTAAACAGAACAATTAATTCTTTGTTCATAATGATTAATTTTCAAAGCTAGAGAAATTGCTTGACAGTAATTAAGATTTATGACATTATTAACAGGAATGGACAACCCCCAAGTTTTGAGAGTGGATTTAATATATAATTAACAGGTAAATAGAACAACTTCATGCCATTCAGTGTATTTGAATGAAGAATCTTTCAGTGAGATGTCATCACACAGCTTCTGGGGGACAGGATGTTTTGGATAGCACTATCCTGATTTCTTCTTTTATCTGCACCTGTCCAATTACTTAAAATAGGTTTTGTTTTCCATGTAAATAGTGGTAAATAATTAGCTGTGTTGATATTCTTGCCATTAAAACCAGTCCATCATAAGACAAGAACATGATAAAGTTTCTTTAAAAAAAGGTGAAGTCAATAAATTTGAAGTGACATATATATTCAGGTTACTGACCTGAATATTTAATCTCCAAACACAATAATCCTGTGCAGTGAGCTGGGATATATTTAGTTTCCGCTGTATTCTGCAATATTTAAGGCAATGGCATTTCACATTTCTGTACTGATCCGATCAAAGTGTTTTGTGGATAAACACAATTCCTCTGCACCACAAACATCTGGAATTGTAAAATACTTTACAATAATTGCCGCTCAATATGTTGCAGCTGGGGGAACCGTCAGTGCACATAAAGAAGGAACAGGACTTTATGGATGTGTGGTTGAGCAGAATTAAAGGTGGATTCTATCAGAACAGAACAATAGGTTGATATATCCAAATGGTGGTCTGTTCAATGTTTGGTGAATTCACGATCATAATTCCTCAGGAAAACTACCAGAGGAAGAAAGAAATTTCTCCCTAATGTTCTTTCAGGTCTTCTTAAGTGTTATTACCTTTTCCTCCTAATCTAAAAATACTGGCAGTGCTTTGAATAAGTTTTGTAGTCCAGTCTACATACCCCATAAACAACACCTAGATGACGAGTGTTATCAGACCAAGGCAGCTTTGCTTCAGATTTTATGAAGACTAACAATAATCATTACTTTTACACACAATAATCACATCAGCTTCCAGCACTCACATATCCAGTGTGAATGCCAAGACCAAAGTGCTGCTGAAAGAGATGCCACACTCCTGCATGAAGTGCACTGTGATGCACCTTGCTGTTAGACTTGGTTCTGGGATTTGTGCAATAGACAGAACCTCAGGTATGTGCCCACATGCATTTTTTAAGCACACAGATGGTCCTGTGCTATAGTCTTTCATAGTTGGTGCTTCGCATTTAGATATGTTTGGAGCTGCTCTCATGGTAATCGTAGAGTGAGGAATATGCTGGCCATAACATTGCAGATCTGCCACTGTTAGTAGTCCACAGTATTTCATGGCTGCCCAAGTTTGATTTGCCAGATCCATTCTGAGATGATGCCTTTTTAAACACAATGGTCACTCCACACAACACAACGAGGGAGCCCTTAATATGAAGG
This sequence comes from Rhina ancylostomus, assembly GCA_030265395.1. Lineage (NCBI taxonomy): Eukaryota > Metazoa > Chordata > Chondrichthyes > Rhinopristiformes > Rhinidae > Rhina > Rhina ancylostomus. Next base: position 31,693,043 of record JARFYF010000063.1, on the reverse strand, counting down.
CAGGACTTTATCTCCACAAGGAAAGTGCGGCTATCTCTTCTACCAAAGCTGTCATGAACAAATGCATCTTCCATAGCTAGAGTGGTGAGGCTGAGGTAGATATATCCCTCATGTTGGTTTACTCACAACCTACCACAGGCTCAGTCTGGCAGCTATACTGTATTCATCAGGACTCAGCCAAGTTGGTCAGTGGTAGTTTTAAACCATGCTTCCAGAAACTTTAGACAAGTAAAATGTCAATAATCTAAATACAGGAAAGCCTGTTAGCACTGTATTTGGTCAGTGCCTTGAATACAGCTCCTGGGCCACAATTCCCATCCCAGAAAATAATCTGTGACACGGTCAAATGGATCACATCCTTGACACGAGGGTTTTCATCCACATCTCTGTTCATCCACTAGGATTGTCAGTCTTCACCATAGTTGTGCAGCAGTTAGACCTGCGGTTCACTCCTGACCTCAGGTGCTGTCCGTGTGGAGTTTGCACATTCTCTCTGAATGAGTGGGTTTCCTCTACTTGCAACCACAAGAATTACCTTGCAATTTATAATGTATTGTAAACAGCCTCAGAAATTTATCTACCTACAAGTGTCACAGGATGTCAAAGTCACTGGAAGATCAGACTAGTTAAGCATGTATGTAAACCAAGTGCATTTATTCAAGATCTGCTATCCATTTAATAGTTACGTCAGTACATGTTGCTGTCATAATTCAGTGGGCACCTTGCATATTTCTTTGTCCTGCTGAATTGGAGCTTGAAATTAGCCAGGCCTTCTGCCTTCTCTGTGGGGTGGCAACAACCTAATGCTTATGACAATGCTGAGTACATAACACAGGGACATATGCAGTAATCTTTGCAAAATTTATCTTGTCAGGAGGTTGAGGATGCCTGTACAGGGGTAGGAATTCAGCACTTTCCATACACTTCAGAGACGCAAATAACGTTTACCCATTTTCCCTCATTGTCACCTCTATCCATTCAAATTGAGGGTTGCAGTTAAAATGGAACAGATGGTGGTAGTGAGGAGAGCGATGGGAGGAAATTACTACCTATTCCTTCCTACTCCAATCTCATTAACTACAGTTTCAAAACAAGGAAGGAGGACCCTAAAGAGACAAGGTTCTTTTTTAACTTAATATCCAGCTCCAATGACACCTTCTGAGCCGAACGTGTTTAAAATCATGACTTTCCCACCAGTCTATCCTTCCACCAAAAGAATGCAAAGCTTGCAGGGGCAGCAATAACAACTTGCAGAAGTTTCCTTACAATCCTACAGCATGTGTGCTCCCGTGGGTCCCACTCTCACCCTCTTTTGCCCCTTGCTCCTGCTCCACTCCCCCATCCCCTGGAGTTCTATTTCCCTCCTGAGCTCCTTGCATTCACTTCGAGGTGCAGATCCTGATAAAACATACATCTCACAGGAGTGAATTTTGAGGCACCAATTTCACTAATTTATCTTTGTACCTATAGCTTTGAATCACTGATTTTCCCCCACAGGTTCTTTTCACTACCTTGGTTGAAATCCAGTCTTACACAAGAGACTTCACTTTGCAGCTTAACTAGTTTGCTGTTAATATGCATTCTGTGATAAATCTGATCATGATATTTGAATTTGAAGATCTGGTCTGGCCAAAGGAAGAGCAGTAAAATGTGTAGAAAAATTTCAATGTGCATTTGTGATACACAATTCCAATTTATGATGCAAAATACAACCTAAAAATTGCTATTAGCACCTGCATTTGTACAGTGACACAGGCAAAATAAAAATCAACTTACTTCTCTAAACTCCATTGTAAAAGTGGCAAGAAAACACATTAACATGATATATATTCATAACTCTTGCATTTTCAGTTTTGTGGTTTTGTGGAGAAACTACAGCATAAATGTTTCCCAATTAAAACCTTAAAATTTTGCCTTTGGTCACATTTACTAAATACACAACATAGCAGAGACTCGACAATAGAGTACACTCAGCTTCAATGGATTTTGGAAGCGGAGAATAACACACAGCTGCTGAGCATGTGTGACTGAGGATAAATTTTTCATATATATTTCTTTAAGTAGGTTTTTTTGGAAACTCAGTTAAGTAAAAAACCTTACAAAAGTGACTGCTATTCTTTTACTGATCTGCAATAATTTCTGCTTAATTTTGTTTACTCTGTTATGAGATGTTCAAATTCTTTTTAATTCTTTAATTTCCTTGGTCATTCTCATTTAAGTTAAAGACTTGTTAATATGGCTTGAATATGTAAAGGATCCTTTATAAATTCAGTCTGGTTCTTATCCATGAATTTCATGGGGACTTTAGATCATGCTCCGTCAAACTAACCTCTCCTCACCACAACTAGTTAAATAATAATGATAACAGTGTATTTAAGTAGCATCCCTAATGCAGCTAAATGTCTCAACATGCACAAGCAAAAAAAGTCAGAGCAATACAAAACAAAGATCTTTGGCCAGGTTCAAAGAGATAATTTTTGAAGAACATCCAAAAGAAGAAAGGAAAGGTAGAGAGCTTTAGGGAGGTATCTGCAGTGAGTCATGGCTGTTGAAGGAGAAGTGCTTAAAAAAAAAATCAGGGTTGTATAAGAGGCCAGCCTTGGACAAGCAAAGATGTTTCAGAGGGTTGCAAGCAGGAGTTGCTGGCAGAAGGAAGGGGTGCAGTTGAAACTGTGGAAGAACTTGAAATTAAGGACAAAAAATTTAAAATCCAGGTATTGCCTCTCAGCTTCAGTGACGTTGGCTCTATCCTGGCCTCTGGTGCTATCTGAGCAGAATTTGTATGCGACAGTGTGTAGGTTTCCTCTGGGTGCCCCAGTTTCCTCCCACTTTCCATAGATGGGTGGGTTGGCATGTTGTTTGGCTACTGTAAATTGGCCCTAGTATGCAAGCGAGTGGAAGAATCTGGGGGTGGAGGGGGGTGTGGGGGAAGTTATTGGAATGTGGGGAGAATAAAATGGGATGAGTGTAGGAGTATGCTAATGACATTTGGGTGTGGAGTCCAAAGCCACAGACTATGGAGCAGATTTGTGACATAGTAAAGACAAATCTTTCAACCTTTAGCCTTTTGCTTCAGAGAGGTTAACTGTCTATAGTTAAAAAATAATTTCCATCAGGCACAAATTCTGAACACTACTTCCCTGGTTAATTTTTAAATGTTCTAAGTTGCAAGAGGAATGGATAGCCATTTTTAGAGAGCAATACATGTTGCACAAGATGGTAGCATCATGAAGGTCCTTTTGAGGCAGTTCCTCTTCAAGGTCAGGCCATCAGCCTGTACATTTTGAAGGCCTTTCTAGTTCCAAGTCTGAACAGCTGACTAAACTTGGACTATAAGGACAGGATATGCAACTGTGTCCTTCGGCATTTAACCTCCATCTTGCCTGTGACTTCTGTACAGCCATGAATAGGAGTGGAGGTCAGAATTGAGCCGACCTGGGAAGAGCTCCTTGTCAGCAGGTCTCTTTGGAACTGTTGGCAAAAGCGAGAGATTTTGGGGGCCATTAAGGCTGTGATCAAAATTGCTTCAATCACTTTAGTTTCCAGACCAAACACAGCAATAATAAATGCAAAATAACATTTTTTCTACTTCTGTTAAGGATATTCTGCACCACAATCTCAGAGAAATGCTTCTGGGATCACGTCTTTCAGCAGAATGATCATCACATATGTGGAGCACTAGGTCACAGTCAAGGGAAATCTGAGATTAGTTTCTGGTAAGAGTGGCAGAAACAATTTTTACTGGAACAGCAGCTTTATTACATGGTCTTAGTTCCTCATGGTTGGAAGGAGAAAAATTAACCAGAATTTCTGCCTGGTATCTGTACCACCAAAAAGGTGAGCAAGATTGTACTAAGCTGAGACCCTTGCCTTTCTATCAAATAACAGTCAGTTTTTTTTTACACAAAGAAAATACGCTTAGCAAGATAATTCTTAAGCAGTCTCTCAGGGTTGAGGATGACTTGCTTCCACTGCAGTTCTGTGGGTTCTGAGGTGGCTTTTGAGACCAATGTGGGATCCACAGACTCCGCCACAGGTGGGACAGGAGGTGTTTGTTGAGACAGTTGGGTGTGGGTTTGACAGGCAAGGTGTTCTCCCTGCCATTTTTGATGGGTGTATGTGTGTTCCTGATGCCAGAATACATACAAGTCACTGCCTAAGAGTTTTGAGGGTTTCTTGAGACCTTCAATATTGATTTGCTTGCAATGTTCTCAGATTAACTGAAAGGCTGCCGGCACTCCAGCAAAAATCATTGGCTTATGACCCAGGCACAAACCACCTGGGGACCAGGAACAGTTTTTGTTTTGTTTCCAAAAATCATCTTTGTTGGTTTAACATAGCAACTTGCTGAGTTATGCTGGATTACATGTCATTTTGCACTGAAGTTGCACCCAGCAGACTGTATTCATACCTCATTCAATTCTAAAAAAGCTTTTATTCCATTAGTTTCGGTTGGTTCAGATCCAAGCAAAAAAATTGTCTTTCATTCAAATGCACCACCAAAATGAACTTCCTTTAGCACAATAATTTAAGTATCTACTTTCAGGATTGCACGTTAGCCCAAAAAGTAGTGGCATCTTCTACAAATTAGCAAAATGAACCAATATGGACAGAGGGCTAGCTGCCAGAAGAAACACAATATAAAATTTGCCAGATAAGGTTATGGGGATAATGAGGAAGAAGATTTGCAAAAACAAAATTCCAACTTCTTGTGTTCATCTAGAGATGGCTATAGTCCAGAGAATGTGGTTGTTTTGCAATTTAGATACATTTTACAAATATTTATAAATAAAAATCTTAGAGAAAGTGACCTTTGATTTATACACAGTCATTGAAAAACCCCAGAGGATTCACTTATGTCCTTTGCGATGAAAAATCTGCCATCATTTACAAGTCTGGTCCATGTGCAGTTCCAATACCACATCAAGGTAGAGAACTCTAATTTCTGAAGTTTACATCAAACTGATTTTACTGCACAAACTGAAACAGTTCAAAAAGAATGTGTATTATAGTCAAGAGTTGATGTTGCTGCAATACTCTCAGTAAATATATTTCTTGTTTGATTATTTAATTCCTTTATAAACAAAAAACATTTATAAATAGTATATTCATCAAGAAAATCAAAAGGTTTTCTTCTAAGCTTTTCCAGTGATGCGATAATGGCTACAATTTACTTGCTATAACATGGCTTATTTGCACACATCAAGATAGCACCATTAAATATAATTTCAAAGCTCAAATTTTGGCATGCAAATAATCTTAAAATATTAACTAAATAGCAGCAGATGACTGGCAATGGATCACTTCTAAAACCACATCAATGAATTGAAAGTTTGGAAAGGAATTAAATAATCAGACTGAAAATATATTTGCCATGAATATTCCAGCTGATTACACTTGAATTCCTGACTGTATCACACAT
>JARFYF010000063.1:31659226-31670670 GCA_030265395.1 Rhina ancylostomus | reverse complement strand
TGCACTTGCGATACAGTATGATGTCTGAAGTGTAACTGATACAAAACAGACTTTCACACAGGGAGCAGGAGGGCAAAGATTTGGTCTGCGCACAAAGACAAAACTGTAAATGTGTTCAAAAGTTTGGTTCATGTTGTACACGGACGAAATCTCCTTCCAAACACATTTATCTGATTTCACTTCACTTGAAAAGAGAAATTGTAGGAAATTGTTATAAATAACTTTAAAACAATAATCATCTTTGTAACTTCCCTTCTGATGGGCAGGAAGTAAATGAAAGCTCTGTACATTACAACAATCCTTCATATGAAGAAAAATCACAAGATCCTTTGGGACAGAGACAGGTGTAGAGCATGAACAGAAATACGCCAAGTCACAAATAAGGGAGGGAAACTGAAAATCCTTCCGATAGGAGGAAAACAAAGCAAATACCAGAGAGGTGGACTGAGAGGACTTAAGTAATTACCACAGGTCAGCAACCTATATTACTAATCCTACCATACACTTACATTATGTGCACCCAAAGGAAAAACAAGCAGCATACAGGTTCAGATTTTGCTCTCCACTCTCACTGGTCGATTTCAGCCAGCTGAACCCACTAATTATGCTGTTACTTTTCAGGTGAAATGGATTTAAATAGTCAAAATCAAAGTATTTATCAGGGAAGGAGTGAAAACCTTAAAGAGTAAAATTTACAATACAGAAAGCTGCCAAACAGTTGTATTCACTGGTATATGGAATTGATCTGATCTCAGCAACTGAGCACACACTTTTTGCAGTTATATCTTTTCTTAGGAAAACCCAAAAAGACTGACGCAAAAATAAAAATGTTCCTTCAAGCCACGTGAACCACGAAAGTTATAGTTCAACCTCAACATAAATCTTTTGGCATTGGTGCAGCTTAACTTCAAATGTCTCGTGGCAGGTTCTCCTAAGTGTCCTGCATCTGTATTCCTTTATTTTAAATTCCCATTGGCAGAAAAAAAGAACAATTGGCACAATGTAAAGATTTCAACAGAAAACAAATAAAGATATACATTTAGAAGTTAGCCAAGATGCATAATGATTAATTTTACCTCCCAACTCTCATCTGCTGCATCTTAAATAGGTGGACTGTATGCATGAAAGTCAAATAGTGAAGTGATGAATAAAGGTCTGGTCAGCTGAAACCCTGCCCACTTACACCTTTCAGTCAGTCGGGTAGGGGCAGGAAAATACAGGTACTGGACTGTGTCAAGTGAGTTTATTTCCCCCTGGATGCAACAATTATTTTGCATACAACAAAAGCTAAAGATTAATTTGGAGTCTTTGCGCCTAACTGCTACCCCATGACTTCTGCTTGAAAACAGGTGCAGAATAATGATTGGGCATAACTATCAGGCTTTTCCTATTCTAGACATCTGCTGTCTCTCAAGCTTGCAGATGAAAAGTGGCCACTGATGAGGAGTCATTTCACCATAATACAATTCCATCAATAACTATAATTAAATTATCCCACAGAAGCTTATATGACTTACTTCTAAACTAGGTACAGCTTGCATGTCAAGAAAGTCACAGGTTCAATTCCTGAACTGCAATGATATGGGTGCTTTCAACTCAATGCATGGTCTAACCTCAACAGTAAATGCATTCTCTTCTACAAAGGGGACACCATCATGAAGTTGGTGTTATACGTCACATGTATGACTGATTGAATAATGCAGCACAAGATGCTACATTAAAACAGATTTTAAGCAAGGAAAATCCGTTAAACTGGCTACATGATATCATTCCTATCAGGATGATTTCACGACTAATAGGATAGCTCAATATTGCCAATTCTCTACCCATAAAAGTCATTTAAGTAAAATTAGTTTGTATTTAAACCATACATGTGATGCAAAAGCAAAGCACATATACAAACAGGTGAAGTAAAGTGGTTTCACAATTAATCTGCACTGGTTTCTCCAGCACCTTATACATGCTGTATTACCCCAACAGTAAGCGAGTTAGAAAGTAGGAGCCGGAGTGAACTACTCAGCCCATCAATGCGTCAGTATAAGCTATACTGAAGCACTCTCATCACTTTCATTGACAGTTCACAATGCACTTTTATTATTTTTGTTAAAACTAAAATTTTTAGGCTAATTGCTTCACTGCCTTTAATTCTCTTCTCTTCCCAGGTAGTTTTTCTTCTCTCCTGAAGGCGCTGCCTTTTGCAGGTCTTGATCCAGACCACTCTCTGGCTCTTCTGAACGTTTGAAAGCAAGCTCAATCACAGCCACTTCCAATCTACCAGGGACCTTTAGCTAACACTGGAAATATTCAGCAGGTTAGGCAGCATCTGTGGAAAGAGGAATTAGCTTCAAAACATTAAATTTTATAAAAATAAATAAATGAGTTACAAACTGTCATTGAAATTGATGAGAATGCCTCTGTATAGCTCATGGTGACACTACTTGCCTCATGTTACAGAAGTGGATCTTCCTTCTTTCCCAAAAGCAGGAGCACAGAAAATAAACAGTAGGATCCTTATGGTATTTCAGAACAAACAAGGGTTCATTATCTGAGATCTTGCTTCAGTGCCACGCACACCGAGTAATTTGAGTGTAAAGTCAATTTCCATCTTTCAAAAGTCTTGTTCATCTCAATTGGTGAAATATCATGAGCAGCCAAAACAAGGACTGAACCTAGAGTGCATAAATGCCTTTAATGTACATGAATCTCCATTAATCTTTTCCCAGCAGTGCTGCAAGCAACTTGCAACAGAGCTCAGTAGTTACATAGCTGCACAAATACCGTCACTTGTGCGATCAGATACAGCTAAAAAATAAAAGCAGCTCAATGAGTTACCAGCATCACCACTGCTTTCCATTGAGCAAGTTCTGTTCTTGCAGTAAAGTGATATCATTGTACATTGATTTAATGACAGGTAAGTGCATTATACCACTTACTGAGTGACAAGGTTTATAGTTCTCATATTTAAAAGCTGGATGAGAAATCCACATGGTTCAGAAAGAGATAAGCTAAAGATGTGGCACCAAAAATGTGACAGCAAACACTATTTTAAAAGGTTTAACCTCCATTCATTACAAATTACTAACACATGTTTCACAAGGTTACCAGACCATTTATAAACCGGTTATAGATCTGCATTAAACAGCTTTCTGTATTCTCAATTAACGAGGTTTTGTAACTTTACTGCAATATACATTTGTAAAGTATGCTCCTTGTTGTCAAATGACTGTTGCTTATAATGGAGCTATCTGACCCTGTTAAATAATTATGTGTTAGTTTATGATGAATATTTATAATGAATGTTAACAAACATGAAAACTAATACTGAAGAAACCTCCACAAAATAGAATGTACATTTTATGAAAACACATTGTGCTTTTCTGTTAAAAATCATGCTGTCAGGTCACTGAACTCCAAAGAATTACAATGATTGTAACAATGTGCTCTTGCATTGTAATTTTTGAGAGCCTTTCGTCCGGTAATGGACTATATCCTGCTGCCAGTCTATATAGAGTATAGTTAGCTCAGGCAATTAGATGTAGGGTTTCCAATATCTAATAAATGTCAGAAGAGGCACATAAAATGAACTTTTTTTTAAATCAGCAAGCATAAACTAGAGCATCTGGAAGTTCTTTCTATAGAGAGACACATTCCTTTTTTTTAAAGGTCACCTGAAAGGCAGACCCAATATTAAAAATCAATTTTGGGCACAATATGATTGTCAAAATAAATTTTCAGTCAAATTACAAAAGAATGCAGCTTATTGTTGAATCAGTTTCTTATAATAATTTTATATAACTGTTAGTATATAAAATGACATCTTGTTTAATAATGTATTTGTGTAGTTTGCCATCATGTTGTTAGATGAGTTTGGAAAGATAGTTTAAGTTACGATTGTACTGAACTCGTTGGAGGTGGGATGCTGTTAGAGGATGTTTGCCAATTTAAATTTTCAGTCAAATTATGAAAGAATGCAGCTTATTGTTGAATCAGTTTCTTATGTCATTTTATATACTAACAGTTATATAAAATTATTATCTTGTTTAATAATGTATTTGTGTAGTTTGCCATCATATTGTTAGATGAGTTTGGAAAGATAGTTTAAGTTACGATTGTACTGAATTCGTTGGAGGTGGGATGCTGTTAGAGGCTGTTTGCCAATTTTATTCCAAAAAGTTAGTCAAATCTAGAGGTGACTGATGATATTTGCTTTTAAATTAAACAGTGCAGTCAGTCATTATACTATAGATACCCATGATCAGGTTGGGTTCCTAAGCCTGGAAATAGGATCAAATAGAGTTCTATGGACAAATAAAAGTGATTTTACCCAAGTTATATCACCCCAGCATCTACTGGAAAATTGGACCAAGCACTTCAGTGCACTATTCACACTGCACACTAATGAACTTCTACCAGAGGTTCACTTGATGACATCACTATCCTTGCAAACCCAATTCTTCCCTTTATAGCAAAAGGTGGTGCTTTTGGATGCATTGTGCAACCAGGACCACATCACAGTTTGTTGAATTTTTGGTGGGACAGCCTGATGGAAAAATGTTACACAGAAGGGAAAGTGGGGGTGGGGGGGGGGTGAGAGGAATTGCTGATATATGGACATATTGAGAGAATAGTTAGCAAGGTGTGTTGGATCTAAGAATTCTTTAATAAAGTACTAAAAACAGAAAATACACTGAACCACTCTAAGGGTCTAGTTAGGGCACAACTGGAGTATTGTGTTCAGTTCTGATCACCACATTTTAGGAAGGATGTGAAGGCCCTTGCAAGGATATAGAGAAGATTTATCATTATAGTTCCAGGGATGAGGGATTATAGTTGTAAGGTTAAGTTGGAGAAGCTAGAATTGTTCTCATTGAAGCAAAGATTGAGGAGAGATTTTGATGGAGATCACAGGATTGTGACACACTCAGATGAGGGAGACCAAGGAAGGCTGATCTGATGGTAAAATGATGAGGGGACACATTTAAGGTTTATGCAAGAGATACAGGAGGAATGAGAGTTTTCACATGAAAATAGGAACTGGCCATAGAAATCTATTATTTTTGGAAATCTCACTCAGGGTCTATCTTCCTCCAACTCACTTCTTTTCTACAGACTTTTACCACAATCTGTACCTTCTGCCAAACTCTTCCTATCTTTTCCTCCCACTCCCAATTGACTTTAATCTCTTGTCTGAAACTTATTATCATTCTTCCCCAAGTTGTACCTGGCAGGTGGATCCCAGTTCTGTAATTCCAATGACCAAACCACATTCTGAACATACTGTGGGGGACTAGATCATCCAAGTATTGTAAATTCAGTGATCCTGCTTTAACATACATCTACATTGTCACTCACATTGACAAAGAATATACCCTAAAATTCTTAAATAAATATGCAAACTGTTCCCAAACTGCCCATAAACATTTTTACACGAGTTTATCCATTGCATTTTTCCCCACCCAAAGAGTGATAACTTTTTCAATTTGTATCCATTTTATACAAAATACTTTCCTGCTCAGTATTCACTATATCTATTTAATCAGAATTACTGAATGAAGGATGGGTTATGGCACATTCATAAAAATTTGCTAATTTTAACTAGTTTATAATAATCTTGATCCAGCCATAAAATTTACTGGCAAACCAGTCCTGTATTTCTGAGTATTCAGCTGGATCAATCTGTCACTACCCATACAAATGTCATCTCTCAACCCAAGCTAGGCCCCAGCCATAAAGCTGCATCAAGTTGGCAGGCACCCTTCAGTCTTAATAGCATACACAAAGTGAGTAAGTACAGCTAAGAGTTGGTTTGTGTGATCCAAGAACCAATTTATTAGCTGTGCTGTTCTCAACTTCTATTTTTTAAAAGCATACTTTTTTTTTCTTGGAAGCAATCATGCTTTGGTAAAATAACACAAATGCCAGCCATTCTTCACATAGAGGGAAGACAGTGAGTATTGATCCATTAGGGAGAGTTACATCCTGTTCCCACTCGACATTCACTGCATAGCAGAAGTAGGGAACGAGAACAGAAGTCTTTGGCTGATATTTCCCCTTTCGATACCAGGTGCACACATATCAAATGTAGTACCCCTACTGTCATCTGGCTGGGAGCAATTAATTCAGCACTGACCGTACTTATGCTGGAACTTCTTTGGTCTGCTTGATTCAGTTCCAAACTGGGTAGCAAATGTTTCCACTGAATTATTGAGACCAATCCAGTTTCATTAGCATGTAGCAATTTAAGTCAGCTGGCTTGGTCTCTAGTTAGTATATTAGTTATATGTTTCCCAGTTCCCTTGTTTTTTTCAATAAGATGTAGACTACAATTTTGTTAAAATAGTCAGAACCTGGTTTTATTTCACCATGAGAGTATTGAGGTGTGTTCGAGCATATTTTTGAAACCTTTAAAATTGGAAGCTCAGCATCAGATAAACCTAAGTTTGTTTGATGCAGAATCAAAGAACTGCACATAGCTTGCTCTTTGCAAATTCTAATAAGGAGAATACTTGGTTGTATTAGGACAAGGTGTGATCAATTCCTTTATGCAGATTAAATCAAAAGTTGTCTTCCATTGATTTTGAAACTACTCTGATTGCATATGCCACTGGGAGCTTCATTTGAAATGAAGTGAAATACTATACATCAGGCAATGTGAGGTGTACCATAATTCTAATGAAGCAGAACTTGAGTAAAATTAGTGTTTTGAAATATATTATATCAACATTGGCATGATATTCATTAGACAGGTAATCAGTGATTTTGTGCAACTAATGATATCCACATTAAAGTCAGACAGAAATCCCCAAGTGAGAACCACTGGCGAATTACACTGAATATTAAGGTTTTTTCTCAGGACTTAATACTGGACATTGGCAGAGGCCATTTGTCCAATAGAACTTTGTGTTTTGATGACAAAACTCTTCATCACTGGCATCCATAGTTGTGGCATGATTAGTCAAAAATGTCAGGTGTTAGTCAGTCATGCTTCAGTCAGTCTTATAGCCTGGAAATTTGTCCCCAGTCATAGCACCAACCAGCTGCTGCATGTTGTACTCTTGTCTCCAAAATTAAGTGCATCACACATTTCACATCAAGGAAGGATGAATTTCTAGGTATAAAACATGAAACCTTCGGAGACACAAGATGGTTCAGCGACACTGCTGGAATTCGCACTAAGCCGCCTCCAACATCTTTCAAAGTACACAGAACTTCCCCATGTGAAGGTAATACAAAGTAATGAGTTTGTGTTGATTTGGCATCACTGCCTCATAAAATGACAATTTTAAACCAGATGCAAAATGTTATCACCATAACATGAGCAGCAGAAACTCAAAGGACCTCCAACCAGTGTCTGTAATGATGGCAGGCCTGACCTTCCACAAAGGACATCTGACATGGATTTGCCAAAGGGCAGCAGATTGCCACAACTTGCACATAGACTTTCTACAAATGCTGTTTCCATTGCTCTATTTTGCTTTCCCCCAGTAAGAAAAATAAATCAGAAGAACATGTTGATAGTAACCAGGATTTAAACCCTCAGGCATGAAGGGCTGTACTTTCAAAGAAAGTGGAAGATAGAATGTTGGCTCCATCAGAGGCAGAGCAGTGAAATCAGTCGATGCCCTGGTCAATAATGCTCTCTCACCATTACTTAAAAGCTGGCTGAAACGGGGTTGCTCAGTGCTGTTTGTACAGATTTGCAATGTGTAAAATGGCTACAATGATAGCTTAAAAAGCAGTTGCCACATGTCAAAGCAATTCATTGCATAAAACACTTTGAAATGTCTCTGAGAGATGTGATAAGGTGATTACATAAATGTAATTCTGTTTCCGTCTTTCAGCTCTGCTCATTACCCCTGTGGTTTTTAATGATTGGAAACAGCTGATTGGCTAATCAGTTCTTTTCAATAATAAAATGTGAATAATGGTAAACAGGCTGTTAGAGTTTGTTTTAACTTTGAAAACACAAACCTTTTTGGCAGTGCTTTCTACCTGCTGCTTTGGATAATGTTTCAGACCACAGCCAAGAAATTCTATCACGTAGCACAACACAATTGAATTTTATCAGAAATCCAATCTCATTCAGTGCATCAGCAGTACATATGGAGGGCACTGGACATGTGAAGCCATGTCAAACAGTGCATAGTGCACGTTTTGATGTCCCTTGTACAAAATTATTTCTCGTTGGGTGGTTACCTCCTGCCATGGTGTCCCAGGAAGGCACCAAGAAAGGTCCCCCTTAAGTGGTTTTCTTACTGATTCTGCCAAAAACAGTGGCCCACATCCCACTGCCATATCTTCAGCTCCTCCATCACCACTCTGCCTGACCTCTGGTCACTGCTAAGCCCAACCCCTGTCACTAGATTCCAATTGCTTTACTGCCCACTGCCCCTTGATTGAGATCCTACCAATACCCCTCACAAATGTCTCCACACACCCTGGGATTGGCAGCCCAACTCCGAGTGCCTTGTCCACACAGAATTATACTGACCAGAGGTGCTTGCATGAAACCGTTACGTGCCCAACATATTCCATCTCCTTCTTAATCTTATATCACCTAAACGCCCTTCTTGAACATTGTAATGTTCAAGTGGCTCTGGAAATATTAAAGAGAGACTACAAGATGCTAATGTTCCTTTTTTTTATATATAGAACTCTAATGTGATGCTTGGCCAGCAATGCACAATGCTCAGTGAAGACCATTTTGTTTCAAAGTCAAAAGGCCGATTGATGTTAAGACTCATTAACTCCACATCATAAGATTATGACAGATAACCAGAACAAGATTCTCTCCTCAATTAACGTCCTAGTACTGGTGCTGTTTATCATAGCTCCACACTTCCTTTCAGACTTTGCTCAATATTTGATTCATCAGGAACTAAAATCTATATAGTTGGACAAACACCATATTGGATAAATTTCTTGGTATCATACAGTATTGATTTCAGCACATGGATTCTCTTACATCAAGTATGTAAGATATACTGATGAAGGCATAAACAATGTCACTGAAAAAAATCTGCAAATAAAAAAGTACAAATCAAAAGAATAGATCAAAGTTGAAATCCAGTCTGTTAAGTCAGAGGATGCTTATAAACTCTGGAATGTCCTGAAAATCTTTTCATTAAATTGCAAGTCGTTCTCATGTAGTTCTTGTTATTTGCCACATATATTAATTCAAACTCCATTTGTCACAAATACAAGTTAGAACAAATATTTAAGCAACAAATAAGTAGGATGTCTGAAAATAATATTCTGAGCCAATATTCCCTGGGATTCATTTAGTACATGTTACATTTCCTTTCATATATAGTTTCAGTCAGTTACGGATATGAAGAGAGATGCACTAAAATGTAAAAAAGTTAATTATGGAGTATAGTACCATTTCCTTTAAAAATTATATGTATTTGTCTCACTCTTTTATAGGTTGTACTTCCTTTTTGAAATGTGTTAGTTGGATAAGAAAGGCACGTATATATTTTGCCAAAAGCCCTCAGGTGTTCATGGCAATAGCTCTATCAGAATGGAACATTTTGTAGCCAAACCACTGGAGCTAATAAAAAAAATTCAAAGAGCCCTCAAACTTCTTTCAGGAAGCTGGCAAGAATCACTCTTCCTGTCAGGCTGTTAAAGCCACAAACTAACCCATGAGCCCAAACAGTCACACCCACTTGCAGAAATGGGTACAATTTACTAATCGTTCCTCTTTTTAAATTAAATTGGAGCTTTACTTCCCATTTACTTGAGTGATGCCACAGGGGACCAGTGCTTGGAGTTAATGCGAATCTCCTCACCAAAACCACATCAGACTCTAAATGCAGTACGACACGGCAGGTTAGTGAATTTGCTGACTGTCAGAGTGAAAAACACTCACACGTGGCTTTAATTTACCATGTGTTTACAGCCATCACTCACTGAACGCTAGGATACCAACCTGCAAACAAACTCTTAACAAGGGCCAGGAAAGTAGAAAATGGAATGCTGCATGTCTGAATTAAAAGAATACTATTTATTTGAACTCATTCTGGAACCAAACCAGGAAAGAAGTTTACATTCTTTGGATCAGTCATGGCTCTGGAACCTTCTCCTTGGTTCCCTATTAGCTATAAGGCTTCCAAAGAGCAGAATTTTAGTAACAGCAAAAGGCTAGACACTTTCAAAAGATTAACATCCACCTATCCACTTTATCCCTCAATTCCTCTGGTGCCAGGAATACATGGTATTGCCTCTTGAGGTAATGAGAGTTCACCTTCCATCACCTTACTTCCCATCATGCAAAGTTAGTGGATTTTTGTTCTACACAGAAACACCTATGACTCTTCATCATTGACAGTAAGATTAGTAATTCAAGAGAAACAAAATATTGGTGACATTTTGTGTAGTTGTTAAGAGATACAGCACTAATTTCAGCAGGAAGTGAAATTTTCATTTCAGTCCCATTACAATATCTCACAAAAGTTTGCATTTCAAGGATCGAGACCAACTGAAATGGCAGATGGAATATACCTCAGACAAATTAGAACTGATGCATTTTGGGAAGGTAATTAAGGACAGGACGTACACAGTGAATGGCAGGGCCCTGCAAAGTGTTGTAGAACAGAGAGACCAAGGGATACAAGTGAATAGTGGCAAAAGTTATATAGGGTGGTAAAGGTGGTCAGGGTAATGAATACAAGAGTTGGGATGTCATGTTACAACTGCACAAGATGTTTGTGAAACTGCACTTGGAATGTTGTATGCAGTTCTCATCACCATACGATAGGAAGGATAAAATTAAGCTAGAGAGGATGTAGAAAAGATTCATAATGATGTTGTCAAGACTGAGAGCTTGTGTTCTAAGGATAGACTGGAATTTTTTTCCCCTGGAGTGAAAAAGGCTGAAGGGAGACCTTATTGAGGTTTATAAAAATCATGAGGGTCATAGATAAGGTGGATACTCAGTCTTTCTCCCAGGATAAGGGAATTTAAAACAAGAAGGTATTACATTTAAGGTAAGAGGGGAAAGATTTAAAGCAAACCTGAGGGGCACATTTTCACACAGAGTGTGGTGGGTATATGCAATGAGCTCCCAAAAGGAAGTGGCAGCTGTGGGTACAATTACAACATTGAAAAAACACTTGGAGAGGTAAGTGGATGGGAAAGGTTTAGAGGGATATGGGTCAAGCACAGGCAAATGGAACTAGCTCAGGTGGGCACTTTGGTCAGTATGGATGAGTTGGGCCAAAGGGCCTGCTTCTGTGTTCTTTAACTCTCCGACTCTATGACCTGGAGGCACTTTTACATTTATACAATACTTTTTTAATGTTGAAAAGGTTATGGTTGAATTGTTGGACTACAAGTGTGAACAAAACAAACCTCAGCAATAAAACAATGGCAAGTGTAATAATGAATGATAATGGATGGCAAATACAGGAAGGGTTTGTCAGGCTTAATGGATTAATTTA
>JARFYF010000063.1:31622555-31635308 GCA_030265395.1 Rhina ancylostomus | reverse complement strand
CGTCCTTTCTTCCATGTGTTGAGCCAATGCAGAGGCCTGGACCAGAGCTGGGATGTAGCTCAGGGAGGAGAGGCAAGGGTTTCACATGAGTAGTTTGTTGAAGATTGGTGCTGGTGTGGTCTATGATTGCTGGCTTGTGGGGAGAAGTAGGAGGCTTATTGAGTGGAGGGATCAAGTCAATGTCCCATTACCAGTGCAGGTGGTGAACAGGGGTGGAGCTTAACCTGAGTCAGGGGTTAAATACCAAATCAGATGGAGGTTGTTGAGTCGGAAAATCAGTGATTGTATTTTGGATTAGATGATCAGGGCCTGGGTGTCAGAAGCTCAGTGTGGGAGGAGGGGATACAGTTTGTGGGATGGTTGTGAGCTTGTGGTTGGGATCACCAAACAGCAGTGTGAGTAGACTATGGGTCCCAGTGGAGAAGAAGGAATAAAATACATTTGGCAGAATCTGTCAGTGTGGGTTATCAGTGCAGGCTCCTTTAAGACTTGCAGCTGTGAAGATGGCAATGCTGTTAAAACATAATTGGGTTGAAGGCACCCAGTGATGGTTCATTTCAGAACCAGGTGGATGGATTTCTTCCAGAAAAGCACAATTTGACCTGGAAATTATATGATTGCAATCAAATTTCTCAGCTGAGAGAGCTGTGTGATTCCCACAGCCAAATGTATTTAAGTGTAAAGGCTCTTATGTCTCCTGAATTTCTCTATGCAGGACCAATTGGAGGGGCACATTTCTGCTTTGCATGTGCAAAACTAGTTCCTCATCAGTAATATAAATGAATACAATTAAATACAAATAAATTATTAGAATTAAGTTTTATGCCCCCAGAGAAACTAATGATTTGCATGTGCATGGACAGTTTGCTGGTGTAGGATACCCACTGAGTTGAGGTAAAATGAAGATATATTAATTAATCAACATTCAGTCCAGCAGTACCTCAATTTTAAAATTTCTCCTCTATTTTTCAAATCCCTCAACAAGCTCTTCCTAATCTGTGTAACATCGTCCAGCCACACTGGCACTCCATTGTGCTTCTCTAATTATGGTTTAGGACACATCTCTGATTAAAGAAAAGACTTTCCTTTGTACAACTGCATTTCATTACCTCATAATATCTCTAAGCACTTCACAGTGCAATGAAGTACATGTCGTATATAGTTGTGCTTTTTAATAGTGCAATGTCTTCACAACTGCACTGAGAACCTGTATATATAAGTCTAAAGAAATGGTTTACTTGTAAGCCTAAACAGCTAAAATATTTACATATTGAGTTCTTATTCTGCTAATGCAGACTGCATGTAACATTGTTATATTGCTGCCAACCAGATGTACCACATGCAAAAAATGAACTGCTGGAAGAACTCAGTGGGTCAGGCAGCATTTGTGGAGGGGAATGGACAGTCAGCATTTTGGGTTGAGACCTTTCATCTGGACTCAAAGAGGAGATAGCTGGTATTAAGAGGTAAGGGGAGGGGCGGGGCAGGAGCTGGCAAGTGATAGGTGGATCCAAGTGATGAGGGGTTGATTGGCAGATGGAGTCAGGTGGGGAGGGAAGGGTGAAGATAGCAACAGAGGCACTGACGTGATAAGTGGAGGCAACAAAGGGCTGCAGGTTATGGAATCTGATAAGAAAGGAAGGTGAAAAAGTTTACATGAAAATTCATCTTAATCTTATGTTTGCTATGTAAAGGAATGGAAGCCATGACTAACCAGCGGGTCTATAATGGATCCAATTTCAGTGCAGACTGTGGTTCAGTAATGTTGCATCATTGCCTAGCACCTTTCTCAGTCGCCCTCACCACTATACTGTATTTCACCTCCAATAAGCATCCCATGGGAATGAACCAATCTACTGGGCTAATGAGAATCTTTTCAACCTACATCACCACCACCCCAGAACCAAGGTGAACCCGATTTCAGTCATCGCGATGCAGGCCACATACAAAGCTTGTGCATGCATACACCTGGAAGGTCAGCTTCCATTCATCGTCAACTTGCTCATTAAACCATCAAAAAAAAGAATGAGCCTTACACTTAACATCTGCAAAAAAAAGTCCAACCCGACCCTGATGAAAAGAAGCTCCCTGACCCCGATAAATTAAGGTACATTGGGGAACCCTGGGAAACATGGACCACCTCCCACATCTCAGGAACCACCACTCAGCAATTGCCTCCTTCTCAGATCCCTTCTCCTGAGTGCCACTGCTTGCAAGGTCACTCCTGATAGCCAATCAGTCACTCACTCACCCACCCAACCCTAAACACCAACCCCCAGTAGCCCAAAACCTGTGGCCTAGTCCAGATGCCACACAGTAACACACTAGAGAACCTTCATCTGCCTGTTCCATGCCAGCCAGTGTGGGAATGTTATAGTCTCCCAGCACTCTGTGGGAGGGCTGGTGAACCCTGGTGTGCAGTTTTGTGGTTGTTGGTAGGAAAATCATTCAGCAAGAGACAGGTAGGAACATCTCTCTCAGTTGCCATTTTTATTCAGCATAAACAATGACCTCAACCTCCACAGATTTTTGTCTCTCACACTATTTTAAAACTCAGCAGGACTTATTTATATTTTTCCCAACGACAGAGATGGAGGCTATTCAGCCCAACAAGTCTCCTCTGGCTCTCAGAATAAACCCATCTTTTTCCCTGTAATCTATTCTGTCCCATATGCCCATTAAGAGCCTCCTGATTCTCCTGCCAGTCATTCAACATTAGGGGTAATTTACATCAGCCATCTAATATAATAACCAACACATATTCAGATGTGGGAGGAAACCGGAGCACCCGAAGGAAACCCACACGTTCACAGGGAGAATGTTCAAACTCCACACTGACAGCACCAGAGGTCATAGAACATAACAGCACAGTACAGGCCCTTCGGCCCATGATGTTGTGCCGACATTTTATCCTGCTCTAGGATCTATCTAACTCTTCCCCCCAACATAGCCCTCCATTTTTCTATCATTCATGTGGCTATCTAAGAGTCTCTTAAATGTCCCTAATGTATCTGCCTCCGCCACCTCTGCCGGCAGTGCGTTCCATGCACCCACCACTCTCTGTGTAAAACCTACCTCTGACATCCCCCATATACCTTCCTCCAATCACCTTAAAATGATACCCCCTTGAGTCAGCCATTTTCGACCTGGGAAAAAGTCTCTGACTGTCTACTCGATCTATGCCTCTTACCATCTTGTAAACCTGTATCAAGGTTTTTTCTCCAAAGAGAAAAGCCCTAGCTCACTCAACCTCTCTTCATAAGACAAGGTCAGGATTAAATCCAGGTCCCTGGAATCGTCAGGCAGCTGCATTACTGTCAGTGACACCAAGTTGTCTCTATCTCCTATTCTATTTCTATATTCAAAATGTCTGCTTCCCACTGCTCTTACACTAGTGGGTCTAAAGTCAGAGTGTCATCATCTGTCTGCACTGCTTTTTTTCCACCTCAGGGGACCTCTGTCTTCCTGGGTTGTCTGTTAACTCAGGGGTCTCTGACTATTTACATTGTTTTTAAACTCAGAGGTCTCTGCCTCCTTGCGCTTTTTTGCAGGGATCTCTGTCTCCCATGCGTTTTTTTCTCAAATTCAGATGTGCCTGCCTCCCACCATCTTTTCACTGCATTTAAATGTACTTGTGAGGATATTGCATATTAGCACCAAAGGTGACAGTATTCCTTCATGATTTTGGAAGGACATTGACAACTCATGCTTGACATGTTCTATGCATGTTTGTTGCATCAAAAGCTGATTTTCCTTGGTGTTTTCCTTAGACAGAATCCCATTTATCAAGGGTTTCCTCTTATACGACTGCACACACGGCAAGCCATAGTAACTAGGAATCAGAGGATTAGGAATAGGAATCAGAGTTGTGCCATCACCATACCAAGTTTTGCCATGTCGCAGTGGAATAGGAATGGGACAAGGTGGCTGCCCAGAATGTCTTCATCAGGGGCTTTTGCAGATTTAACCATGGTCAAGAACCATTTAATTGGTACAACAAACAATTAGATGTGTTAACAAACAAAGGGCGGACAGCATACCTGCTTTCATTGGTCAGGTGTTGAGTCGAAAAGTTGGGAAGTCATGTTGCAGCTATATCACACTTTGGTTAGGCCACATTTGGAGCATTGTGTGGAGTTCTGGTCACCACATTACAAGAAGGATGTGGAAGCTTTGGAGACAGTGGAGAAAAGTTTCACCAGGATGCTGCCCGGATTAGAGAATATCAGCTATAAGATGTTGGACAAACTTGGATTGTTTTCTCTGAAGCATCAGAGATGAGGGGTGACGTGAATGAAGTATATAAAATTATGACAGGCAATAGATGGGATAGATAGTCAGAGTCCTTTTCCCAGGATGGAAATGTCAAATACTAGAGGGCATAGCTTTAAGGTGAGAGGTGGAAAGTTTAAAGGAGATTTACATGGCAAGTTTTTCTCCCCACACAGAGAGTGGTAGGTGCCTGGAATTAACTGCCAGGGAGGTGGTGGAAGTAGATACAATAGTAACAGTTAAGAGGCATTTAGACAGGCACATAAACAAGCAGGGAATTGAGGGGTATACACCACGTGCAGGCAGATGTGCAGTTTAAATTGGCATCATGGTTTGCACAAACGTCATGGGCCAAAGGGCCTTTTCCTGTGCGGTACTGTTTCTATGTTCTATGTTCCATGTTCAATACTGAGGGTTGAGGAAGAAGGTGATATCATAAGAGACAAAAGCAATGAAATATGGGAGTATATGAAGTCAATACTGGAGATTAGGATGGAAACAAACGGCACAGTGATAAATCTTCTAATTCCACACTGAGTGAAAGGTGTCTTGTTTAATGAAACAGGAGCATTACTTTCGTCTGAAGCTGTTAGAAATAGCTGAAATCTTCAATATTGGGACAAGGAACCAGAAGTAAGTTGGAGGCAATTACTAATTATATATTTTCATTAACGAACTTATTCTTGCAATCCATTTTGGTGCACTTTTGATTATCTCTCATGCAAAACATCTGTTTGTGGACTGGTGGATGAAAATTCAGTCAAAGCTGTTGAGCACGTATGTTCTGACATTCAAACTTGCATGTAAAATTGCAATATCAACGGAAATAGCATCCAAGAATTCTGGAGAATTTTGTCTACCAGTGCTGAATGGTATAGCTATTATGTCTCTCTGACTGTAGATTGCAAAGTCCAAGGCTACAAAATTAAGATCAAAATACACCACTGAGACCAGTTCAGTCAGATACTGATAATACAATGCACACCACTCACCAGTATTCTCAGCTTAGAACAACCAACTGTTTCAGTTGCCAAAGAAAAATCATATTTTGAATGCTTGCAGGTCCAAGGCAACATGCAACAAAAAACAATTCCAGTGGTAATTTAAAACAACAGTAAAGAGAACTCCAACATTCATAAGTTCATTCAGACAACAAGGATAAGTGTTTACAGTTTCTATGCCACAAGCAGTAACCTCACCAAGCAGACAGAATCTCAACTAAATTAATATCCAATGTGTTCAAGAATGAATCACGACATTTACTCAAGCAGATTCAACTAGACTGCATTGGTGGAAAGCCCATTCAAACTGAAAATTCACTCTTTTGAGGGTTTACGATATTTGGAAAAATCAAGTGCATGGCATCACACAGTAGACAGTGAGTATGGCTGCTCATTATTGCAGCAAACCATGAAAACAGGACTATTTTAATAACATGGGTCTGGTTGAGACAACTCAAACTAGATTGAAGAATGTTTTTGGTATTTGTGCTTCAGAGACGTACCTTGACACATTGTTGGGAAGATATGGCAATGTGTTCGAAGACACCTAACCTGGTATAATGGAGTACAATGCACACAATAATACATTGGACAAAATGCAGAACCAGCCTTTTGAAAGGCCAGACAAGTCTCATGCGTCCTATAGAGTGTTGGTGCAGAAGTATTATGGATCTCCACTGTCACATTTGTGTATTCTGTGATGTCACCATTCAAGGCTCACTGTTATGTTTGGCAGTGCAGCACTCACTGAAACGAGGTCAACCTAATGATTCCTGGTGTTGTTGAACATTGTCTCTCCTCACACCCATCACGATGCTGCAACACACAGACTTGGTTGTGTGAACTGTTGCTAACCAACACCTACCAGTTCATCAGGACCTCTCTCAGTTGTAACTCGCTGCATGGTTTTCAGGAATTCTTTCATTTCAACTGTGATGACAAGTGGAAAAAAGCCTGAAACAGAAACTGTTTGAAACAAGGAGCTCATTAAAGAGCCAACAGCAAGGCTCCCTTGCAATCCACCAGCCTGGAAGGATATAGGCAGTTCTAAATGGGATCCAAACGGGGCATGGATAATAGAGCCATTGAATGCACAAGAGGCAAATCAAAGACTCCTCTTCCTGCTGTGAAACAATGGATCACATCATCATGTTTTGTGCTCAATACAAATTCAATAAAGGGAAAAATTAAGATAGGCTTCCTCACTGAAAAGGTCATACAGCATCTTACAGAGGCTCAGACTCAGATTATAAATGTCGCAACAACACCAAAACCAGCACAAATCTGCCTCTTGACCTCTGATAACATATAATTAATTCTGTATCTCAGCATATGAGTACACCCAAAAATAACTTGAAATATAAAACAATCTAAATGTGTCAGTCAACTGTAGATGACCGGATGACTCTTTCTTGAGTTAATAGTGAAAAGGACATGAGATTGGAAGCTTTTAGCCCCCACTGCAGCAGCTAGTGTTCAAGGAGCTGATAATAATCTGTGGTATAGTGAATGTTTGTCTGGCATCTCAGCAGAAACTGACACTTCAATGAATAGATGTTTTCTTTGAAGGCCAATGTAAAGAGGTCCCCATTTCCACACCTCCAAACTTCACTGTTGGGACTGATGAAACCTGGGCTCATGTTGCAGGCACGCTGTTATTCCATTATATATAAGAGCAGAAGCTCCAATTACTATTAACACACTGTCAACATAAAAGTACTTCAAGGTAGAGTGCAGCATGCTAAGTAGCTCTCCATTAACATTTCCAGTCAGAGGAGGCTTTTGAAACACTGTTATCCGTAAAAACACATTTTTCAATCAACAAAGGTGAGAGTCGTCTATCACTGTTCTCACTTCAGTTTTGGAGTCCATATTAGTGTCACTTAGCTCCTTGCCTTCCCTGGAAATGAATTTTCATTCTCCTGGCTTTTATTTTGAAGGATGTTATAAGGATTAGCCATCCACACCCCCACACCCAGCCTGTTAATAGATCCATTGTGAAACACAACATCATTGACACAATCTCAGGGTCTTCAAACAAATTTACAAGGAAGCTACATTCACCTCAATGGTGACACAATCCTAAATCTTATCAAAGGAGATAACTGAATGTTCACTGGTGCCGCTCAGCTGCCTCTTGATCTAGTCCAGTGACTTCTTGAGTGAAATATTACAAAGATGTCAAGAGTTTAAAGCTTCCAGAAATAATTTCAGAGTTGTGGCCCAGAATGGAGAAAACTACAAATAGCAATGCCATCCGTATAGCTTCATGTTCATTTTGCCCTAATCACTAATTTTTAGACCATTCTTTTGAGCAAGAAGCCATCTGTTTGATATTGAAAATAAGTTGGAAGACAAGATAAGAAAACAAGATAAAAATGTAACTGCTGCAACAACAACTCCATTCATTTGAAGGGAAGGGAAATGCTGAGAGGGAGGTAAATACCAGATAATTTGCAATTTTTGAATTAATTTGAGTTTAGTCAAACATTTTTCCACTGTTTAGAAGTGTTTTTCAGCATGTTAAAATGTTCTGTTTTAAATTTTAATTGTTTTAAGAATGTAATTGAATTTTAATAGCTATTGAATTAGTTAATTCTGATATCCTGGGATTATTGCAAGGATATTGTTAATTATTACTCTGATCTGTTCATAGATCTCCCCATCCATTATGACCATTGAATGGTGGCCTGCAATGTGCAACAACAGTCATTGCTAAACTCTATATGTATAGGTTTTAATGTTGTGACAGTATAATTATTTTCTAGCACTGTAATCTTTACCTTCTGTTACAGATAATTTTAATTGTTTAAAAGATGTAATTGAATTTTAATAGCAACACCATCAGCATTTTTAAATAACAAAACATTTAAAATGCTGAAGAACACTCCTAAACAATTAAAAACATTTAACTAAACTCAAATTAATTCAAAAGTCACAAATTACCTGATACAGATTGGATATTAACTGTGGCTGAATACGCATAAGGAGGTAGAGTTAGAGAATTGATTAGGAAGCTCAGAAATCTGATTTTCCCTTCATGCTGTGAAGTTTTAACTAAGCAAAGTGTGTCATTTAGTTTTGACTTACCTGGAAGTCATCCAGTTGATGCAGGATCTAGACCTGAAACATCAATAATTCCTCTGGCCCCATAGATGCTGCTCGAACTGCTGAGTTTCTCCATCGGTTTGTTTTTGCTCCAGATTCCAGCATCTGCAGGCTTGTCAATTCATCAACAGACAGTACTCCAGAGCGTGCTGAACACACAGAAACAGGCAAGATTATACCTCAAACAAGTTGGGGTGTTGTCTGTTCTCAGGCCTCAAGAGGTGGCAACAATTCCCCATTCAAGATGGAGTGTGATCCCCATTCCCAAGTCTGATTCCCAAGAATTCTTCATAAAGAGATGTAAATACCCAATCTGCCTCCTAGTAATGAGTTAGTTACCCAGACCTTGTCCAAACTGTTTTACCTGGATATAGGTCAGTTGGAGACAAATGCCCATTGGATTTGGAATGTTGCCTGATTTAACTCCTCACACACAGCTCATGTTCTCTTATGATGTAAGAAGCCATTTTGTCTATTGAGGTTATACCAGGTCTCAAAGCAAACACATCAATCCCATTCCCCCACTTATTTCCCTGTGACCTTTTCTCTCTTACTTGCCCATCATCTATACCCAGTTCTCCTACCACCCACCCAAGGAGTAGTTTACAGTTAACTACACACAATCAATCATGTAAAAGCTCCTGCCATAATATTTGACCAAGAAATTCCATTATTGTCAAAAACTAGTGCATGAAGTACAGGTATAACAACAAAGGTGGCCCTACTCAATAGCTCAGGTACTTACCCAGCACTAACCAGGTTACACATTTGCTACACTCTTAGTTGGAGTGATGGGTGGGTGTAGGGTAGGGGATTTTATGTCTCTGATGCTACTAAAAGACAGCTGCACCATTTAAAGGGAAGTCCCACTTTGGGAGCAGCCACCTGTAAGGAGTGAAATAGCTTCAGGATCTGCAAATTGTGCCCCCATAGGCCCTTTAAAGGCTGGAGGTCATGGGCTGGAGGAGGGAAATCTAACCCACACCACAGGAGGCTGCAAGCTCACCATTATGGCTCTGGGGACTATTGCTGACCAGGGCTTTCTGGGCACCGCATTGCTCTTCTGCACTGCTCTGGCACTGAGCCATAGGAATGCTGAAGCACACTCTCAAGAAGGTTAGACTATCTCCATGGAAGATGCACCTTTATCAATAATGACAGGGATGATTGGCGAGAAGTGGATCATATTCAGTAGTGATGATTTCATTGGAAATAATCTACTGTCATGATCAAGGCTCATAAGGGTAGAACAACCACCAGGGCAAGTGGACCTTAAGTTCAGCACCTTTCTGCTTGGGGGAGAAAATGGATAGACAAATACTTAAAGACATTCAGTAGTATATTTTTGAATACTTAAGGCAGTACTTTTTTTTAAATTCACTTCAAAGCATAGATCTATCTAATGGGAACCTCTCTCTGCTTCACCTCAAGCCAAAGAATCCCAAGGAGGATGAAACTTAAATATACTCTTGCCAGTCACAATACTGTATATTAACAAGTTTAATGTTGTTTGAGTTCCTTTCATCCAGCCATTTCCTGTGCAGTTTAATCTTCTCATGTGCAAAAGAGTATGTTTTGATTGTTATGACCTTCATTGCTGTTGATTTACAGTAACGGAAATGAAACAAGTTGAACTCCTGAGGGTGGCAAAGTTAATAATGATGATGTTTATCTAGTTAAATTGATCGGGAAGGGGGAGATGGTGAAGGTGATTCTGAATGCCTGATTCGATTCAGATAATTTATGGCTCTTCTTCTTTACACACTCCTTCTGGATTGTGCAATTTTCCCTTTCATGCCTCAGTTGTACTGGCAATAAGAACCCAAGGCACTCTGAATTCTCCTACATTATCTTGTTTCCAACTAAGTTGTGTCAAGCAAAGGATAAAGCAAAAATAAATAGCTCTTAATTGTGATTGGACGGAGATAGGCGATCTGCTCTCAACTCCTGAACAAAAAGGAGACAAAAAAGATTGCAGATGCTGGAATCTGGAGCAAAAAAATGAGCTGCTGGAGGAACTCAGCGGGTCAGGCAGCATCAGTGGAAGGATGGAGTCAACGTTTCGGGTCGAGGACTGAAAGAGTATAAGGGAGATGGCCAGTATAAAGAGGCAAGGGGTAGGGATGGGCAAGAACTGGCAAGCGATAGGTGGATCCAGGAGAGGAAGGGTTGATTGGCAGATAGAGTCAGACGGTGAAGGGAAGAGTGGAGATAGTGACAAAGGTTGGGAGGTGAGAAGTGGAGACAACAAAAGGCTGCAGATTATGGAATTCCATCTGGCCACCATCCCTCCATTGTTTGGTTCTGTTCATCACCTTTCTTTCTCATCAGATTTCATAATCGACTCTCCATTTCCATTCACCGATGCTGCTTGACCCACTGAGTTCCCCCAGCAACTCGCTTTTTTTGCTCTTGGAAAGAACTTCAATACAATTGCTCTAGTCCTGTTTGATAGTCACTCGAACTACTGAGGTAACGATTTTATTGTAGGTATTCCTTTGTGAGATCACCAATTCTCAGATGAATATTGGAAGAGAACTTGGCTAAGTTTGCTAATCATGGCTACTAGCTGTAATGTTCATTAATTTAAAACAGTCTAATGATTCTGAGGAAGAAAATTATTAGGCCAAACTGAAAACAAAAGTTCTAGTTTTGTTCACTAGTCTGCTCTGAGTGAGCTGCTCACAGTGGGCTGAACAAGTGTCCTTAGAATTATGAAGAGGATCCACAGTAGTGTTGTCCCATTCTGACAGTAGCATCCATATGGATTTCAGGCAAAGATAAAGTTGGCTCTGACTGTAATAATCTATGATGTAACTAATGTGATCTCAGTTCAGGTTTTTCCTGACATTTATATGCATACAACGTATGTTCCTATATCACATTGCTTGTAACATTTATTCTTATACCTTTCCACCACACCAAACCACCACCACTCTCCCCTCAATCCCTTACATCTCTGGTCTGCTGCTCTAGTAATATACGCATATGCCAGTTCACTTCTCCATCCCAGCACTGGAGTTTTGCCTCTAGGTCTCATTCTCTTCATTCCTCTTAGCACTTACATTCGGATAAACACATACCTGATCCAAAAACAAAATTCCAATCTAACCAACTACTTCCCATTTTCTTAAACTGTGTGTAATTCCTTCTCCAAGAACAACATTTAAATATAAATTCTTTATTCAAGCACAGTATTTTCCACATTAATCATTTTTTCCCCCAATTAAAAATAGAATTAATTTTGTTCAGGTTTTAAAGATTTTTCCGTGGTTAAGAACATTGACAACATGTCTTCTTTTCAGTATTATTCACCATTTCTGATGTGCACTTTAGTCCATTTGTCTGTTACTTATTTCCTATTCCAGCTTTCTCTCTATTCCAGCTTTCACCTCTGTACTACTTCCATAAGTTCTGATTCATATTTTGGCACTTTTTTCCCTAAATTTGATCTTTTGAGTTTAACCTTGTTCACAAATATGGACTTGCCAACTTCTATTTCATGGTGTGAGCTTGTTGTTCCAGTTATGGAAAAATCATTCTCAATTACCAGATCTAAATGTACTTCACATGTTGTGAAGCTTTACGTAGGTTTAAGCAGGGTGTACTTGGCATTGAATTAATTCTGAAATGGTTGCAATGTCGCATTGTGACTGACAGTGGAATATCTGAACCAATTTCATCCTTTTCCAAAATCTAGGCACAATTGTTTGAGGCAGGTATGTTCACTATCTACAGCTAATAATTTGCTAACCAGTCAGGCTCATTGGTGGAAGAAGGAAGGAAGGTGTTATTGATAGTGAAGAGGATAGCCTTTGGCTACAGAATGGCATCAATAAGTTGCTTAAATGGGCAGAGAAATGGTAGATGGGATTTAATCCTGAAAAATATGAGGTTATGCATGTTGGGATGGTTAATAAGCTTTGGACATACACAGTGAACAATAGGACTATGGGAGGTACTGAGGAACCTTGGTATACATGTCCATGGATCCCAAAAGGCATCAGCACAAACAGATAAGGTGGTTAATGAAACATATGAAATACTTGCCTTAGTTATCCAGGGCATAGAATAAAGAGCAGAGGGTTAGGGTACAACTTTGCAAAATATTGGTTAGGCCACAGCTGGAAAATCATTTGCAGTTCTGGTTGCCACACTACAAGGAAGGACATGATTACACTGGAGATGGTGCACAGGAGATTCACCAGAATGTTGCGTGGGATGGATCATTTCAGCTATCATGAGAGAATGGATGGCATGAGTTTGCTTCCTTGGAGCAGAGAAGGCTGAAAGGGGATCTGACTGAGGTGTACAAATGTCTGAGGGACAAAGGTAGGATAGGTAGTGAGAAACTCCTCCCCTTAGCAGAGGC
>JARFYF010000063.1:31470695-31480999 GCA_030265395.1 Rhina ancylostomus | reverse complement strand
GTTTGGTTTCTCCATTGCAGAAGAGATCACATCATGAGCACTGACTACACTAAATTTGAAGAAGAATCTGAAAGAAGCGTTTGGGTCCCTGGACGGGGAAGGAACTAAGTCAAAGTGCAAAGTAAAATTTCTTCCAGTTGCATGGAAAATTGCCATGAGAAGGATGATGGTTGATGTGGAAAAGTGATGTTGCTAAGGACATCACTTTTGGAATGCGGAAAAGGGAGCAGAGGGGAAATGTACCAGGTGGTGATATCACTTTGAATCTGACAAATTATGGAGGATGATGTATTGAATGTGGAGGATGATGGATTGGAAGATGAAGACAAGGGGAACCCTATCCTTGTCCTGAGTGAGAAAAGAGGGGTAAGAGCAGAAGTGCAAGAAAATGGAACCGATGTGGTTGAGAACCCTGATGACCTAGGTGGAGGGGAAGCCAGGGTTAAGGAAAAAGGAGGGTATCTCAGAAGCACTGCTTGGGAAAGAGTCACCATCAGAATAGAAGTGATGGAGCTGGAAAAACTGGGAGAATAGAATGGAGTTCTTACAGAAGGTAGGGTAGGAAGAGGTGAGATCTAATCGGCCGTGAGAGTCTGTAGGATTTAAAGTATATACCCCGAGATGGAGAGAGAGAAGTCAGAAATGGAAGAGCCAGAGTCAGAAATTAGCAGCCAAGTTGATGAGATTTTTGAATCGTTGGTTAATATCATTAGTCCATTTTGGATCTTAAATCATACAACAGATTGTTACTCATCACATGCATGTGCATATAATGGAATTTTAAAATTTCTATAAATATTTTCACTAAGAGAAAATAAAATGTACAGATGGGAATAATCAAGCTTTTGCTTACTGGCAACTTCATGGTATTCTATGCTCACATATGGTGACACTGAAACTATATTTACTATTACCACATTACTGCTATTGAGCTGTCAAAAGTAGCTATACTGCTGTATTACTTGCTAAAGTATATGATTTGTGAGAGTTAACTATAAGATAAATTGTGTATAAAAAAAAAATTCAACTCTGCTTACTTTTGGTTTACTGCACATTTTTTACTCATATTTTCTTATTCTACACTCAGGATTTTAGCGGTCATTTTACAGTTTATTAACTTTTGTTAAGCTTATTCTAATTTTGTTAGGTGTCTGCTGCCTGGTTTTCCCTGACTCATCCAGTAATTTTTTAGGATGACCAAGGTTCACACAAAGTAAAAGAATGTTGATTGGCTAAGAATTAGCTCCATTGATTATTTCCTTGGTCAATTTGAGACAGAAGCATTTTCTAACAATCTTTTATTAACAGGGAAAAAACAATCTTTTTTCCCCCTGTTGGAGGAAAAGTACTGTTATTAAGTCTGATCACAATTATGAAGTTGCCAGTCTAAAAGATGAATTAAAGTGGTGCTGCTTGGGGTCTGAATCAGAATCAGATTTATTATTACTGACAAGTTTTGTATGAGACGGCCAGCTTCTGATATTCTGTCATACATGGAGCATGGGGCATCATGCACTCCAAGTTGGATCTTGTGCTATTCCTCTTTGAATTCATGCTATTGTGCAGATCATGGTGGAGTTGCGTTGGGAACAGATCATGGACATTGGGTAGAGGGTGAGGTCAGCTTTGAAGAAGAGTAATGTGGGGTGGGATTGTCGGGGAGGTAATTGGAGGGGAGCGCAGAATGATTTGGGAATTGTAAGGAAGATGACTTGGAGAAGGGGAAAGTCAGGGGAAAGATCATGGGGAGAGCAAAAAGAATATTATGGGGCATCAGCAGCAGGGATGGTGATCGGGGTCGGTGATGTCGGAAAATCTGATATTTCGTAAAGAACACCTATCTAAGGTGTTGAAGATACAACTCCTTACTCCCTAAGCCTTTCCACCTTTTACAATTCACATGGAATTCCTACCCCCTCTCTGGATGAATGTAACTCCAAAAACACTTAAAAAAGGCTGGTATCACAAAGGAGCAACGGTTAGCACTCTCAATATTCCCAACCGTGCCAGCATACCATGGCTTCAGGGTGCATCATCCACATAGTGTACCATGGCAAACTTACCAAAGGTTCTTCCATAGCATCTGTCATTTGGGTAAGGGTACCACCTTGCCATCCAAAGAAGTTGCACTTAGCTTTCCCTTTCAAAAGAACACTGGTGCTCAGTATCTCTTTTCAGGTTGTAACTGTTAATCAATTTGTACACATCTTAATTCTGAATCCAGCTCCCCTCTATCCTGTGCCAGGCCTTTAACAACTCTCCATAAACATGCGTAATGATATAGCCACCAAGTGACCCAATTCCCCGCGCACCCCCCCCCTTTAAGAGGTGTAGCCCTGATAGCCCTGATTTCAGTCAGTCCCACCTAGTCTGAACTGCTACATGCCAGTCACAAAACTGGTCCCCTTGGATTGTGCTAGGGCAGTAAGTAGAGTGGTTAGCACTCACCAGTTGCTGAAGTAATTTTAATAAAGTCACACCATGTATTTTGAGTGCACCTTGCCCAAGCTCAGACAGGCATCTGCTAATTGTACACCCCAGGCACATTTTCCGGCAGTGTCCAATTTAGTCTCACTTGAGTGGTCTCAGAATTGGAATAATATTGTACCCTAAAGTGGGACTGTGCATGTAACATTAAGCTACTTTGAAATATTCTGCCTAAAAAACAAACTGCTGAAAGAACTCAGCAAGTCAAGCAGCATTTGTGAAGGCAAATGGATGGTGGATGTTCCGGGTCATGACCCTACTTCAGGACGGTTTAGATTTTGCTCCAGATTTCAGCATCTACTGTCTCTTATGTCTCCATTATTTTGCCTAATATTGTATGACTGTTAACTAATGAATCCAAAGTCCTTTATGTGTCTCTGATTGGAGCACTCAACAGTTTAGTTGTGCACTTCTTAGAGAAAAGTGAACATTTTGCAAAAGGTAGGTAAAGGCAATTCAATTGTCCAGACCTTCCAGGTTTCCAGACTGCTGCTTGGCATGGCTTTGGAACCAGTGCAATGCTCTACTTCCCAGCTCTTCCTCTTTGATGGTAGAGTTGGCCATTCTCTCTGCCTCTGTGTTTGCTCCAAAGTCTCCAAGCCATTCTATTTGGCTTTCTTTGTTTGCTTGCTCAAGACCTCATTGGTCTGGTCAAACTTCAGCTCAGTTTCTCACTGACACTTTCTAGATAGACCTGCAACAATCACAGGTTATCAACGCTGTTCATTTTAATTAAGTACTTCATAAATTTTTGATTGTTATTCAGTTGATTTTTTAACTCTCGGAAACCCCAGACTTCAATAAGACCTCCCAGAGAATTTCAATCTTGGTTTAATCAGCTTTCCCCAGTGAAGCCCCTATCTTTATTCACCTAATTTTTACAAGCAAAGACTCAATTCTTAATTAATTTCCACAGCAATATCCTTCCTAAATTAATTTTCCCCACTGAACCCATGTACTTTACATCATTTTCCAAAGCAAAGTCTCAATCTTTAATTAGTTTTCCCCAGAAAACCTCCAGTGTTGAATTAATTAAATTTTCCCAATAGTAATGACGTTACCTTTAATTGTATTTTTTGTCTGAAATTATGGATACACTGGGAACATAACCCTGATGATTGTTTGACAAGCCAAAGGATGAATCCTTCACCATTTCAGCTTTGTTAAGAAAGTGTCTTGAAGTTGACCCATGTCTTGGGTTAAATGATAGTTTACTCAATTGCTTTCTACCATCTAATTCAGATGAGATTAGTATTTGCCATACAAACCCAGTTAAGATGTACATAAGTTGTGCCTCACAAGGCATCATGGAATTCTCACAGGTTCCATGAACATCAGAATTATGAGTACACCTAAATCTAAATATTGGGTGTAAAATTACAGAGTAGATAAGGCTAATATATAGATTAAGTAACCACAGTAAATGAAGTAAATTGTTACATAGTAAGTCAACATGAATTTAAACCTCATTTAGAATACCAGAATGGAAATTTCTTCAGGGCCACTCTTTAAATCATCGCTCCAAATACCTGAAAAGGTAGCCTGGCCATTTTTCAGGCACCCTTGGAGCATGAGAAGCTCCAAAACTGGTCTCTTGCATTAATTTTACAGACATAAATTGGCATGATTCCTATTGCACTGCATCTAACTTTGGCCCCCTCCAATGTTGGGTTAGAGTGGATTTGGAAAGATTCCAGAGGAAGGCCTCAATCATTCCTTAGTTATCCAAGAACATTAACATCACTGAAAGTACTCACTTAGATTTTGGGTCAGTTTGAGAGGGGCATTTAAAATAATGAGGATACTAGTCTGTTCTTATACAGGAGATAAAGACCAGGGATCATGCAAATAAGTGACACAAGAGCAAAGCTAGGTTAGAAATCAAGAGGTCTTTTTTCCCCCTGATAACTGTAAATCACCTTGAATTAAGGTTTAAGGTTGGGTCAAAAATCACAGTTTATAAAAATTAGAGCAAATATAAATAAAATGAATGATAGTCAATGTTATCTCTTGGAGTAGTTTTTTTTTGTCCAAAAACAGTGGAAAGCTTCTTTTTCAGTTTATTTTCCTCCAAATTGACTGTGTTTTGTTTTAACCTGCCCTTCCCAGGAGATTTTATCAATCTCATAAGTACTTACAGATTTCCTGAAGTGACTTAGAAAGTCAAAAAATGTCCCAGATAAATGAAAGCATCTTTTAAATGAAAGCAAAAATATCCTAAAATTAGGCCTTTGTGGAAGACATCAGAGATAAAGAGATGTTGCTCAGTTACTGTGAGTCGGAGATCACTCTGACAGTCTAACTGCATAACAGCAACCTGAATATGATCGTCTTTTATCTCTTCCATGGATCACTTTTAATCAGATGCTCTAAGTTGAATTTACTTCTGATTAAACACAGATATAAATTTTATATCCTTCACGGGGCCCAAAATGGATAACGTTGATAAGTGAAGTTACTTATATTGGACATTGTAATGGTACGATAGATTGGTGCTGTAAGATTGGTACAGTAGGCCACAGGCACATATCTGTAATTTCCAACAAAGAGGGATCATCATCTTGACTTCAATTGGAAGCACCAAATGAATTCATCCAATTTGCAACCAAGTTTCCTTCCCTGCGTGGAGTTTTGGCAAACACCTCTCCAGGTGGTGAGGCTGAGGTTGAAAATAGACTGCCAGTACTGCTCTGATCTGCCACATATTGGTGGTTCACTGCAATATGCAACACTTCACTGTGAGTTGATACTGTGAGTTGAGGGGTGGCAGGGTAGCGTAGCGGTTAGCGCAACACTATGACAGTGCCAGTGATCGGGGTTCAATCCCCATTGCTGTCTGTAAGGAGTTTGTATGTTCTCCCGTGTCTGCGTGGGTTTCCTCCGGGTGCTCTGGTTTCCTCCCACATTCTAAAGACATACGGGTAGGTTAATTTGGGGCTTAAAATGGGCGGCGCAGGCTTATTGGGCCGGAAGGGCCTGTTACGATGCTGTAAATTTTTTTAAAATGTCGGCATGTGAATTTTCATCCAAATGTATCATTGTGCACATTGTTGTCTGATATTGTATTGTGTTTTTATCCAGATGAATATAATGTCATCCTAAATAATTTCTACAGTTATAGAACATCACCTGTGACAGTGTGAGTGCTTATTATCATAAAATTATACATGCCCGTTTTTATCAATGAATACTCTGGAAATTTTAAACTTATTGAACCTTAGATTCTCAGCATTAATTTTTTAGACTTTGCTTGTCTAAAATCTAATTGGTTAAGCATATTCAATTATATCTGTCTGGAAGCATTCCAACCAAGAAACACATCCATGTGATGGACACTTGTAAGCCATCGCTAAAGATCCTTTCCCTTTCCCTTTCCCTCCAGGCAATGCCAATTCCCTTAAGAGACAGACCGCATCCTGAGCAAGCAAGCTGCAATTGTACCATTCAACTTACTTGGAGATCTCTTAAGCATCAGCTCTTCGTAACCTGTATCTAACCTCCTTGAATATATGTAATTTGGAGTGTGTTCCCAGGAAGAGAATATCCATAGCTAACTAGGTAAAAAAGCTTTCTCTGTGCAGACATCTCAGTAGATTGGATTTCAGAACCTTAAACATAAAGATTCTTCTCTTTTTTTATAATTAGAGATCAAATTTACATAAAAAATGAAGTTTGTATGGTTTCGAAATTACTATAATACAATTTAAGTCAAGTAACTTAAAAAATACCTTGCATTCTATATATCACTTCATGTTCTCATGATGTACCAAAGCACTTCACAGCTTGAAGAGTTTCACACAGGCAAATCACATTAGCATTGTTAGTCATACCACGTTACGATCTTCTAAGATGGTTTTAATTTTAGGTCAAATCAGGCATCACAAATCCTAATAAATAAGAGTGGTGTCATATTAAATAAGAACATCTGAGGATGATATGAGTAGGAAGCCTAGCCATCAAATCAGCAGAATGTTGGCAGAAGGAAAGTGGAATCAGCCAGCAAGGACTTCTGGTATTACAGCCAATCATTAAATAGTTTGCCAATATATGTTCACTGTGAATCAATTTTTATAAATTATAAAGAAGAACTGTTTCACAAACTTATCACAACCACAATTCAGTTAGGCATCACTAGAAAGGCAAATAGAATATGTAAAGGATTAGACTTCCAAAAATGCTACTGTAATAAATAAAAATCATCTTGTAAAATCATTGATCATTAACATCCAAGTTATAATGCTAGGATATGAATTCAAACTGGTAAAGAGCAAATGCAGGAAATGGCAAGTTCTTCCTCTTCCTAGATAACAATCAGCACATGCAATGGATTTCTGGGTTAGGGAGAATCTTTAAACAGCTGGGTGCTGTTGCAGAAATCCAAGAGCATTTTTGGATGATTGAACTAAGGTAGGCAATTGGCCTTGTCCATCATTTTGTGATCAACATCAGCTCCCAACTTTTGATAATCCGGGCAAATATCCAAAGTCCAAACCAAAGGAATTCAGTATCAGGAAATCTGCAACATCAACTAGTGTAGCAGGCAGCAGTGATCAGAGGTTCTCCTGGATGGATCAATGGTGCAGCTAATAGAGCTGCTGCCTTACAGCTTAATTGACTTGGGTTCAATCCTGACCTCCAGAACTTTTCGTGTGAGGTTTGCATGTTCTCCCTGTGATGACCTGGGTTTCCTCCAAGTGTTCTGGTTTCCTCCCACACTGCAAGATACATGAGTTAGAACGTTAATTGGCTACTGTAAATTTCTCCCGTGTATAGGCAAGGTAGAATCTGGGGGAAGAATAAAATGGATTAGTGTGAATGGTGTATCAGTGTATACTCTATGGGCTGAAGGATCTGATTACATACTGTATAACTCTATGACTCAATGGATTAAGAGAATTGGGTAAATGGGTGCTTGATGGTTGGTGTGGACAGTGGCTAGGTAAGGCATGTTATCATTTTGTATGACTCTATGAAAATGTCTTTGACCCTAGATGGCTGAATCAGGAACTTATTCATCCCCAACTGGTGGCATTAAATGCATTGTGTAGAGTTGACTATGTTATATAGTAGTAGCATACCAATGACTTCAATTCCATCAAAGTCAATGGAAGCAATTTTTAGAAGTGAAGTTTAATACACCGCCACTATTTATATGCTGCTATTGGAGACCAGGAATAAACTTCTAGGTGGTTTAATTACTGGATAGAGAAGAGCACAATCTGTCTAGTTCATCTTTAGCCTTCCTCTGCTCACATAACAAAATAAAAGAAGAGATGGAATGACACAGTGGTGCAGCTGGTACAGCTGCTGCCACATAGCTCCAGCGACCTGGGTTCAATCCTGACTTTGGGCACTATCTGTGTAGACTTTGTATTTTTCTCCCTTGACTGCATGGATTTTCTCCAGGTGTTCCAGTTTCCTCCCACATTCCAAAGAAGTGTGGGTTATTAGTTTAATTGGTCACTGTAAATTGCTCCTAGTGTGTAGGTGAGTGATAGAATCTGGGGAAAGTTGATGAGAATGTGAGGAATAAGATGTGATTAGCATAGGATTAATGTAGATAGGTGCATAATGGTTGGTGTAGACTTGGGGAGGGGATGCAGGGCCTGTGTTTGTGCTGAAATTCTCTCTAACTGTAATTATATGGTAAAATGGAATATATTAAGCCTACTTACCATTCAGTGAGACATAATTTGAGATTTTTTTTCTATTAAATTTTACTTTCAAACTACATTGGAAATCTATGTGGAACTAAATATAAAGAAAATAACAGCATTATTCTTCTTTCTTTTACAATCAGTAATTTTACTTTTCCCCTCAATCCAAAAAGCTCGACAGATAAATAAAACTTAAGAAATGCTGTTAGCTTCAAAAACTTGCATTAAAATATCCTCTTGAGATTTAGTTTCAAGGAGAATAAATCCGGTGATTTGGAAAAGGTGACAGCCCACCTATTACTAATAGGCTGTTTGTGAGCAGAGTCCAAATATACAGTAAATTGGATACCACATAACCAAACAAATTACAATGCTATTAGCTGTGACATAAAAAAATCTCAGTCATAAATGTTTTTAAAAGTCATGTCAATCTTTAATAAAAAGCAAGAAAGATGCCAAATTAAACTACAACCAGATATTTTTGGTGAAGTTATTTATCAGGAGAAAAGAAACTATTACGTGCAACAGGACAACAATAAGTATAAAATTGTCCAAGTGATTAATTTTCTAGTGTTTAATTTAGACTTCCATTTTCTGACAGGTGATCTTAGCAATATTTTTTAATCCTGGAAAAATATCTGATTTTTCCTCCCAAATGAACATTAAGGAAATACATCCTGATTAGAACTTGCTTCTATTAAAAACTGCTGTTAGCTGGAGTTAATTTTTAGAATCAGAACAGAGTAGTCCAAAGCAAAAGTGATATTCAATTTAATCTCTTCCTAAATTTGATTCTTAGCCCTTAAAAGGAACAGATGAAAACATGAAGCTTTTGTCTTAAGATATATGGAAAATATCAGTAATATAAATGCAAAAATACAGAATGACAATGGTGCATCCCAACAATTGTACCTTTACTTTCGTATACCCCAGTCTTGCTGTTAAGTACAGACATTCTTTTGGCAATTGAGACCATATGGCTGGGTGTGGTATAAGCAAGGAGCCTGAATGATCAAGAAATAGCATAATCATCATAAACAGAGAAACTGACAATAAAAGGAAACAATTGTTTTCCTCAGCTAGGTTTAAGAAAAGCAAATACATAAAATTACAAGATTAATGAACAAATAAAATGTGTGAATAGTTAAATCATTTAATTCTATATTGTTTTACAGAAATTAGAAATGACTGTAAAGAACCTTTACTTATGATTACTTTATTCTTCAACAGGCACACACATCCCTTTTCACCATCAACCTATAAGCTTTATCATCAGATTAAAAGCCATTTGATGCCACAATCATCAACACATACAGCTTATAACTTTGTACATCTTCCTGAATGACTCCAAAAGGAAGCTAAATTATTCAGATGATTAGCACTGTCAGTTTATTTCTGGGACCAAGGTATGAATCCTATTCAGGAAAGTGAAAAGAGAGTCCTTTTACCTTGCTGTTGTTCATGAAACACATTAAAAGGTTTAATATAGAATAGACCAAGAAATGCATGTTACTATTCATAATGGCTATTGCACAAACTGCCTATGATTTAGTCTTTGACTGTTAACCTCTTGCAGAAAAGTCATAATGACAGCTGGCATGAAAAGTACAAAATTATTATTTTTCACAAATAGGGGTTATTAACATTGCTTTGGAACAAAAAGACAATTAAACCATTTGTTTCAGATATTGCACATATCTTTCCTTTCAGGGCATCCATGCGATATGATCCTTACAGATTTAATTTGTGGGTCTATCTTTATCCTGTCTCACAGCCACAATTTCAGAGAACCATGTGCTTAGTTTGTTTATCCCACACGTTTTAATGAGGTGCATTAATGTATTTTGTTAAATGGCACATAATTTAAATTTTCAACCATGTATCAAACTAATTATCAAATTAACACCAAATGGATCTTAATCTCTCTGAGGAAGTATGAAATAACTAAATGCATGCTACCCTTGATTCACTCTTCAATTATATATCCTTACAGTACAGATTTAGCCAGACTGAAGATGCCTTCACTTATACTTGGATTTATTTGAAATCATGTTAGGATGGCATGGTAGCACAGTGGTTAGCATAATGCTATTACAGCGCCAGCGATCAGGCTTCAATTCTTGTCACTGTCTGTAAGGAGTTTGTACGTTCTCCCCATGT
>JARFYF010000063.1:31336784-31347322 GCA_030265395.1 Rhina ancylostomus | reverse complement strand
CTTAAAATAAAAAAAAGAAAGCAGCAAAGTAATAGGGATTGCCAGAGACAGTGAAGAGCAAGCAGGCAGCAAACAATTCTGTAGAACCAAGGAAACAAAGAGAGAGCAGCTAAGTCAGCAAATAAACAGAGAAAGAAACAGTGGAGACAGTGAGGAGCAAGAAAGCAGCAGCAAACAGCAAAGTAGTGTTGCACCAGAGCTGGTGAAGGGGGAGCCGAATGAGGAACTAAGGTAACAATGAGGGAGCAACAGAGCCAGTAGGGGAAGAGTAGATATAGTGAGGAGGCAGGAAACAGCAGGAGGCACTAGAGCACTGAAGAAGCAGCAGTGAGGGACAAAGCAATGACAGGGTAGCAGTGGCAGCAGGTATAGAGTGGAGACAGTGAGGAACAAGGAGGCACTGAGGGAGCAACAGAAAGAGCAAAGGAGTGAAGCAGCAAAGAAATGAGGGAACAGCAGAGAGTGAGGAAGCAGTTTGGTACCATCTCTCACTCCAACCTCTGACACAAATGCTGAACTTTGCGAGCTACATTAGCAACTTACCCAAGTAGTGACAGATGGAGCATGCACATTTTATACTCTGTAGAAAAGATGAGGAGCCATATTGGTCACTGCTAGATCGTTGGCCTAGGGAACTAGAAGCACTCCACCTCTCACCCATCATGCTCACCCACCAGCTAACTACTGCACCACTCCTTCCCTTTAGCCAGAGTTACTTCCTTGCTTCTTAACGTTAGTCTACCCTGCACTTGAGGGTAGGGGTCTATGGCTGAAACCAGAGGACATCAGCCAGAAGCGTCTCAGCAATCGGAGCAAGTATGTGAGCATTCGGCCTACTTCTGCACTGAA
Organism: Rhina ancylostomus; assembly: GCA_030265395.1. Taxonomy (NCBI): domain Eukaryota; kingdom Metazoa; phylum Chordata; class Chondrichthyes; order Rhinopristiformes; family Rhinidae; genus Rhina; species Rhina ancylostomus. Next base: position 31,346,473 of record JARFYF010000063.1, on the reverse strand, counting down.
GCCACACAGGATGCACAAACATTTGTTAAAGAAATTATAATTGTCCAAGATCTAAAAGACAAAGTAGCCCACATGATTGACATCACAGCCACCACCTTGAATATTTAACACAATCCCCAGTATTGGTACATTATGGCTATAGTGTCTGTTACATACCAGCAACAAAAGAATCACACCAAGTCATGTATAAGTGTTAGATACTATTTTATTAATAACTACTTGTAATAATAAGAAAAGTTAAAAATGTTAGCTATTAAATATAATTCCCAATAACACACAGTGTGTGTGTGGCAAATTTCCAAACTCCAAGTCCAGGAATAGTTCTCAAAGTTCAGTTCAGCAAGTCATAAAGTGAAACGTAAGCAAAGGCTTTTGCAAAACCACCGAAACCACCGTTGACTGAAGAAAATGTAGAGAGAGAATGTAGAGAGAAACTACGAAGTCCAAATGTTCCACGATGGAACCCATACAACACCTCAATCACTGACAATCTTCATTGCTTTGTTCTGAAGTATCTGCCACCCCGAAAGGCTTCAAGATGTGACCGTCCACACAAATACCTGTTTCCTTCTACAGGTTAACGACAAAGTGGATTCCACCGGATTACTCCAAAAATCCATACGTGGATTGTAGTGACAAGACACAGTAACAATTACTGTTTTTCATCTATCGATAGAAACTAGCAGGCTGGTGTCTCTCCCTCTCTCTCTCCTCTGACTGCTCCAAAACTGTCATTACATCCTTATCTTCTGTTGTGGTAACCGCGCGCGTGCGCGCGCACACACAAAATGCCCTATCTTAAAGGAACATTCACCAATAGTAACCTAGTTCATAACAGTCATTATATAAGATAAGATATCATGTGGAAACTGACAGATTTTACACAGAGGGAGAGGGATGGGTGTGGAGAAGAACCTGGGGTATACCAAAGATTATCAGATTTCTGCATGCCTCATTCTCACATGTGTATTTGTTAATTTATTTACATAAGGCTTGTGTACTATACATTTTTAAGCTGTGGCATTTCTACCTTGCTGGCAGTTATAAAAGATAGGGGGTAGAGAATCGGTGAAGCAAAATTCCTCATTGATGAAAGAATTGCTTATAAAATCCTGCTTGGTGTAACCATCCTTTTATCTATGCAGCCATGCATTGAATCCATTGAGCCATTCTCTCAGCCATTTATTGAATTAAAGTCTATTTTGGTTTACTTCAGAGTAAATTGCTTTGCAACTTCATTGCCATTCGGATGTCTAAAAATTCACACGTTCCCCACCCCCTTTCCATAATTTCATCTCACTGTCAAAACCAGTCTGTGAAAATAAAAGGCATCTAAAAGAACATAAAACAGTACAGCACAAGATCAGACCCTTTGGCCCACAATGTTGTGCCAAACTAATTAAACTATTAATGAAACACCTAACTAAACTAATCCCTTTTGCCTATACAATGTCCATACTCATGTACCTAAGAGCTTTTTAAACACCTCTATTGTATTTGCCTCCACTACCACCCCGGCAGCACCCACCACTCTGTACTTGTTCTTTGTAGTAAAACTTGCCCTGCACATCTCCTTTGAACTTTTCCCCCTCTCGCCTTAAATGCATGCCCTGTAGCATTAGACATTTTGACTTTAGGAAAAAGATACCAGCTATCTACTCTATGTCTCTCATAAACTTCTATCAGGTCTCCCCTCAGCCTCTGCTGCTTCAGAGAAAACAACCCATCTTTGTCCAACCTCTCCTTGTAGCACATGTCTGTAATCTTTACCGGGCAGCATCCTGGTAAACATCTTCTGCACCGTCTCCAAAGCCTCCACAACCTTATAATGAGGCCACCAGAACTGAATGCAATACTCCAGATGCAGCCTAACCAGAGTTTTATAAAGCTTTAATATAACTTCCTGACTCTTGAACTCAGTGTCTTGACTAATAAGAGCAAGCGTGCCATCTGCCTTCTTTACCACCTTATCGACTTGTGCAGGTACTTTCAGGAAGCAATGGACTTGGACCCCAAGTTCCCTCTGTACGTCAAGACTGTTAAGGGTTCTGCCATTAACTGTGTACTGTCCCCTTACATTTGATCTCCCAAACACCTCACGCTTGGCCAGATTAAACTCATCTACTATTTTTGCAACTGATCTATATCCTGCTGTATCCTTTGGAAATCTTCTACATTATCCACAACAGTAGTAACCTTTGTATTGTCCGCAAACTTACTAACTCATCCATCCATGTTTTCATCTAAGTCATATATATATATATCACAAACAGCAGAGGTCCCAGCAAGGATTGCTGCAAAACGCCACTAGTCACGGACCTCCATCCAGAATAAGATCCATCGACCACTATGCTCTCTCTTCTATGGGCAAGCCAATTCTGAATCCAAATAGCTAAATCAACATGGATCCCATGCATCTTAATCTTCTGGATGAGCCTACCACAAGGGACCTTGTCAAACACCTTAAGAAAATCCATATAGACAATATGCACAGCTCCATCTTCATCAATCACCTTCCCAAAAACTCGATCAAGTTAGTAAATCAAGACTTGCCATGCTCACTATCCCTAATTAGAGCTTTCTGTTTCAAATGCTCATAAATCCTATCCCTAAGAATCCTCTCCAATAACTTCCCTACCACTGATGAGATTCTCATTGGTCTATAGTATCCAGGATTATCCTTGTATTCCTCCTTGAACTGCCAAAGGATACCCACTGGTTCTCTGGGGCCTCGCCTGTGGCTGGAGAGGACACAAAGGTTTCAGCTCTTGCCTCTCTCAATAATGTGGGGTATATCCTATCAGGCACAGAGGACTTATCCACTTTAACGTTCTTAGAGAGACCCAACACTACCCCTTTATTTCAAAATGCCCTAGCATATTAGCATTCTCCACATTGATCTCACTGTCCTCCACATCCTGATTAATAAACACCAATGCAAAGTACTCAATTAGGACCTTGCACATGTTCTCTGCCTCCAAGAACATGTTCCCTCCTTTATTTTGTGGTCCTACCCTCTCCTTAGTTATCCTTTTACTCTTGATAAATGTATAGAATGCCTTGCAATTTTCTTTAATTCTATTTGCCAAGGACTTTTCATGGCCCTTCTGGCTCTCCAAATTCCCTTCTTGAGTTCTTTTTTAGGTTTAAAATCCTCAAGAGCTGTTTGATTTTAGCTGCCTAAACCTTGCATACACTTCCTTTTTTTTCTTGACTAAATTCACTACCTCTCTCATAATCCAAGGATCCCATACCTTGCCATCTTCGTCCTTCTTACTGGAACATGCCTGTCCTGTACACTGTGAAGTTGGTCTTTATACACCCTCCACGTGTCAGATGTGGATTTGCCCTGCCCCAATTTTATACCCTCCTGTGAGGTCCATACTTACTCATAGCTATCTTAAAACTTGAGGAGTTGTGATCATGGTTTCTTAAGTTTTCTCCCACTGATGGGTCAGTCATCTGTCCAGGGTCATTTCCAAGGTCCAGTATGGTCCCTCCTCTAGTTGGACTATCTACACCCTGATTTAAGAAACCCTCTTGGATGTACCTAACAAATTCTTCTCTATCTAAACCTCTTGCACTAAGGAGGTCCCAGACTATATTGGGGAAGTTGAAGTCACCCATGAAAACAACCCTGTTGTCTTTGTACCTTTCCCAAGTCTGCCTGCACATATATTCCTCAATGTCTCAATAGATATTGAGGGTTCTGTGGTTATAATCCCATCAGAGTGGATGCACCTTTCTCATTTTTGAGTTCTAAAGAAGTGTAGAATAGAGAATTGAGTAATACAGAAGTTTCATTCCAGTAGTCAGCCATTTGCAATGCTCGTATGTGTTTAATGAGCCAAATGCTAGTTCATTAAATGGTTGACTGTAATAGAAGTCCCCTGTGTTTTTAACATTTTAGCACAATATGTAGGTTGGTGCAGTAGTACATAGTCATAGAGATGTACAACGCAAAAACAGGTCCAACAATTGGCTGGAGGAACTCTAGCAGGTCAGGCAGCATCTGTGGGAGGAAAAGAATTGTAGACGTTTCGGGTCAAATCAGGATGTAGGGCTTTGACCCAAAAAGTCGACATTTCCTTTCCTTCCACAGATGCTGCTCGACCCGATGAGTTCCTCCAGCAGATTATTGTTGCTCCAGGTTCCAGCATCTGAAGTCTCTTGGGTCTCACAAAAGCAGGCCCTTTAGCTCAACTCATCCATGCCAACTGAGATTTCTACATGAGCTAGTCCCATTTGCCTATATTTGGCACATATCCCTCCAAACCTATACTATCCATGTACTTGTCCAAATGTCTTTTATATATTATAATTTTTACTTACTATTTTACTTACTTCCTCTGGAAGCTCATTCGATATGCCCATCATCTGTGTGAAAAGTTGCCCCTCAGTTCCCCTTTAAGCCTTTCACTTCTCACCTTAAACCTATGCCCTCTAGTTTTATATCCCAAGCTCTGGGGAAAAAGACTGACCATTCAGCTTGTGTATGCCCCTCATGGTTTTGTATGTCTCAATAAGGTCACCTCCTGAGCTCCAGGGAAAACAGTCCCAGCCTATCCATTGTCTCCTTATAACTCAAGCCCTTCAGTCCTGGTAACGTTCTTGTGAATCTTCTCTCCACCCTTTCCAGCTTAATAACTTCTTTCCTGTAGTTGGAGGTATTATACTTTGAATGAGGTGTTCAGCTAATGTCATGTTTCAGGTTGACAAAAATTCTGAATATTATTTTGAAGAGTATGAATTATTCCCAGTAACTGGGTCGATATTTATTTCTGAAACCAACATTAAAAAGGCCAATAATCTGGTACTTATTGGATTGTGGTGGCTTGCTACACACAAATTGTTATGATACAACGTGCACTTCAAAAGTACTTTACCATATTATGCTTTGGGATGTCATTGAGTCATTCAGCATAGAAGTGAACCTCTCAGCCCATTGTGTCCACAAAGACATAATGTACCTATCTATACTAATCCCATTTACCAGCACTTGGTCTGTAGCTTACCAAGGTTGTGAGATTGAGAAAGTTGCTACATAAATGCAAACTCATTATTTCCCAAACAAGTATTAGAAAAATATGACTACTTGATAACATTGTATGCTTTTGTATGTTTAAAGGAACCAAAACTGAATTTCACTTCAGAAATTAGTTATAATTTTGTTAGTTTAATAAACACTTAAATCTAACATTTCACAATTCTCACACAAGCTTGGGTATAATGTTGTTTGTGGTTTAGGTGTTTGGGTAATATTTTCTTTAAATTTATTGATATTTTTACATTTAATAGTTCCTTACAGCTAAGTGCTTCTGAAAGATTGCTTCCTGCCAAATGCCCTTGGCACAATCTATCCAAACGAAACAATTCAAATAGAACTTCGGTAGTTCGCTTTGGAAGGCAGGTCTACGCCAGGCTGTATCCTGTTCTGCTGGTTCGACCTGATGGATCTACTATCAATATCCGATACAAGGAGCCCAAAAGAATCATTACTGTAAGGATTTACCAATTAATGTTTAACTTGGGGAAGAAGTTTTTTAGAAAATAGTCCAAAGTTTAAGAAGTGTTTCAAAATATGTCCAAGAAATATAAGCAAAGACACACTGAAATAGGAACAGGGTCAAGCCAGATGGCCCTTCTACGCTATATATGTTTATGGCTGATCTGTGCTGGCCTCGACTTCTCTTCTATGCCATTTCTCCATACCCATCTATTCCTCAATCTAAAAATTATTTATTGACAACGTTAAATGGTTCTAATGATCCAGCTTCCAGCAACCTCTGGGGCAGAGAATTCCAGAGATTCGCCACCTTAAGAGGAGAAAGTTCTATGTACCTCAGTTTTAAATGAACAGCCCCTTATCTTGTTGTTATGTCTCCTTGTTTGAGATTCTCCCACTAGTGTAAGGAGGTACCACGTGTTCATTTTTTTTCTCCTTTCATTTGAGCAACTGCAGCATTTTCACTGGTTTTAACTTAAATAATTTCATTTTTTTTAAATGAATTTACTTCTTCAAGTTAAATGCTCTATTTTTAACATAACGGTTTTCCACACATCAGTTATTCAGTTTTGTCAGTATAATATAATCCTGAAACTGGGCACCAGAAGAGTAAAAGGGAGATGTGTAAGTGCACTTCTTTATATACTTAACTATAAATATGTTTGGGGGCGGGCGGGAAAGAGAGGCTATCATTTGTATTGTGGTGTTTTCCAACCTCTGTTCATCGCAAAACCTGGAAGTGGAATGAGCTGTGGGCAGGATAGTCCGCAGAGGATACAGATAGGCTGGTGAAATGGAAAGATGAAATTTAAATATGAGGAATGTTGGGAAGAAACTGAAGAGGAAGTATAAACTAGAGGGCACAATTCTAGATGGGATGCAAGGACAAAGGGGTCCAGAGTTAAATATGCATCTTTCATTGAAAATGCAAGGGTAGGTAGAAAAGTTAGGTTAAAAAAAAATGGAATCCTAGGCTTTATAATGGAGGCACAAGAATACAAGACCAGGGAAGTCATGATCAATCTTTAAAGCACTGAATGGACCACATTTTGAGTATTGTATCAAGTTCTTGGTTCTGCATTTTGGGAATGATGTTAGACTTTAGGGAGATTTGCTAAAGTCATTCTGGGGATGAGGGACTTTAGTTGTGTAAATGGAATGAAGAAGTTAGTTTTTTACTTTGAACAGAGGAGGGTGCAAGGGGACCTGATAGATAGAAGATGTAGATGAAGTGGATAGTGAAAAATTCTTACCATTGGTGGAGGGATCAAGAACCAAGGGACACAGAATGAAGATTAATGGTAAAAGAAACAACTAACACAAGGAAGATCATTTTTGCACACCAAGTGGTTATGATCTGGAATGTAGCACCAGGATTAATAGTGGAGGCAGATTCAATTGCAGTGGGCAGCATAATGCACAATAGGTAGGGCTGCTGGTAGGATCCAGTGATCTTGGGCTCAATCCTGACCTTTGTCGTCCACGTAGAGTTTGTGCATTCTCCTTCTGACCGTATAGGTTTTCCGTAGGTTCTTTGGTTCCCTCCCACATAGGTTGTAAGGAGTAATTGGTTGCAAGGATTAATTGGATGCTGTAAATTTCCATAGTGAAGGTGGTTGTTCGGAGAATTAGGAAGGAGTTGATGAATATGTGGGAGAGACTAATTACAGGGAAATAAGTTAGGGGAATGGGATTACTCTGAGAAATGTAATGGCCTCTGAAAGGAATATTTTTAAACACATCTTTTGTCCATTTTCATCATGTGCTTGTATATTCTGAGTATTGTTGTACACAAAGATACTAGGTTGTTTGTCATCATTTTCGAGAATACTCAGAAAATGATTTTTTACAGATGCCAGTGGATGTTTCTCTTCTACCAGAGGCCGAACGGAAAGCAAGAATGCGCAAACGTGACCCCGAAAAAGTCAAAGTAAAAGAGGAACAATTTAAAGATGAATTTAAAGTTGAAGATTACAGCAAATTCTGGAAGAAAAAGTAATCTTCAGATTGTTGGAGTTTAGGAAGACAAAACTTAGTGAATGACTTGCCTCATGTTGATATCACTAGAACTTGGCAGATTGACAGTGCACATATTTTATAATTTATAAGTCTCAATAAATGTTTTATGATTTAGTGAAGTTCGTATTTCTACAGACGTATGGGGAATAATAATGGATTCTTATTTGTATTTCTAATGTTATTAGGTTAGCCCACGTTCACTATACCTTTTCTTTCCATGCCTCTTCTTCCTGCCTACAATTACAAGGATTTGACAAGCATGTATTTTGATAAATTGCTCAGTGCCATGAAAACCTAGCCAGGTTAAATTGGCTTGAGTATTATGTTAGGCACTTATAATGTTGTTGGATTATTTAGTTGAAGCATTGCAGTTGCTTTCATTTAATTATCCTAGGGATAAAACAATATGTACAGCAATCACAATCTCAGTAAATGTATGAATAATAGTTTTGGTACTAAAATTACAGCCTTGTACTTTGAAATATGTTGGATAACATTTTACTAAGATAGAAACAAGAATACAAATGCTAGAAGAACTCAGTCAAGCAGCATCTGTAGAAGAAGAAACCAGTCAATGTTTTGGGTCAGCGACCCTTCCCCAGAATCACATTAGTTCTGAGGAAGGGTCACTGACCTGAAATATTGAATGGTTTCTCCTTCTATGGATGCTCCTTGACTGGCTGAGTTCTTCTAGCATTTCTGTTTTTTGTCTCTGATTCCAACACCTGCAGTGTTACTTGTTTTCCATTACTAGGGCAGAGTGCTGTTGAATGGTTTAGCCTCATTAATGTAAATCATGCCACATTTAAAACAGAAGTATGATTTTAACCCTGACAATGTGACAGAGATTTGATTGGTGGGAAATTAATTGCATGGGTTAGTCATCTGCATAGGAGCTTTTCATTTGTGATTTGAAGAAAGGCAAAAGGCTGCCAAAGTTTACTTGTGCTGAAGAATATTTGATGCTCATAAATATGGAAAAGTAGGTGAGTATCTAATATGTCTGAAACTGATCTAGCATTAAAGTTTGGAGAATGTTGGAATAAATACCCATATTTGTTCTCACACTGCCTTTATGATTACTTGAACATGTCACCACCCTTTGTGAAATCCAGTGCCCTAAAGTTCAAAGGAGGAAATGAAAATTGTATTCCAAGAGACTTTGATTTATAATACTTATTTAAACATAAATTTATTACACTGTTTTAGATATGCAAATTTAGAATAATAATCCTTGTAAAATATTTGTATGCAAATGCCTTTTATTACCAGCCAAACTATCAAAACTGCCTAAATATCCTTTTCTGTACAAATTCCATTCTATTACATAAAACTTGTTTCATTTGCAAAAAAGCAAAGCACTGCAATGTGAATTATAGATTGCCTATTGTGTATTCAGTAATCATTGAAATTTAAAAGTATGGAAATGAGCATTTTTTTAAATCAAGAAAGCAGCTTGAATCGAAGAGCATTACAATTTAAAATTATCTTTAATGCCTGGAACCAAAAATTATTTTGCAATACCCTCCCCTATATCAAGCTTCTCAGCTTCAAAAGTGAAGCTTTTGCTTAATCTCCAATACCAATAAAGAAGCAAAAGGACTTTGTATGTCCTGTCAGACATGCATGATCTTAATGCTTTGTGCTCAGGAAAGTACATTGGTGTATATGTAATGTCAGACTTGAACTTTTAAGTAACCATTTACCTACATGGAGTTGTGATTTGTCTTTGCAACAATATCCAGCTGAATATTTTTGGCAGTTCTCTAAATGAAGAACTTTGGTTGAATCTGCAAGATTTACCAGAGGAACAAGGTTTCAGAAAAATCAAATGTTTTTCCCATTTCTAAACATATGTTGTACTTTACCAAGAAGAAAACATTTGTACAGAGGGTGGTTTCCCTGGCTGTTTGTTTCTTAAACATTTTAAAAACAACATAAAATTTGAATTCTCTACCTGAGAGTGTTATGAGTATAATCAAAGTCAAAATCAATTTATTTTTAGATTCTAAGGAAATTGTCAAGACTGAGATTGATAAATTCTTGGATGGTCAGGGAATCAGATGACATGAGCCATACAGCCCTACAGCACAAAATCAGGCCCTTTGGCCCAAGTTATCCATGCTGACTGAGTTACCTAACTGAGCTAGTCCCATTTGCCTGC
>JARFYF010000063.1:31296095-31309697 GCA_030265395.1 Rhina ancylostomus | reverse complement strand
CAAACAGATGGTTTAGTTTTCATTTGGAATGATGATCAGCACAGACATCATGGATCGAAGGGCCTGTTTCTGTGCTATTACTGTTTTACGTTCTTCTATGTTTAAAAATATTGGGAGGTGGAACCTTGGTTTTTAAATGGTGTATCAGTGACAAGAGACGGGTACAGGTGAAGTATAGGTGAGTTATAGCACATAGGGCCTTGATAGTGAAGGTCCAGTGAGTAATATGGGGAGGCAGAGGTGTGAAGATTGAGAGACATTACGAGGATAGGAAGATGTGGGGGATTTAATAATAAGGATGAAAAGTTTAAACTTTATTTTTTGACAGACTAAGAGGGAGTGCAGGTTATTGCAGAGGGGAGTGTATAGGACAAGGCAGGAGGTGGGATACAGGTTGCAATATGATGATTTCACTGAGGGTGCATTGTGAGAAGTTAGTCAGTGATGCTTTGGAATGGTCAGGCTTTGTGACAACAAAGGCATGGATGAGGGTTTCAGCAGATGAGAGCTGATGATAATACAAGGTAGCAGGAAGCAGTCTTCATTATAAGCTCACCCAAGGGAAATCAGGATAGCGAGATGCAAACAATCTGGTTCAGCCAGGGAAATGAAACCTCATTCTAGTGCCCTCTCCAAACCATATTTAAAGATCTAGTGCACTGTAATATCATGCTTAATTGCACTGAAATGTTTCAAGGGCTCAATTTCATTGCATAATATCAAATTATCTGTTCCAAAATTTAATGCTGATATAATTATGAAACACATCTTATGACCCACCATAGGAAAAGATAACAAAAAGGTCCAACAACTTCAATGTAGCCAGTTAAAATACATTATGTTTCCTACATTTCTCTAAACTTTGCTTTGTGACATGAACAGTTTTAGCCTTCATTTTGTACACTGTGACTGTATTTTCGTTACACCAAAAATTGTCAACAAAAAAATGTTGGTCTGCACCATTGGAAGAATATGTATTTTCTGGTATCTTCTCATCCATAGCAATAGACTCTGGAATGCTCTCTGAAACAGCTCAGCAACCCATTCAGTTTTGTCTAAAGAATGAAAGATGTAGTGACCCAAGTCCAACAGAAACTCAATATTCTGCAGCAAGAGACTTCTCCTGAATGCTAAAAGCCTTTGTGCTTTATAAAATGCCCAAGTCAGGAGAATGATGGGATACTTTCCATCTAATAGACAGCCCAACATTATCCAGGATAAATGAAACTGCTTGATTGGGACCTATGTGACATCTATACATTCATTCCCTCCACCTCCCCCACCACACCACTGCATTGTGACAACAGTAAGCACCAGCTACAATAAATATTGCAGCAAGTCACTAAGGCTGCATCAACAGCACCTCCCAATCCTGTGGCCTTCACCACCTGAAGAGAACAAGGTCAACATGTTTCTGGAAGCACCACAGCCTGCCGGCTCTCTTCCAAATCACCATGCCCCAACTCGAACATGGCAATGATGAAGTAGTACCAGTTTCACAAGTCTTGGAAATCCTTTTCTAATAGCTTGTAAATTAAAAAAACCGCAGATACTGGGAATCTGAAATAATAAGAAAAGAACAAGTTCAGGAAACATAGCAGGTCAGGCAGCATCTATGGAGAGAGAATGAGTAGATGTTTTGGATCCAAGACTCTTGGTCTGAACCCTTCCTGGCAGCTTTGTAGGGTCCTCATGACACAAGCTGCAGCAGTTTAAGATGGCCTTCTCAAGAATCAATAAAAGCTAGCTTGGCCATGACCCATCATCCCATGAATGACTAAAACAGAAGCCTTCCACATAATATTGGTACTCAAAAGAGATTAGGCTCGCAAGAGGTCACTGTAAACAAAAGTAGATGTAGTTGCTCAGCTGGTCTCATGAATCCTTTACACATCCTGTTTTAAATTATCAAAGAATTTAATTTATCATGCATTAAAAAAAACACTTCTTTGATAGAATGAAAACAAAACACCATTGCTAACAGGTTTACTCAATTGCCAAATAATGTATTCATCGAGTTCCCATCTATGGATTTTAATATAGATAGAAATGAACAGTGTGCTCATTTCATGATTCCATTTACTGAATGAGATTACAACAAGCAAGAGCTCTGGCATGTGACATCTTTGAGAGTCCCAGCTAAAAATTAGTAGGCTCACAAACAGCTGTCTAATGGACCATCAGTGAAGATGTCTTTGCCAAAATCAACTTAAATGCCAGTAAATGATTACAACTCCAGCTGTTCATTTATTTTCGACATGAAGAAATGCTGTATGCAGACACAATAAAGTTTATGTAATATTTATTTTCCTTCCACCATCCCATGATGTGGTCATTGGGTCTTCCGATTTATGTCACATCAGCTGCCAAGGTTAAACTGTTGTCTTTGAATCTTTCCATGTGACACATTGCATTTTGCCATTCCCCTGTCCTGAATTTTCATTTCATCAGGATAGCCACCACAAATGCTGTGCGTTTAGAAAACAGAAATATGTATGAAGATTAAAAATCCACTGTTGATTAGATACACTGCTCAACCCTAAGAGTCTGAATATAATGGATGAACCAATGAAAACAACTTTCCGGACATCTAACCTGTGGTGGTTCAGTCAGTCACTCACAAATAAGTGTCAACAATTTGAATTTAGGCAGGAAAATGACTATAAAAATTAGTTATTCATAACATGAGTAAAGGAAGAACAGGAATGGAGAATATTTAATAAAAACTTCTCCTTAACATTGTGGATTAACTGAATCAGAGAATCATCACAACTTTAGCTGCAGAAGGAGGCTATTCAACCCATCTCATCCATTTCAGAGATTAAGTTAATCGACCTGCTGTCAAATTTGTAAATGGTTTGAGTTCAGCAATATAAGCAAAGTCTTCCAGCTATTTTAGACATTATGATAAAAAAATGTTTAAGTACAACAAGCTTTTCTGTACAGACCATTGAGCCCATAGATTTAAATGCTTGAGTAAAATGGATTGTATACAACCAATGCAATACAGGTTTGGGCTCGAGCTGCAGTCTCACAATAAAGATTACATCTTGTAATCATGGGATAACGGACAAAAACAAAGAGATAAATATCTGGCAATTTCCTCATGATTTAATTGTGGAGAAGATCAAAGGTAAACAAATTCTGGTTGACATGTAAAGAAAGTCTTGTTCTTGAAAACATTGTGTGGCATGATTAGTCATGTAGTTTTACCAAACAAATCAACAAGTAAACATTCTGTCCACTTCTGAGCCACAAAAGTTCATCGCAGACTTAAGTGTTTCATAACATAGTATAGGTTTGTCCACCTTGTTCATTTAATATTGAGTAACTGAAATACAGATGAGATCTTAAGGTCAGGCAGCTTTTTAAGTTAAACATTTCCTAATGAGCATACACCCTCTGCATCATGATTCCCCCCAACCCACCCACTCCAATTTTAAGCATTTGTGACACATTGCAAACACGTAACACGTTTTATTCTTGACTGGGTGATTGGGAAAGGTACAGGATAAAAGGACTTGCAACTTTCTATTCCAGAACTACTACTGCCCATTTTGATAGGTCTGCCTTTGTTAATTACAGATTTGATGTTTGCCTACAGTCCAACTGCTCACTCTCAACTGCATATGATAAAGAGAAAACTAGAAAAGAACAAAGCAGGAAATTAATTACAATTTTTATAAAAGCTTTGACACATCAGTGATTGTAGCAATCATGTCGTATCTAATTAAAGATGAACAATAATTCAATACCATCAAAGCAGCTTAAAATTCATTTGGATGAATTGGAGGGAGGAATCCTTTTTTGTCAAGCACCAATGTGGAATTCTATGAATTAAGCACCAACATTTCTGCATCTTTGTTAATGTTGGTGACCTTGGTGTTGCAGAATGCTTATAAATTGTGTCAGATGGACATTACAGCAAGGGGCCAATAATTGTTTTGATCTTGATCTGCTCTGTACCCTTTCCAACGCTTCTACATCTTTCCAATAATGAGGCGACCAGAATTGGACACAGTACTCTAAGTTCGGCCTAACCAGAGTTTTGTGGAGCTGCATCATCACCTCGCAGCTCTTAAGCTCTATCCCACGACTTCTGAATGCTAACATCCCATAAGCTTTCTTAACTACCCTATCCATCTATGAGGCAACTTTCAGAGATCTGTAGATATGAACCTCCAGATCCCTCTGCTCCTCCACACTATCCAGAATCCTGCCATTAACTTTGTACTCTGCCTTGGAGTTTGTCCTTCCAAAGTGTACCACCTCACACTTCTCCACATTGAACTCCATCTGCCACTTCTCAGCCCAGCTCTGCATCCTATCAATGTCCCTCTGCAATCTTTGACAGTCCTTCACACTATCCGCAACACCACCAACCTCTGTGTCGTCTGCAAACTTGCTAACCCACCCTTCTACCCCCTCATCCAAGTCATTAATAAAAATCACAAAAAACAGAGGTCCCAGAACCGATCCTTGTGGGACACCGCTAGTCACAGCCCTCCAATCTGAATGCACTCCCTCCACCACAACCCTCTACTTTCTACCGGCAAGCCAATTCTGAATCCACATGGCCAAGCTTCCCTGGATCGCGTGCATTTCAGCAAGACTGATAACCAAAAAGAGAGCACCGAGTATTTCTGTTCCCCTACCACCCCATCATTTGATAGTAGGGTAAACATGAACAAGAGTCACCAACTTACTATATTGCCCAAGGGTTACTCATTGTGTGTTTTGGGTGTACCATGGTTTAAGCTTTAAGCAGTCAGCTGAGAGCTTCATTGTCATATTCAAAAGGGCATATGTGGAAGTGCCCCAGCAATGTACATAAGAGCACCAGCAATGTACATAACAAGCCATCTGCCCCCCCCCCTTATATCTACTGATTTTCATTTCCAATAGAAACATGCTAGGTTGTCTTGGTGTGATAGGAATGCTCTGATCTCTTCTGTGTTCATTTACGTTTCAAGATCTGCAGAAACATTCCAATCCTGGCAACGTCTTGCTTCATGGTATTACATGAGAAAAAGCAAGGTGATCAGAGCCAGGGTTGCTTGCTTGGCTGCACTTGCCAGGATGTGGACCTCTGGGGATGTCTGTGATAATCCACCTGCTAGTTGGCAGATCAGCAGAGGGTTCTACCATTTGTTGCAACATGTCCATGCAACATAATGCATGGATGTAGGAGGACAATAATGGTCAGGTCTGGCCTAAAATTGGCCTCAGTCTCTTGCAGATATGCTGTGATGCTGCTCTATTGGATGGTGCATAAGAAAGGCATAAGTGGAAAAGTAGCTCCTTGAGCAAGATATTAAAGGTCACTCCACTTATCTGATTGTATAATCATTTTCTTTTCACAATTATTTTCCTTCCTAACATTCGCCTTTAATTGTCCCAAGTCCTTCTAAAAGTTTATTTCCTGGAACTAATAGGGATACCCTTGGAATTGTGAATCATTTAACAAAAACATTAGCTGTGCTGGGCTGAAAATTGGAAGGTATTGAATAACCTGCCCATTATAAACACTGCCTCATATCATTCGCCATTAGAGATGGTGGATAATTATATCCTGCTCTGTACGTTGAACAATGCAGTCAATTGACAAAAAATTGAATACAATTAAAATTGGATTTCCAATGAGCTTTATAAGTGTTATATTTCCAAATCAGGAAGAGAACCTGCATGTTGACTGGCTGCATTTTGTAGATGGTATGCATGGTAGCCACTGTGCACCAGCCGTGGAGAAAATGAAAGTTTAAGTTGGGTGATTGGGTGCCAGTCAACCAGGCTGCTTCGTTCTGATAGAGTTGAGCTTACTAGGAATTACTACTGCTGCACTCATCCAAGCAAGAGGAGACTATTCCATCAGGCTCCTGCTGTATACTTTGTAGAAGTTGGAAAGGTTTTGGAGATGAACCACCTCCTATAGAATACCAATCCTCTGACCTGTTCTTGGAGCCACTTGAGAGAGAGGTGGGAGACAGCTGACAGGATCTGACAGCTTTTCCATGAAGTGAGCTGGCACCAATACCCAACAGGGGATGAGGATCAAGGTGCTCTACATTCAGTTTTATAGGGCAAATACCTAAGTGCACAGAGGTCCATTACCTTAGGACTCCACTTTAAATACTTAATATGGACCATTTCTGGCAAAGAGGAGTGCAGGCCACCTATTTCAATACACCTGCAAAATTTGCAGGCGGCCTGATTCTGTGGACAATTAGTGATTTATTTTTCAGATTTACATCAGCATTACTCATTTGTAGAAGGGAACTTCCTGGTGAAATGGTGCACGTACACATACGTGTGTGGTGAGGAGAGTGGCAGGCAGGTAACTGAATACATCTGTCTGATGACCTATCTGCTAACATCCACAAAGGAAAGCATGTTTCTCTTATTTTACCCATTTTTTGTTGGTAAGAATTCTGCTGTTGCCATTCACACCTTTTCTGGACTCATCTTGTTTTCTGTTTTGCCCTCATCTTTATCATTTAGCCTTCCACCCATTACGGACTCTCTTTTGTTCTTCTATTCTTCCTCTCCTTACTCTGCACTTAAACCTGCCTATAATTCTACTCCTTCCGCTTTGTAATGAATGGTTATTGACCTAAAATGGTAACTTTGTTTCTCTGGCCATTGATGCTGGCTGACCCTCTGATTATTAAAAACGGTTTCTGGCTTTCTGTTCATTTACTTACCATTCACACATTGCTTCCAGTGTTTAGCATGAATTTAACCAGGTATGCCTGCTGTTGCTCTCTACAGGCATTTGGTTTCCAAATAGATGTATTGAATTGAATTTTCCAACAAACTGATGGTTTTGTGATTACTTTCTGATACCAGCATTTTATTCCAAATTTATTTCTGTTAACTGAATTTAAATTCTTGATACCACCAACAAATCGCCTGGTAACTCTCATTATTGGCTCAGTGCCCATTTTCCATATGCTTATTCTGTGGGCACCTTGAGATTTTAACTTCAAATACCAGTATAAACAGAGGATGTATATCTCTCACTCTACTTATTTTGATTATTTAGGGATTCATGGGCAATTATTTGTGCAAATGTAATACAAAAGATTTTAGTCTTCAAAAACTCCATAACTACAGAAGTGAAAAGTTCTCCCGAATAAGTACTTTTGTTGCTTGTAACAAGAAGAGATAGGTAATGCATTGACCAATAATATGAAAGTATCTTTAAATAAAGGGAGTTGATTGGAGATAAAGCAGAGACCTTTCAACTGTTTTATAGAACCTGACGTATTCAGAAGATATGCCCAAATATTGTTTTCTAATATTTATCATGATTATCTTTCCCAGCAGGAGAAATGAGGCATTCTAATTAACTTTCTCTTGTTTTTCTTTCTTTTGGCAGGGTATTTATTATTTTTCTAGTTGCTGTCAGTATAGTGTGGATCCCTATTATCCAGAAAGCTAACAGTGGCCAGCTCTTTGACTACATTCAGTCTGTTACCAGCTACTTAGCACCACCAATCACTGCGCTTTTCATAATGGCAGTCTTCTGGACAAGAGTCAATGAGCCGGTGAGAACCAGTACCAGTGAGAGTTATTGCAATTACTGTCATTTAATAGCCCATTAATATTGAAAATCTGCTGAAACCAGAATCAAATCTTTATGGATGATGCATTTCAAAATGTATGAATGTAAATTGTCTTACAAAAATGTGACTTAAAAATAATCCAGGTTGCTGAAGAGGCATTTTTCTTTCTTTGGAACTTTTCTAACTGCAGAACTCTATTGTTCCAAATAAGCATTGTCCTCACTCCAAAAGCAAGGATGCAATCTACAGATGTATTCAACCCTTCAGTAGTCCTGCTAAGTGGCTATTATTCAAGTTCATGTTTAGTCACTATTAGTTCAATATTGTCACACCAAGTCCTGTTTTTATCAATTTCTACAAGTATTTTTTTCCAACAGGTCTCACTGAAAAGTGCTGAATACCATCTGTATTTATATGTACTGCAGATTGACACCCCTGAGGCCAACTACCCAGTTGAGATTATGGATCCTTCGTCCAATTTCCCTTTAATGATAAGTGGACAGAGTCATATTTAAGAACACAGAAATTATAAAACAGCTTAGGTTGCATATGAATTAACTAAAAGGCTCTAAGGTATAATGATCTAACGCATACTAACCCATGCAAGCAGTAGGCTATTGCTCAGTATCAAGGAAACCATGATATCTCCATGACACATTACATTTATAATATTGATGCAGATAATCATGAATATAGCTAAATTGCATGGAGATTGACCTAAAGTTCTTACTGGTCTGCAAAACAGGAAAATCCTTGACCGATTAGGTACAGCAATAATAGTGTGCAAGCAATACAAATACATGTAGGGTTACTTTGAAACTATAATGTTTTAACCTATTTCCTTAAAGGAAATTGTACATTCAATGTGCATGTTGTACCTGGATTAGACTTTGCTGGGGAATAATATCGAGTTAAGGCATCACGACGAGATTTTTTTTATGTATTGTCACAGGGTGCTTTCTGGGGATTGATGGTCGGGCTGATCCTGGGTCTTGTTCGAATGGTCATGGAGTTTGTCTATGGAGCGCCATCATGTGGTGAAGAGGATAAAAGGCCGTCATTCCTCAAGGAAGTGCATTATCTTTACTTTGCTTTGATTCTATGTGGAATAAGTGCAATTGTTATCACAGTCATCAGCCTAATGACTCCAGCAATCCAGGAAGGAAATGTAAGTGATAGGCATCAGCATTTTAGTCAATCTTTGAAGAAAATGCATCTTTTAAGTTGTTGTAAACAAAGTCGTTTTTCTACTACAGCAAGGTATTCCAAGTTTTTACTTCGAATTTCCCCACAGGATTCCCATAAAAATAAAAATGAATTTGTTTTTATTATAATATATTATGTAATTTGTGCTACTTGTAAAAACATAGACTAGTTTTATCTTATATTGGTTGTGTAGTTTACTAACACCCGTCCACTCAATTTTAAAACCGACCCCTAACATCAGTTAACCACTACTTCTAGACTGACATCCATTACCAACTACGTACTTTAACCTTGATGTTCATCCTAAGGAGTCTAGAGTTTGACTTTTATTTTAAAGGAAAACTAATTGGTTCATTTTCACAGCACAGAAATGTTTCTCTTTGTTTTCACGTAGAGATCTTCTGTTGATGCAGTGTCAGATTCTGATGCTGGGTTCACTGTGGTGCTCAAGCTGCAGGTTGCATTAATCATAATTGTGTCAAAAGACAAAAGATAAGTTAATAGTGAAATAAATGTTATTCAGTAACTGTGCCAAATCAATTGTGAAGGTGGAATATTAGCCATGAGGAGATTTTAAGAAGGTGTGAGGTTGGGTGAGGCAATTTTTATCTGTGTTACTCTCCCAGTATTAAATGCCCCATTGTTCACACACATGCAGAATGGCCACTTGAATGAGTTTTAAATGGAGAGACTATAGTATTGAATGGTTATTACAAGCTGATCTAGTTAAGCTGAATGGTTTCGACGATTTCCGGTTTACTAGTTTCTGAATTCTGTGGCTGCAACAGGACTGAGAAAGGAAGGCAGTGAACCAAAGGGAGGCAACCTGCAGACTGGATGCCACTTATGACAATAGCAAGCAAGAGCAACAACCCACAATCTTCATGGCACCTTTAATTCAGTAATGCCTCTCAAGGTATTTAACAGGAATATTATAACACAAAATGGAATAACATAACACATTAGGAGAGAATGATACTGGGAATTAAAAACTTAGTCAAGAAATAAGATTTTAAGGACAAAAGAGGAAAGAGAGATTCAGAGAGGAGGTCCGAGAGCTTCGGACCTTAAGTAGTTGAAGGCATGGTCTGCAATGGTGGAATAAAATTAGGAATTTGTAGAAGTCCAGAATTGGACCAGTGCAGATATTTGGAGCATTGTGGTGCCGGAAGAGAATTCATGATTATGGAAAAGTGAGGCCATGGCAGAATATGAAAAGAAGGAGGAGAATTGTAAAGTCACGATATTGTTGAACTGGGAGCACAAGGGTGATGGGCAAAAGGAGTGTGAATTAGGACCGTAGTAGCAGAACTTTGTTTGCATTCAGTGGTAAAGAAGCCATTGCAGATTAATTGTCCAACTAAGGCAGGAGAGGTATGAATGGAAACAGGTAAGGATATTTGGAATCTGGATAGTGAAGGAAGAAGCTGAAGTGGTCATCTTTGCCAAAGGCTACAAGAACCTATAGTTATAGCATTTAAGGTATGTTCATTGGCTGTTCTAATTATTTAAGTAAATTGTCCTCTGATGAGAATTAATTGTTGTATATGTCCTGTTGACATATGTACAGTAAATAAAATACATCAGCTTAAAGGACAGAAATATAATAGGAATATAGAGGAGCTGAAACTCAGATTGACTTCCTGCAAGAGACAGTTGGGTTGATGTGTTTGGAAGGCCCTGCTGTTTTAATGTCAGGGCAGTCCAACTGCTGGTTCTTCTTTGGACGACAACATTTTAAAATTTGTCACGAAGATGAATATTGTTTAAATACTTCATTGAACCATTATGAATGGCACAGCAATGGAATCAAATAGTGTTTTTCTACTTTAAACCACTTTGTAAAAAGTGAAAGGTATGTAAGTAATTGACAGCAATGTTCTAACACAGCTGTTAGCATCTAGTGAGCAAGATACCACTTTGTTAAACATTCAACGACTCTCTCACAGCAGCCAAACGAAAACAAAAATTAACAAGTTAATGTTTCATGGATGCTGCTCTACAATTTTTTTTCTTTGATTGTTGCAATGGTAACTATCAGGTTTAAATTTTGGAAACAAATCACATGAACCAGCTGGTTGACTGGATACGGTGAGGGTTGGCAGTGCTGGGAGCATGTGTTCTGTCATCCTGAAAGAGAATGGAAGATTTATGCTCGACAAAGCCATTTCCACTGCCTTGATCAGGTCCCCAGGAACCCTAGTAATCTGTTGGACACCTCAAAGCCCCTTTCAAACACTGTCATCCAGAGCCATGATGGCAGCAGTCTGGGCTCCCACTGCAGTTCTCATGGTTGGGTACCTCTGTCATCAACCACCACTTGCTACACCATGATTGACTCATAATTGTTTATGTGCAGCTGCTACCATCTCCAAGCTGGACGAAAGGGCTTCATACAAATTTTATTTAGTGTTGGAGGGAGGCATTTCATGTGGGCTTTTTAGGATGCCAGCCAACACACCAGCATCCCAATGTCCATGTACAACAACTTTTGTCTGTAGCATGAAGACACGATCCAACTGGCCCCTATCACTCTATGTCCTCCCTCTGTCTATCATCCACACACTCCTCCCACCGGTTCCCCTCCCCACCTCACTTCCTTTATTCAATGCCCCACGATCCTCTCATCAGATTCCCCCACCTTCAGCCCTTTGTCCCTTCCAGCTTCTGACATCACTCCCAGTCTCATATGGCCATCACTCCCCTCACCTGGATCCACCCCTTCCCTCCACCTTTTATGCTGGCTATCCCTCTTTCTTTCCAGTCCAGACTCTTTCTTTCCAGTCCAGATGAAGGTTCTCAACCCAAAATGCCAACTCTCCATTTCCCTCCATAGATGCTGCCTGACCAGCTGAGTTTGTCTGCAGAATGTCTTGTACTCAACTGGGTCCTGCAGAGCAGAATTCATGTCTCACCTTGGGTAAGGGAAGCTGGCAAACAAGCTTTGCTTTTCCCCAGGCCAGGCTGCCCTTCAAGTGTTACTTGTACTGTCTGTCAAGTTCCAGGATTTAATCTGGTCACTGTCAGGTAGCATTCTCTCATGTCAGGCAGCTCAGCTGCTGTTGTATGGTTGCCATCTCCCATCTCCTTCACCTTTGTCCCGTGGCTTGGACTCTTTCCAGGTGTCCACCAACGAGATGGTGCCCATCCCCAGATCTGCACTGCCATACTGGTCTTCAGGGCTACCTTAGCCACACAATGACTTCCAGCAGTGGTAGAAATTGAAGGAATGATGTGTATTAGGTACTTTCAGCTCATGCACTGGCTCCTGGAAGTACTTGTAGTTAAAATGTATAAATGGGAAATGATAATGACTGGCTCCTCTTTCACAGTTGAATTTTTGCATGGCTCTTCTCCCATAGCTACACAAATTTAAATTAATACCAAGCATCACCTTTTGGTTGCTTAAGTGTGGTTTCTATTATACCTGCCTAATTCAGATCTTTTACCAACAATGGTGCAGAGAGTGAATCTCTGGTGACCTGGGTTCAACCTTGACCTGTGGTGTTGTCTGTGTGAAGTTTGTATGTTCTCCTTGTGACTGTATTGGGTTCCTCTGGGCATTCCAGTTTCCTTTGACATCCCAAAAATGCACAGGTTGACAGGTTAATTGGCTGCCATTAAGTGCCCCTAGTGTATATGTGAGTGGTAGAATCTGGGGGAATTGATAGGATCATGGGGAGGATAAAGTAAATTCAGAATCGATTAGTGTAAAATAAAATAGGTGCTTGATGGTTAGCACAGAGTTGGTAGGCCGACGTGCCTGTTTCCATTGCTGTATCTGTATAACTCAAGTTGGTTGAATTATATCCTATTTGTCTTCAGTTTTTTTTCAGTGTGGTGGGATAAGGTGAGTCAATTTCTCAGAACAGCTAGAAGAGAAATAAGTTGTTGTAAGATTTTAAATGGAAAATCCAATCCAATCCAGCTCCACTTGCAGGAACTAAAGACATCCACTCCATTGGGTGTCAGTATCAGCTGTGGATTCTTGAATGTAGGTCTAGTCAAAGATTCACTCCTGAATTTCCGGCTCAAGGCACCACACCTCTGACTTGAGCAAATGAGCTGGCCTTAACCTTCAGAGCAGCATTACAGAATACTGTACTGGCAGAGGCTCTGGCTTTCAAGTGAGATGTTAAACACAGGCCTGCCCTCCACACTTTCAGGTGAATATTGGCCATCATGAATTATTCAACCAGCATCTGCATTAAAACTAGGGCTGGGTTCACTTCTGGGAACTCTATAGGAAATGCTGAGAGTCCCCCCAGTATTCCCTCTAAGGGAAACTGAGCTTTGTCTCACATTACAAACAGTATGACAGAAGCTCATTCCATACTTGAGGGTACAAATGAGCAGCAAATCTATGAATTATCCCAGAAGTTGCTTGAAAAGAGCCAGTATCACCAACTGCTGTAGAAATGGAGTTTTGCTGCATATCATCTGTGTCTTGGAGCAGTCCTAGTGAAGTAGAGATGCCAAAGGTAGTTCTCGTCCTCTTAAGTTCAAGTAGTTGTGTCTGGACTAAACAATGTAACTTCTGGTCAGACTGCTGGCAGCTGCCTTTCCTTCTTGCTCAGAAAATTCTTTCTCCTCCAAATCCAGCAAAGTCATTGGCAACCCTTTGGTTGTTTATGCTGCAGGAGCGAACTGCTGGCTGCAGGAGCGATGGTATCAAAGAAGTGTTAAAGTGAAGGAAAACAACAGGAAACAGTAAGGGGAAAAAAAAATTGCCTTGCTCTGAGGCACAAAGCTCTAGTCAGAAACAGCTGCCAGCATACAAGTCTCTTCAAATGGTAATGTAACTTAAAACTATGAAGTTCTTTTAATATTC
>JARFYF010000063.1:31202396-31213710 GCA_030265395.1 Rhina ancylostomus | reverse complement strand
CACCCCCCCCCCCAATCAAAATTATTGTTCTTTCCTCTTACAGTGAATCCCTGGAATCAGTCTAGAAAATCTTGTCTGCACTTCCTACACAACAGGTACACCCTTTCTTAGAAAAGGAGACAAAGCTCGACACAATACTCCCAATGACATCTTACCAAGGTTCAAGATAATGTAATAAGACTTCTTTACTCCTTTAATTAAACCCCCTCATTACAAAGGGCAACATATCATTTGCTCTTCTAATTGTCCACTGGCTTCAGTGACTTATGTATGAGCACACCTAGATCCCTTATTCTACAAGTATTTTCTATCATGTGCACCAAAATGAATGACCTCACACCTTTCATGTTATATTCCATTGCCATGTTCTCGCCGACTCACTCAGTTTGTCCATATTCCCCTGAAGCCTTCTTATATTGTTCTCCATAATTACAATCCAGTCTAGTTTAGTACTGTCAGCAAACTTAGAAATATGGCACTTGGTCACCTCCACCAAATTATTGATAAAGGTTGGGTCCTAAGCATTGATCTCTGTGGTTCCAACAAAGAGACTTTCATTTGAGATGTTGACTCTGTATCTCATCCCATAGATGCAGATGGACCTGCTAAGCTTTTCCAACATTTTGTTATTGTTTCAGGGTAAAGAGGGTACATTTCTGCCCCTAATGGGAGAATCATGTGAAGTTTTAAGGCAATCTGGTGGTTTTGTGGTCATCTAATAAATGTAACATTGCAAAGTTAAAAATTTCTGCATTATTTGATCATGATGAACAATAAAATTAGAAATTAAAGTGAAATTCCACTGAAAGTGTACTGTGATAGAATTCGCCTAGCATTTAAAATTCTTTGAGAGGTTAACTTATGTGTTGGGCTCTCATGTTAGAACTTTGACTTGTTAACATCTGCAATTTTGTAGAAGAATTTTAAAATTTGACAGGGATATGAATAGCTTTTACTAAAATACCATACTTGAGCCAAAACACATCATTTCCATGCTGAGCAGCAAACAGCGGTTGAGAGAATATTTTCTCTAATACTTCCTTCTGCTCTATAATCTACCTATTACATCTTGGCTCACACTTTCAATTACATTTATACTATTGGAGATTATTTCAATAATATTGCATTTTTGTTGCATGCCCTATAGACTAATTACAAGGTTTGACCAACACTATCATCTTTCTCCTTCTGAAGTATTATGGTCAATCAGGATTAGAAGTAACAGAAAGAGTTTAATTTGAGCTCCAACCCCTCCCCCCATCTTCCCTTGGTGCCTCAGCAATTCATAGCGTCTCATCTCTTTAACCTTGCCAAATATTGTGGGGGTTTCATACTTGGTTCAATAATTGAGACCACAGGCTCAAATATGGTTAAAATTTCTACATGATTGGATTGAAAAACAGCAAAGCTGGTAACTGAGCCTGACTGGTGTTCTCATTGCTGCAAAAACGCGGAGAGGATTTTAAGCTTGGTCCATTGCCTGGTTAAAGTGCAAGTGATAAGAGTTCATCGAAACTGCATATCTTCATTACTGTCTGGCAAAATGTAGTGACACAATCCATGAGAACGTTTCAGAATAATGCACAATAATTAGATGCATCTGAGGAACTTTAAAACAAAACCGATAAAAGGTAGATAAAAAAGGCTTGTTTTATTAAACAAAACCAAATTACACAGATTTTCTTTCTTCTATTATTTATGAAGGTGCATGTTTTTACTTATCAGCTGCACTGGCTTATTTTATGTTGTTTTATTATTCAGTTTCTATGGCCTAATTAATTAAAATAAACTCCTGTACTGCTTGCCTGGTTTATTTTTATTCACACATTTCTTTACTAATAAAGAAATTTGGGTGTCAGATCTTGCCAATGAAGTGGGAAAAGGTACTAGAACTTGGGGTGAAGTGTCTTTAACAGCGAATTGCTCACATAAGAACCAGTTACTAGCATGGTGTGAGATTTGCTGGAGGTAGAAACTGTAGAACCATGACTCTGCAGAGTGGCAGAGCATTCACCAAGTGGTTAGCTTTGCGGCTGTCACTTACCGGTAAAAAGTTGGTGAATCATTGCAGCCCAAAGGCTCTGTAAAGGCACTAGCCTTCATTTTTTCCTGACTATTTGTCAACTTATCAGATAGGAAGAAAATTATTACCATTGAATTCCTTATCCATACTCTTTTTACCTCTGGACTTGTCTATTATACTGCACTTCTGGTTGATCTACCTCAATATTTTCTTTGAGGACTCTGCTACTTGTGTCCTTATTTGCACCATCCCATTCATCCATCAACTCTGTTCTTGCTTCACTATATTGTTAGGAATTACCTCAGCAGTGTTGACTGACTCTCAGTCAAGAATGCCCCTAACCAGACTGCAAGAAAGTACAAAAGATTGAAAGCATGACTGAGGATATAAGCCTGCTTTCTTTAAGTTGTGGATTATCTGATTCTGCACTCAAGGTATGCAGCATATAAAAGCAAAATACCAAGTATGTTGGAAATTGAAATGAAAATAGAAAATGTATACTCTGCAGGTTAATTAGTATCGACAGAGAGAAAAACTATTAAAAGGGACAGATCAGAACCAGAACTTGCGACTTATAAGCAAGTACAAAGAGAAGGGAAGTGTAATGGGGGTGCACGGAAAAGACAACATAAGCAGCGAATCATTGAGTTACACAGCACAGAAGCAGGTCCTTTGGCCCATCATGTCCATGCTGACCACCAAGTACCCTTCTATACTACCCTCATTTACCAGGCCTTGATCCGTAGCCTTCTATTTTTTGGCAATTCCAGCACACATCCATTTCTTCTTAAATATTGTGAAAGCATTCTCTCTCCACCACCTACTCGGACAGTACATTCCAAATTCCAACCACTCTCTGGGTGAAGAAGTTCGCCCTCAGATCTCCTTTGAACCTCTTACTCCTCTGTTCTCTAGATTTAGACACTTCCGCTTTGGGAAGAGTTTCCTACTTTCTATCCTTTCTCAGCCCCTCATAATTTTGTACACCTTTTATCAAATCCCTTCCCTGCTCCCAGCATTTCCTCATAACTAAAACGTTTAAACCCAGCAACATCCTGCTGAACCTCTTCTGCACCTTTTCCAATGGTGTGGTAAAAGATATTCGATAAAGAAAGAAGTATTTAATGACAATTATGGTGGTGCAAGGCAAATGGAATGGTAAATGGTCAAAGAAAGTAACAGAGAATAGATCTTGAGGAGCTGTAAAATGCAACAGGACTGTCATCAGCAACTGTTGTCTGAAAACCAACAAGAATGATCATTATGACCTTGAATCCTTGAACTCAAGTATTGAATTTCTCCAAACTTTCATTGCACTGCATTGGAACAGAGAAGGTGGTCAGGGGCTGATGTGATTGGTAGAATAGATAATAAGGAAACCAGTGATTGTAGTGTACTTCCGAGTTCTGGAATGATTTTGATAAAGTCCCAAATAAAGATTAGTCAAGACTAGATTATGTGGAACCTGAGGTAATTTACTGACGTGGATAGAGAATTGGTATGAGATAGAAAGCAATAGTGGGAATAAACTGCACCTTCTTAGGCTAGCAGGCTGTGAATTCCAAAACTCGATGTCGTCACAAAATGACTGAGAATGCAGAGAATGCTTTAGGACTGTACGACATCCCAAATGAAGAATTTATTTCAGAAAGTTGTGCCAGTACAATTACATTAACATCTAGCCAGCAAAATTAAAAATTGCTCAGGTATATCGGTTCACAAATAGCTGGATGAATTTGATCAAAATTACCATCTAATCAGTCTACAACCAGTTATTAGCAAAGCAAATGATGTTATTGATAGTGTAATCATTTGGCACCTATTCTCTGAAAGCACTCACAGCGCCCAGTTTGGGTTTTTAATCAGGAATACTCAACTGTAGACCTCATCACAGCCTTGGTCCAGACATGGACCAAGCAAAAAGCTAAATTCCAGAGGTGAGGTGAAAATGACTGCTCTTGACCTTGGCAGCATTTGACTGACTGTGGCATCTAGGGCCCCAGTAAAACTGACACAATGGATGATGTCACATGTTGTACGAAGGAAATGGCTGTGATTGTTGGAAATCAATTACTCCAGCCCCAGGATATCATGGCAGGAATTCCTTATGGCAGAGTCCGTGGTCCAATAATTTTTAGCTACTTTATCAATGACCTTCCATTCATCAAAAGGGTAGAAGTGGGGAAGTTGGCTGAAGATTGCACAATTTTAATTGCATGCACAACCTCAAAGAAAATGAAGCAATAGCGAGCAATATTTACACAACAAAATTTACAGTCAATGACCACCTCCAACAAGATGGAGGCTAAGCACCTTCCCATGATATCCAATGTCAAGTCCTCCACCATTACCACCTCTCAGTTAATCATTGACCAGAAATTCAACTTGACCATCCATATAAATATTTTGGCTATAAAAACAAGACAGAGACTGGGTATCTTGTAGGAAGTGGCTCACTTCCATCACAAATACTCCATCAACTGCAAGGCATAAGTTAGGAACATGATGGAATACTCTCCACTTATATGGATGTGCAACTCCAACAACACTCAAGAAGCTTGACACCCACAAAGGCAATGCATCCCACCTGATTAAACTCATCTACCCACTGTAGCTAATATATCAAAAAATACACTTGCCTTGGCTCCTCTGACAACAACTCTCAAACCAGTGGTCACCTGAAGGGAAAAAACCATCATGTGCATGGGAATGCCACAACCTGCAGATTCCCCTCCAAGATGCACATATCCTGCCTTAGAAATATATTGTTCCTTCATCACTGATGGGACTACATCCTGGAACCACCTACCCTAACAGCACTGTGGGAGTATCATGAGAAGGACTGCAATAGATCAAAATGGTTCACCACTACTTTCTCAAGGGCAGTTAGGGATGGATAGTAAATGTTGCATTTGAACATATCCCAAAATATGAAGAAGTAAAAAAGCATACAAGAACACTATATACTTGAATGAAAACTATGGAAGCATTTAACTGCAATTCATCTTTTATGCAGGTTTTTTAAAAAAAAAGTCTCTCATAGGTTAATAAAAAAATGGGTAAGCAGCTTTTATTATCTCACCACATGGAAACAAACTACAAGAAATGACATTTAAACCTGGTATTGTGCTGTTCCCCCACTTCACAGTTACCCCAACAGCCTGCCCAACCCCTGTCATGGGATAGTTTGGTTAATTGCAATATTTTAAACAGACCATCCTCTGTTAGATAGAGAAATTACCTAGTGACTTTCTGGTCTGCACTATTCACCTATTCCCTGGATAAATTCATTGATAAATTGTGACAGTTACTAGCATCCTAAAGCAACCCATGTTTGCTGAATGGGTCCATGTTTTCCTCTAATGGCAAACTGGGACCATCTTTACTGTAAGAAATTGCTATTGTGGTTTTCTCCCACTTGATGAAGCACTTTAAGATGTCCTGTGTGTTCACAGATAGCTGATGCCTGAGCTCACAGCTGCCATTTCATTTGTGCAATGCTGGATGAGAAATGGGTCAGTGTTGATAAAGAGTATTCTCCACTGAAGCTACAGAGGCTGTCATGGAGATATGGGAAAACAGGATAGGGAGGGTTAAAAATCAAGAAGGGAATAGTTGAGCAAGGGAAGGCTGGAATGGCATTGTGTTATGTAATGAGGCCCTCCATGCTATGGTGCAGTCCATTTGGACCATGCACTGCCACTGCAATCATCAGGGGCAGATTGCAGCATCTACACACTAGTGTCCAGATTCTGCAATCTTTTTCAAAGCTGCCTGCCTGCAAAAAGGCAACACTTGTAAATAAATGTAGATGAGTCAGTAAAAATAAAAAGAGGTCCCAACTGGAACTTTTGTGGTCCCTTGGATGTACTTGATAATTCAAAGTGAGTGAATAACATAAATAACAAGCTTGAACCATTCTCTTTGATATGAAATGCACAAAATATGATAGCAGATCTTCAGAAAATACATTTCCATTGAGCAAACAATACTGTTAAGTATGAACATTTTGATATTTTTGCAAATTTTCATAGTACCTGGAGGAGTCAGTTGTATCAATTCAAATTTTGTTGCATCCACTGTAAAAGTAAAAAAGAGGAAATCAGAGTAGCATAAGAGAACATCAGTAGTAATTAATTGATAAATGAGTGTTAGAGGTGTAATGCATTATTCTTACTTTCCAGCATGTCCGCAACATCCCCTGGATTCATAGCTTCTGGAAAGCTCTGTTTTATATAAAACAGAGTAGAAGATTAACTACAAAAACACACATGCTAATTCATCACTTGGACATAATCTTCCAGTGTCAGGAAAGATATAATTAAACTGTAATTGCTGTCCTCGAAACACCAAATGGTGAGAGTTTAGAAAACACGTACAAATCTGGACCAATATTAATTTTAAACTAAAATGGAATATTTAAATGGTCAATAATAACAATTTTCTGCTTGAATCAATATACTATTACCTTCATATAATACATCTTGCAATTAATTTAACTTGTGGAATGTACTAAACTATTAGTAATTTCAAGTCAGATCTCTCCATTTTTTAAAAAAACTTATTTACAGTACAAATGATATCACAATGAAGATAACTTCTGTTAAGGTTTCTATGAAAATAGAATATCCTGAAATTAGATTTAGTGTAGATCTAAAAAAAAGTCAACTGAATTGCATGCATTATAGTTCCACATTATAGTTGATAAAGCTATCTGCTAAATTGAACAGGAAAAGCTGCACATTTCCAAACCAATTACCAGGAAGAAAAAGGTGGGTCTGAGGAAGAAGGTCAGATTTGACACTGGTTAAAAACTGATGTTTTGAGTGAGTTTGAAAGGTGGAACATCATGAGCCAAATTGTTTAGGTTCAGGGAGGTAATTCCAGAGCACAGCAACATAGCCACGGTTGAGTAGAGGAAAAATAAACAGAATAGTTGAATCAACTGAGAAAAGGTGCAAGATGGAACGCATAGCAAGAAAGGTTGTACAGTTCAGCTGTAGTCCAGACTCCCTGCTGAAATTGGCTAGTTTTATCTCAAGTTAATACTCAATAAATTTAAGGCAACTTTTTGACCTGGTTCAGAAGTACTCAAGGGGGCAAAATAATGAATATTAGCAAAGACAGGGTTGATAGTCATTGAATGCAATACAGGCTGTGGAGCACCGGACAAGATGGAGTTTCTACAAGAGTCGATAATGTAAAGAAGCAAGATGTTACAGAAGTCAAGCACATGTGTAACCAAGATATGGGAAAGGTCATCTTTCAGCAGTGACTATAGTTGAAACAGACAGAAAGAAACAGAAGGGTTAGCAAACTTAATGGAGAATGAAGTTTCACCTGATAGGAATAGTAGGGATGGTCAAAAGACACCATGATTATACATCAGTGACTTCACTTGAAGGGAGCATGTAGCACTTCAAAATTGAGAGATAAGGTAGCTGTAAAGTTTCTGGAACCAATTGTTTTGTTAGATATTGTGTCTTCAGGTTTACATTTCCATTGTAAATTCTTATCATTATAATTACATCTTTTTGAAGTAGTGTTATCGCACATGCGTACGTTAATCACTGATCACAAAATGAGTGATCTGGATGTTAAATGCAGACTATGATTGGAAGAGAAGGCTCTAACTCAAACAGTATGAAGGTTATGCTGGACAGAAGCTTCTATCAAAGCCACAGTAAAAGAGAATGTGAAAGAAGTGACATCTGAAAGCAGAAAAGAAGTTATCTTTTAATCTCTTACCTCACATTCACTCCTTTAGTTCAATTATGTGTCTCCAATCCCATTTCTTCCCCTTATTCACACCATCTCTCTGAGAAGGCTCACATACCCTCTATATCTACCAATCATCCTGTCACTTCCCACTCACTCATTCCACCCTGTCACCAAACAACAGATTCCCACATTTATTTCAATTGCCTCTCTTCACTATCCATCCTAATCCACTTGTCTGAATGGTTTCTATTACCTTTTTGCTTTATAATAACAACATTTAGCCTCCCATTTCTCCCCCTCACATTCTTGCACTGCTTTCCCTTATAGTTTCAAAGTTGCACCAACAATTTCCTGCTTTTCTTCAAGAACAGAAAATAAGTGCAGCAAACAACATGTGTATACCAGATACAAAATACTTATTTTAGAAGATCTCTTGTGGTGTTGCTCATAATAAATTCACTGCAAGGATGAACATCAAGTTAACTGATATTTAATTTAAGTTCAACTGAGTTGTTTAAAAACACAGGCACAAGATCCAAATCTATCTATGGAGTGTAGTATTCCAGCCAACTGAAGCTGTGGCAATAATGATGTGATATTCTTAACATTTAATGTTACACATACTGTAATATGACAAGAAACTGGTACTACAAGTACACAGATAAAGTGTAACCGTAATAAATGAAATTTAATATACAATAGCCCACAGCTGTAAATGCAGACAAAGTTAGTAATAGAAATATAAAAATGAAAACTGCTTAGGCTTTATAAGGAAGAATGAATTTTACCTGTGGGCCTCATCCCAATTACCCTCCATCTCTATCCCTACTTATACACTTGACCACTATCCCATTTCTGCTATGTCATAGGAAGCTGAGTACAAGCAAATCACAAAAGCTGTATGAAAATTGCACACATGGTGCCTTCACTGATAGTTCTAAAAAGTTATGTAAACTTAATTACTTAGAAATATAGAAACTGGTTTATAAATTCAATTAAATTTAAGTATTACAAAACTGAACTGCAAAAGACAATGAAGTCTGTTATATTCAGAAAATACCAAAATAGAAGCAGAAATTGAATTACACAATAGCACATTAACACATCAGAAAGTGAAAACGTGTTTAATAGACTCGATGGAGGCCCTCCTTCAGAAAGGATTAATTCTGAACCATTCTTTTCCATTTCCCGATTTTCTGTTTATTTCCATCATTTATATTTCCAATGTTTAATATAACTCCTTTCTTTAGAAAGTGCTTGAACATGATATTTTGTACCTTTTCAAACTTCATTTTGTCATTGAAGATCAATGGAAAGACAGAAGGGAGAAATCTGGTTTTCTGAAATTTTCCTAACATGCATATGCTGACGTAGACATCATCCTTTTCTGGTAGGTATACTCCAGGACATGTAACCTATAATAAATTATTTCAAATGAAAAGACTTACAATACTGATGTAGATTAATCAAATCTAATAACTTTACCAACATTACTTGAAATATTGCAATTTTAGTCCTTCAAATTATTCCATCGGCAAAGCTCCTTTGTCATCTATCCACAACTTATATTGCATTTGCCACCAGTTTTCATCCCTTCCCCTTTTAATGGCAATTTTGTCTTTATGTTCAGGCCTTAAAGCAATTAGGAATCCTGATCAATAACTGTATTAAACACTAAACTTACTAAATGTATATTTTTAATTAACAAAAAAATATAAAAAACTTAAAAGTTCAAACCTTGCAGTTCCTAAATATTATAGAAAAAATACTTGTAAGATACAGAAAGTAGTACAGGAGCTTTTTTCTACTAGATTTTCAGTCAATTTAAAGAGAATTGGTTGCTGTAATTGGAAAAATTGCAGCTACCAATGAAGTAATTGAAACGTGTCCTCCATTCAGGTTTAAATCAAACAAGTAAAGAGAAATCCTCTTAATTGTTTAACTGGCACAAAATGTATATTCAGAATAATCAATTTTTGTTGGTTTTCCATCAACACATTCATAAGTACTACAAATCGCAGAAGTGGCAACCAAGGCTGTAAATGGACCAAATTAGATGGATTTCCCCCAACTGCCTGGATTCGATGTATGTGATCCTCCTTCTGCCTACGTTTAGCTGGGCCAGACTTTAGGGCTGCACGAGCTGACCCCGTGCCCCAGAGAAGTGCACAGAAAAGAATAATTAGAATTCACCAATGAGTTGGCCTCAGTGTATCCAGAATGCCTTGGCAGCTTCCAATCATTAAAATTGATTTACAAGTTAAAAAATTAAAATAAAATTAAGACATGAAAAAACTAGTGAGAAAAAACATTAAAGGAAAGAAGTTAAACAAAACTGCACTTAGCTGGTCTCATCTTTTCCACAAGGCCAGGAATCCCCATTGAAATGAAAAAGAGTGCTGCCTCTACAGCAGATCTGCTTGGTGCATTAATAGAGAGGCTGGTACACCAGTGTAGCAAAAGAAAATCCCAACACAACTGGTGTCATTTGGCGGCCAGAAATGACAGAATAGCAGCTTTCCACCCAGTTCCATTCAGCCTGCTATGTTAAATACAAGGGTTTTGTGAAATAAATCTGTAAGAGTTCAATATTCTATTCTATCAGTGTTTTCAAAAAATAATCTCCCAATTCCTCATAAAATATGGGAACAGAACAAATGTGGAAATCTAATTCTGAAAACAGTATATGCTTGTGGAGGTGAAGAAAATTATTTGCAATGCACATGGATGAGAAAAACTCCAACTATTCTGTGGAAATATATCAGTCAAAACCTCAGATATTCTGAGCCCCTTAACTAAATACTTGGATGCCATTAGGAAACACGATCATTTTATTGTGAAATGTGATTCTGCTGTAAATTTATTACTTGGCTTAAAATCTTATTATGTATAGTCAATTTAGTGAGGAAAAACACACTGAAAGTTATTTCATTTAAGTGTCTCAATTGATTACTTTGAGACTTTTCCTCTTTTTTAAACATTAAAGTAGCTTTTCCTGATGAGTCTTTCAAATCTGGTTATTTTTATGAAAAGCAAAAAAGTACAGAAACTGGAAATCTGAATTAAAAACAAAAGGTCAACAGCTGAGACAGCAAATGTGCTGAGGGAAACAGAATTAACATCTAAAGTCAAAGACCTATCATCACAACTAGGAAAAATTAGAAATCAAATATTCTTTAAATTGCAGAGAATAGGTAGGTGGACAAAGCACAAAAGGGATGCTCATAAAAGGGTGGAGACCAGAAAGACTGAATGATGCAAATAGTGATGGTACCAACTTAGAGGAGGAGACGAAAACTTGTTAATAACAGTGAATCTGTCTGATTAAAATGTAAACAGAAGAAGATGGAGAGGAACAGAGAGAAAATAACAATGCTGGCACCAAGATGCCAAACACAACTGCTGGAAATTTGAAATTAAAGAATTCTGGAAGCATTCAGCAGGTCAGCAGCATTGGCAGAGAGAGAATAACAGAGTTAATATTACAGTTGATGATGTTCCATCAGATCTAGCCAATTTTGATGCAAACTCAAATATCTTTATCCCTAAACTTGTTGAATTATATGCTGA
>JARFYF010000063.1:31024376-31038169 GCA_030265395.1 Rhina ancylostomus | reverse complement strand
CTGGATATGACTATAACTATAAAAATGGTGAAGTTCATGGAGGGATTTGGAAATTAGAATGAAAATAGGTCAGCTGTATAAACGGTAAATAGGAAAGCAAAACAATGGATGGCTTCAAGTTCAGGGTAAATAGATCATAGTAAACTGGCTGGAAGTGCATTAACATAGTTGTCAAGATACAACTAAAATATGGATGATTCTTAGAGCAGATAGATTAAGGTAGGAGAAGAGTTTGGTGGTGGTTTTGAGGCTAAAAGAGGCAATGTTTCTGATGGTGTAGATTATTAGTTGTAACTTTTTCTCAGAGTGAATTAAGACACCAATGCTATTCAGCTTCAGACAACTGCCAGAGAGAGTGGAGAATGATGGGAATGATGGAGTTGATGATGGAGCTGGGGAACAGGGTTTCAGTCTTCCCAATACTTAGTTGGAGGAAATTTCAGATTATTACATAACCAGTCTGAAATTTAGAGACTGTGAAGTGCTTGAGATATATAGTTGAATGTTGTAAGTGCTAATGAAGCAGTAAAATAACAATAATTCAGAAGTATTGTCATGGATAAAAAAATACTACATTGGATCATATAGCACAATTTTTCTGTCTATTAAGCAATCCAATGGAAAAAAGTTAATAAAAATCAGGCACTTATCACGTGGATCATGACATCCACAGTGTTAATTCCAAGTACTTCCATGCTTCTGACACAAAAGGTATGAAGGATCCTGGACATGTGCACCGGCATTGAACAAAGTCCCAATGCACATGTCTCCTGTGTAACTACCACACGACCCCAAATGTTGACCACAGTCCTCCCACTTCACTAAGTAACCGAAGCTTCACTAACCCTCTACATGGCATACAATAGCAAATTCTGATTGAGCAAATATTCATTTATTTAACTGGAATTACATTTTGTGGCTTTAACGAAACACAACACCCGGCATAGACAATATATATTAAGTGATATTATGCACAAAACAGTATATAAACTGGTTCAATATTACCAACCACAGAGGTGCATAATAACAGATTTCATGGCACAAACCTATATATTTCATAATATACTCTTATACATTGTATTCTGGGAGACATACTGAAATATGCAGATTCATAGGAAATGAAATTTATTGGAGATTGTTAAGTTTTATATTTTGTAGAGGCTTATTAGAATCATACTAAGGGATAAGGAGCTTACGTCACATGGGGCATACAAAGAAATTGGCATTGCTCTCCATAGATCTGGAAGATTTAATGGGAGATTTGATAGAGATACACAAAATTATTAATGATTATGATAGTTTAAATAAGGAGAAATAGTTTTCAGTGGCAGAAATGTCAGTCCAGAAGACACAGATGATTGACAAATGAACTGGTAAAGGTACGAGGATACATTTGTTTATATGGTTGATTATTACCTGAAATGTAGTATCTGACAAAATGATGGAAGCAGATTCAACAGTAAAATTAAACAAAATATCAGATCCATGCTGCCACAGAAAAGCAGCCACCATAATTAAAGACCCATCCCACCCTGGACATTCTTTCTTCTCCCCAGTTCCACTGGAAAGAAAATACAAAAGCTTGAAAACACACACCACAAGCCTCAAGGACAGCTTCTATCCTGCTGCGATAGGACTCTTGAACAGACCTCTTGTACATTAAAGATAAACTCTTGAGCTCACAATCTACCTCGTCATGGCCCTTGCACCTTATTGTCTACCTGCACTGTACTTTCTCTATAACTGTAACACTATATTCTGCATTCTGTTATTGCTTTTCCCTTGTTCTACCTCAATGTACTTATGTTTTGATATGATCTGTATGGATGGCTTACAAAACTAAGTTTTTCACTGCATCTCTGCACATGTGACAATCATGAATCAATTCGAATTATTTAAAAATTATTGAAAAAAAACTTTTAGAGTTATGGAGAAAAGTAAAGAAAATGGGCGTAATTAAATAGCACCTGCACAGAAATGGTGGGCTCTGTGCACAAAAAAATCATTCTCTATATACATTATTAATGATATTTATTGTCACAGTTTATTTCAGTAAATTCTGAAATGATTAGTATTATCAATGTGGTAATCTGAATTGAACTTGTGCAAAAGAAAAAAGTTTAAAATAGTTAAAAAGCCTTTGTCAAGACAATGCAAGCAAATTAATAGGAGCAGCAAATTCAAACATATTTATTTGATGCTCTTAATATCAATTTCAACATGATTAATATATGCCATAGAACTTCTTACTTAATATAATAAAATATACAATTTGAACTAATAATATAATTACTGAAATACCATGAGGTATTATTTGTATATTGAAATTTAAAATTGTGCACTGAGTTATGATCAATGTCTTAAATTGACAGGTGCTAAGTGTGACTCTTAACAGAAATCAAGATAGAATCAAGATAGCTTGCAATATCTATGCGTGGAAATACCGAAATACAATGGGCCTATGATCTGTTTGGCATACAAGCACTGGTTACAGAATTGAACTGTGTAGCATCTGTTTCTTCAGTGCTATGTCGGTCAATCTGCTTCCAGTTTGATTATGAATTGCAACTGCACATTTAAGTGCAATTCAATCTATTTGGCAAATCTCATAACAATGTAGCATATCCATTGAGCATTCAAGCCAAAATTATCCAGGGCAAACATCAATCCTTGGCAATAACTGAATTAATGCCAGCCCTGCCAAGTTGCAAAGTCAGTCATAATGACTTAGCTTGGTGTTCAGCAGAAAACAGAGACATCACAGCCCTTGTCCTCACCCCCATCACATATCCACAGATGTATTATTAAATGGATTCTACAGTGTTGTATAGGTTTAATGATACTTAAGTTGGATGTTGGTTGATTCAATAAAAAGCACTATAGGTGGTAAGAGATGCTCTGAAATCTGGAAGTGCTATAATTGTCTTCCATATGACCTCTACCATAAGGGAAAGGAGAAGGGGAAGGCTTGAAGATCAACCAACAGAAAAGGCAAGAGGAGGGGTAGAAGTGCTCAGTTCAGGAAGGCCTAGCTTGCTTCCAATTTTCAGTGTATTGCTGCATAAGGGAGGTAAGGGGAATTCATTTGTTTCTGCTAGGTTGAGAACAAGGAGGACACTGCACAGGATTTTGTGATTATAACAGCTTTCCTCTACTGCAGGGCTGAAAGGTTGACCTTACAGTGCATTAAACTATCCAGACATAAGAACATAAGAAGCAGGAGTAGAAGTAGGCCATCTGGCCCTTTGAGCCTGCTTCACTATTCATTAGATCATGACTGACTTTCTACCTGAGCACCATCTTCCAGCACCACCCCCATATTTTTTGATTCTTTTAATATTCAAATACATATCAATCTCCATTTTAACTGAACTCAGTGAATGAGTTCCACAAGTCTCCATTGTAGAGAATCCCAAAGGTTTGCTAATCTTTGAATGAAGAAAATTCCCCTCACCTTGGTCCTAAACAGTCTACCCTTTATTCTCAATTAGTGGTCCTAGACTCCTCAGTCAGGGGAGATATCCTGTAAAAAAAAATGCTGGAAGGACTCAGCAGGTCAAGCAGCATTTGTGGAGGCAAAAAGTGCAAGTTGATATTTTAGGGCAAGACCCTGCATCAGGGCAGAGGGAAGAAGATAGCACTATGAGGAGGAGGTGGGACAGAGGCTGGTAAGTGATAGGTGGAACCAGGTAGTGAAGGGATAATGGACAGATAGAACTGTGAGGGAGGGGGAGGGAGGATCCAATGGGAAACTGAACAAAGGAAGAAGAAAACTAGGTGGATAGGTGAGTGTGTATGGGAGAAGGAGAAGCATCCTCCTTGTATCTAGCCCCTCAAGCTCTGTATCCATTATATAGGTTTTCATGAAATCTCTTCTTATTCTAAATTTCATAGAATACAGTCTACTTAATCTCTCCTCATACACCAAACCTGCCATCCCTGGCACCAGTCTAAGGAATCTTCATTGCACTCCCTCTGTGTACATCTTTCTTAGGTAAGAATGCCAAAAGAGTACACTGTACTCCAGGTGCAGTCTCACCAAGGCCCCATATAATTCCAATAAAATGTCCATTCTCTGGTAATGAAAGACTGACACAGAGGTTGTTCTCCTAATTATCTACTGCAGCTGTATATTGGCTTAAGGTGACTTGTGCTCCTTTGCACATCAACACCACAATTCAAACCTACCACTCATCATTTTGTAAAGCTCTGTTTTTCAGTTATGTTCACGAAAGTGAATGACCTTCTATTTTTCATATTCTTGCCCAATCAAAAAGGCATGGCCTTGGCTGCATGGTAGTAGGAGAATAAGAGATTAAGAGAAAGAGGTGAAGGAAGATTAAGGGTCAAGGAAATGATCAGAGGACTCGTTTGTGTAAAGGGACTGACTAAGGAATCCTACTTCTGGTGAGTATCATAAGTGACATTAAAGCCCAGGTAATGAGGGAGTCCATGCTTCCATCCTTCTGGTGGAGGTGTGGCGTGGCTGAATATGTACCATTCACAATATGTACAGCAACAACATGCCTTCTTTAGTTTGAATGTACCTGGAGACACATAATGAGCAGCCCCTAGGGGAACAAAGACAGCATACAGTGGGTATACCATCATCAGCAATTCATCTCCAAGTCACATCTTATCCTAATTTGAAATTATATCCCAGTTTCTCCCTTGTTGCTAGGTCAAAGCCCTATAACTCAATTGCTAGGTTACTCTAAGAGCACCTTGGGAGTATTTCAACACAAGCATTACAGTGTCAAGGAAACTCAACTTCTCAAGGGCAATTACGGATGATCATTAAATGCCCTACTAGTAAAGCCCTCATCTGACATATGAATAAGTAAAGATGAATGATCCATATTTCACTGCAATTCTCTCATTACTTTTCCTCTATTGCTGACCACTTCAATGGACAATGGCAATATATTTTCAAGTCAGGAAAGTGTACCACTTGGAAGGAAACTTGAAGGTGATGTTTCCAGGTATGTCAAGCTCTTATCTTTCTTGGTGATAGAGGTCTTAGAGGATTGGGAGGTGTTGTTGGAGTAAGTAGGCAGGTAACTGCAGTGCATTTTGTAGATGGTCCATTCTACAGCCACTGTACAATGTGGTGGGTGAACAAATATCCAGGCTGGTGTATGGAGTGCCAATCAAGCAGGCTGCTTTGTGCTGGATATCTTTGTGCCTATTTCAGTGTTAAAGCTGCACTCATCAATGTAAATGGAGAATACTCCATCACAGTTCTGACATGTGCTCTAAAGATGGTAAAGAGATACTAGGGTCAGTCACTGACCATAGGGGAACATATGAATTAGGAGCAAGAATAAGTTGCTTTGCCACAGAAACTCACTCTGCCATTTAAAAAGATCATGCTAAACTAATTGCAACCATAATTCCACATTCCTGTCTACCCATATTAACCTTTCTCTCCCTTTCTTATTAAGATTCTATGTACATCAATCTTATAAATATGCAAAGATCCTGCTTCCTCTGCCTTTTGACAAAGAGTTACATATGCAATAACTTATTTACTCTTGTAGCCACAAAATCAATGTTGCTGATTCATTTGAGTTTCAAGTCAATGGTTACCCCTAGGATTTTGATATTGGGGAACTCAGCAATGGTAATGACATTGATTGTCAGGTAAATGATTAGGTTTTCTCTTGTTAGAAATGGTCATTACCTCTCACTTCTGCGGCGTGAACGTCACTTGCCATTTATCAGCCTATGCCTGATTGTTATCTTGGTCATGCTGCATGCAAGCATCAATTGCTTCTCTTTTTGAAGAGCTGTGAATGGAGTTGAACATCATACAACAAGCAGTGAATGTCCCTACTACTGACCTTATGATACAAGTTCATTGATCAAGCTAGCCTGAAAAAAACACCCCAAGGAACACCTGCAGTGATGGCAAAAGGCTGGAAAGATTGCCAAAAGCCACAACAATTTTCCTTTGTACAAGGACTCAAGCCATTGGAGTTTTCTCCTTGACCCACTGGTTCCACTTTCACCCAGGATCTTTGAAGCCATATTTGGTTCTTTGCAGCTTTGATGTCAAGGGCAGTTACTCTCACTTCATGTCTGCAAGTCAGTTAAACTGAAAAATATCTTGTTCTTCTAAATAAATGCCAAGCAGTTGCCTACCTTTGTCTATTCAAATTCCGCGTTGACTCTGATATGACAGAATATTTATGCATACATTTGGAATCTATTCAAATTGGTGCCAACCAGTCATCAGACAAAATAATTTATTTTCTTTCTGAAGCAAGCATAAGGCATTTGGCATTTTAGTTACTTTTGTGTTAATTGTGGATAATAACCATTTTACTATTTATTATTATCAGGATTAATCAACATTTTTACATTAATTGCTAACAATATAAATTTAATTCCTATTTCCAATTATCTACATTACTTTTTATTGGATGAACTGAACAAAAATAATCATTCATTTTAACTTGAAAAGGCTTACATACCAAAGTCATCTTTGTCATCATGACAGCACTGCTCAACACTCTGCAGTATAAAGTATTGACTTTCACTGTTACTAGCAGTTAGATGCAAATGGTTGTCTGCACTCATGAGTCTTTATGAACCAGGTAGAATGACTCAATTGTAGCCTTGCTGGTCAGCTTCCACCTTCTCATGCATAGAATTATAAATGATAAAATTCATACAGCATCCTATAACTGAACAAATCAAAACAAAACATATTTTACTCCAGGCTAGATATGGAGCTATTGAGTTTAATAAAGATCTGGGACTTTTACCAGACTGTAAGAGAACTGAATGCTGCAGAAGTATTCCTATCCATAGTCATGAGCAGCAGCTGTTTGATGACATATTATACTTGTGCAAGAGAAGTTTGTTCGAAAAGAAAATGGGGATTGGAATCACAAGATGCATAGTGGCAATGTCCCAGATTGTGACTTCACAACTAAGTATTGAGCAGTCTAAGTATGGTGAAAAGATAGTGTAATTGCAGTCTCAGATGTTCCAAGTTCCTAAAGAAACTTTCAATGAAATGCAATGCATTACTGACATCTAAAAATGTTTGATGTACTTATTTTTGCATCACTTGCTATCGTACTTGCTTGGCTTTTTGGAGAATTTGCAGCATCTCTTTTGCTCTGATCTTCTCTTCTCACATTATAACTTCAGAGGAGGGTCAACAAAATCCTAGACATCACCAAAACTGGCTATGTTTGCAATTTTTCCGTGTTTTCTTTGTCTACATTAAAATATGGGATCAGAAAAATTCCCATGGAAATTACATTCCCTGCTGTTTTAAGATAAGATTTCTTTATTAGTCATATGTACATCAAAACACACAGTGAAATTGCGCAGAGTGTTCTGGGGGCAGCCCGCAAATGTCACCACACTTCCGGCACCCACATAGTATGCCCACAACTTCCTAACCCATACGTCTTTGAAATGTGGGAGTAAACCGGAGCACCTGGAGGAACCCATGCAGACACGAGGAGAACGTACAAACTCCATGCAGACAGCGGCCAGAATTGAACCCGGGTCGCTGGCGCTGTAACAGCATTATGCTAACTTCTACACTATGAAATAATGAGAGTAATGTGTTTTATTCAGTGCTCTTCTATAAAAGTCCAGTTGCTTATCTCACACATTCATCTTTGAATGACATGAACTTTCTCGTGTTGCCTGTTAACCACACTATGTCTGTATCTAGCTGAGAAGAAAGCACTATTAGATGGTTGCCAGGGACAGAAGCCGATTATTCCTATACTTGTTTCTAAATGATGATTTAATTTCAGTGTCAGATATATCTTTTGCTGGGGTCCTAGAAATCAATGTAACACAAATTTTCAAGAAAGGAGGAGGAGGGAAACCAAGGAACTATAAATCAGTCATCCTGTCATTAATTATCTGTAATTACAGGAGGCAGATCAGATTAGGGTGACAGCTTTCCTTCTCTGAAAGACACCACATGGGCACTGTACTGGAAATGGCTTTTATGTTAAATTCCAGATTATTGAATTGACTGAATTTAAACTCCTGGCCATGAGACTAACATTTACCTCTGTAACTGGACAGATGCTCGGGGCGCCCAAAAAAGTGTGTGCAAAGAATGAAG
Organism: Rhina ancylostomus; assembly: GCA_030265395.1. Classification (NCBI taxonomy): domain Eukaryota; kingdom Metazoa; phylum Chordata; class Chondrichthyes; order Rhinopristiformes; family Rhinidae; genus Rhina; species Rhina ancylostomus. Next base: position 31,030,065 of record JARFYF010000063.1, on the reverse strand, counting down.
TCTTAAACTTCTTGACAGGTGCTTTCTTGTGATTCCCAAAGATGCTCTGACCTTGGACAATTCATGGACTCAAGTGGTGGGTCACCAATGTCCTGCAGTTTCCCAGGAGAACACTAGGTAACTTGCCTGCTAAATTGTGCTCGGCAACTCTGGTCCTTTCAATTAAGAGCAATGGCTGCGAGGAACCAGCAAACTTATATAGCTTTTGAATTAATTGAGTTTACTTAAATGTATTTCATTGCTTTTAAATGTTTTCCAGTGGTTTTAAGTGTCCTCAATGATTTTTAATTTTTAATTGAGAAGCATGCATAACAAGGACATACATCCATCTACAAAAGGAAATTTGTACGTCATAAGCCCTCTGGTATATTGCAGTTACTGAACCAGTTACTTATTCAGTTTTTCTGACATCAGAATACCTATCACCTCTATTCTAATTTGACAACATATCTGAAAGCTACACAGTTATTGTCTGCAAAAGAATATCATTTTACTCCCTTGTGTGTTATTTATCAGCATGCAAAAGTGCAATTAGTTTCATATTTTGTTTCTGCATTGTCCTTTGTCAAATGCACTATTTGGACAATTGTTCACATAACAAAACCATACTAAATGGTAAAATATTGAATAAACTAAAAGCCACTGACCACATATTCCAACCCAATTAATTATGCTAATCTCCATTTCAATCTTTTTCAAAGCAAAAAGGCTTGAACATGGCTGAAATGTCTGATAAAACCTTTCTCTCTTCATACATGCTCTTAGGAAGGTGGTTTTAGAAGCAGAAGTAAGTGAAATGGAGTATCACTCCTAGAATTCCTCAGCTACTGCTTCAAGGCGCATCCAAGCACAACTGATCACTGAGATGCTCGCATCTGTTTAACTCAGTACTATTATCATAACTCCTGAAACTCAATCAAACAGATGTCAAATACTTGCATCTAATTCCCATTCAAAAACATGTTGCCCTTTGTTGGCTTTATGCTTTAAGCATTCTTTTGAAGAAATGAGAATAAGATGAAACAAGTGCCCTATTTCCTGTATGATCCTAAATCCTAGGCATAAGTGAACTGGCTAGTCTACTCTTTACTAACAATGTGGTTTCCATAACTACAGGAGGGAGGGAATAAGGAAGTGAAGTTGTGGGACACTGGGGCAGGGAAATATAAAAACTTCAGGAATGCATAAACCCTGTTTTATTTAAAACCAGAATCATGTTTTAAATTTAGTTTCATGTTCAGTAGCTGGCTAGTGAGTGTGGGAGTTGAGAGTGGGGGGAAGTAGACGGTGAAGTTGCTGGAGATGGTGGTAAACAAAACATGACCACTACGAGAGATAGAGGGGGTGGCAAAGAGGAGCTAAATCTCTCTTTCATATTGACATCCTCCTGTTTCAACATGTCCAACTTGAGGCAAGTGGTGGTGTCAATGCATCAGCTAATTACAGTAGTGCCCAGAGGCTTGGATTGCAGAGAGTTAGTTTGAAAGGGTGAATAAATTACTTCTGTTCCTCCTCCTGGCTCAGTGCGATAAACAGTGCAATAAAAAACATAGCTGCTTGACCTGACTGCCAATGTTTCACAAGCCCTGGAAAACCAGCCAGCTACAGGTAAATCAGGCTCCCAGGTGCACTGAAAATGAAATGACCCATCACTTGAGAATAATGCATGGATAGTCCATGCTTCCTGCCAGTGTAAAAGTTGCTGCTGATATCAGGGTCATATTTCTTTAGTTTTAATTCTGAATTCCCTAAGTCTCTCAAACCTATTGGGGTGTTCATATCAACCTCTGTTTTCCCTAGAGCTGAACATGCCTTTCTTAGTATGATACTATTACTTCTTCATGTCCGGTGTTCATGGAAGAATATCATAAAAGTATAATATTGGTAACAGCACAAATGATGATTTGAAATCATATCCATTAGGAAATTGTCGCATATGTCTTTGTGCACAATTCAGCTTACCATATTTATCATATCTCTGATTTGTTACCTCCCTCATTGATGTAGATTGGAGTTTTTGGGTACAATATACAACCTTTGTTGTCCAAGGAGACATTGCCCTATTTTGTTGCACTTACGTCCATTTAAATTCACACCCTGCTGACATCAGTTCAACTGACTGGACAGCATCAGAGCTAACTTCAAACTGCTCAAGCAACTTCCAAAGTCCACTTTGGATTTAACAAGGAGTGTTTTCAACATTTAGGTGCTGGTATACATATACAATGGATCTCTCTGTGGTGAAACTGCTGGCAGCACTCCATTAGCAACCCTTCTAGCTGAAGCAAGGCAGGATCTGCAGCAATGTCAACAGCTCAAAGACATTATACCTCCACAACAAAAAATGTTCTTTGCCCAAAATGAGTACTAGTGTAATCAAAGATCATCTTTAGCAGAAAACTAAATCAAATAATAATATAAACATTGATTCAAAGGGAATGTTGTGAGCACGTTGGAAAGTCAGGGGATTCTATATTATAGTTGTTCCTGAGATGTTTGGGGCTACAAGGCTCCTCTGACCATGGTGCAAAAGATGTTTTCCTCAAGATGAGTCAGGAAGTGCATAAATGAGAGCCATTAATTAATATCTTCATTACTGTCCCTTTGAAGGCATGACATCCATCTGTGGGGAGTGAGGGAGAATGGGAGATGGTGGCTGTGTGTGCAGTGTGGATGGAATCACAGTTAGTGTGATGAACATTTGGTTTGTGAGTATGAGTAATTATCACAATGAAAGAGCATATTCCTGTTGGTCTAAAGTTCATTTTGACAAGTGAGATCATGAAATTTCTTCCAGCATTTGCTCTATGATGTAAGAATTCTCATTCCTGGAGGAGATAGCTGGAGCCACCTATTGCTAGATCCTCTTAACAGCCTTCCAGGCAAATCTCCTGGCACAGGATCTCCTTCCTGATCACTGTCTTTACCAGGATGTTGTTGTCACTACGAGTGAAAACCTTTGTACTCTCTACTTTCTTAGACCTGCATCACCTCACAGCCTCTCACTTCTTTTGGCAACCATAAGGTGTTGTCTGCTGCCATGAGGAGTGTGCCTTTAAGGGCTGGTACTCTTCTCTGATTACTGCACAGCAAAATGTTTTCAGCTGTGCTAAATTGAGTGTGGTTCCATCTGGAACAGTGCAGAAGCCACTTCATTGTGTGATTCTTGGTCTAAACAATCAATGTACTCTTTCCAATAAACTTTCAGCCAATTTCAAGATTTTTTTCAGGAGATCCAACTGGGCTTTAGCACCACACACAGCATTGCTTAGTGTGCCAAAAGAGGGAAAGTCCTTTTTTCCAGGTAGTTATTTATAACTTCCTCACTCTTGTATTCCTAACCATTTATTTATCCATGATCTTATATGCTTTATTTAATTCTTTCCCAATCTGCCCTGTCACTTTCAACAGAGTTTCTTTGCTCCTACAATCCTATTGGAATTGTTCCCTTTATATTGTAGCTCTTACTATGAAAATATACCACTTCCTATTTTCTTGCATTAAATTTCATTTGTCAAACATCCACCCATTCCTTCTACCTGCCTTGAAGTACAACACTAAATTCCTCACTTTTCACAATACTTCTAAGTTTTGTGCCACCTGAAAATTTTGAAATTTTCCTCCATTGTACCGGACAGATATACTGCTCAAAATTGCTGTACTTACCCAAGCCAGATACAGATGGCTTATCTCATTGGTCCATGTGTCCATGGTAGTGGTATGGTATAAGTGGCAATCAGGTCACATGCAGTAAAATGCAGAGTCCTGCCCATGGAAGTTCCTGACAGTCAGCATAACTGGGGCTGGAGTTTTGACTGCTAAGCAAGATGTCAGTGATTTAAGGATTTTTCAAATGTCTGTGGCTTTCAAAGCCATTTAAAAGGTATTTTAGTAAGTAATTCAAGAAGATAAAGTTAACTAAAAAACATCAAAACAGAAATGATTAAAAAAATTGGATCTTTGGATCCGCAGACAAAAATGTTAAGATGTTCTCTTTGGTTTCTTCTGGACATTTCTGCTCCTTTTAACTGCCTGGCCATTTCTCATATGACATTTGCAGCACTGCTGAGAATATAATGATAGGTAATGGCAAGCTCTAAACTTGCTAGTGAGAATCCCACTGGGAGCCTGTGATGCATATCAAATATGAAGCTGGAACATAATTCCATTAGTATTTACGAGGTTGTTGCCTAACATTTGCTGCATATGATTCTATTCTACTAGTACAATCATTTTATGCCTAAGGGTAAAAAAGATAAGAGGAGAAATTCAGCTCAGGTTGCTAGCACTAATTGCTGATGAGATGATGAGATACTGATTGTACTCCACCCACAATTTCTAGTTCTATTCAGCGGGTGCAGGGATGTACAGGAAAGTTAACTTGAAATGAACGAAAAGCCATAATGCAAAAGCAGTCTTGAAAGACCACACATGGGCTATTCCTGCTTCCAGTTCTTTTGTTGATTTTTATCAACCAATGATAACCAAATAAAAATTTCACCCCACTAACATTATATGAACTAAAATGGATGTGTTTGTTGTGCTGTAGTAAGTTGAAACTAATTTATGTTGTGTTAATTCACCTTGTATAAATAATTAACCTTTTCTTATTTTATGGAGTTACACTTTCAGCATTTGTTTCCTTGACAGAGATGCTGTGATGTAATATACTCAGTCAGTGACTTCCATGTGTCATTAAGTGCTAAAGATAATAGACAGGTACTGACTTCTGTTAAGATTATTTTATGAAACTAACTCCTGAAACAGAGAGCACAAAAATGACAAGCAATGCACCTATTTCTAGAACGTGGTAAAAATTATATAAATTCAAAGAGAGGCAGATAAGGGATTGCAAAGTGGCAGGATAAGCACACTTCCACATGAAATCAAAAATCTTTGTTACCTCACTCTCTGACAGCTATGATGGATTGTGCAAATTAATTTCTGTCATGTAATTTCTGAGAGACAGTGGTTCATGCAATGGCATGTTTATCATTTTTATAATTTTCCAAAATTAAGTTCAAAAGCAAGATGATATTTACAAACACATCACTAATCCACCCTAGTCTCCAAAAACAGAATATGTTCTCTGCTAAGATGGAGTAAAATCAATGAACCACTACTTGCAATTTGATTGATAATGCCATTTCTCTTCATTGCTCACTTAATGATACTTTGTTTTGTGGATTCTCTCAGAGGTTGATAGCCAATGCCAAAAGAATATCTATCAGAAAATGAATGGTAAAGTGAATTTTTGTCCAATCATATCTTAGAGTAATTATATGTCCAATGCTATTGTAACAAAACACAGAGGATGTTGCTGTGATCCAAATCAATAAATCTATTTATTTACACATATATCCAGTGTTTTTTGTGGCACAGTGGTTAGTTTTGAGCTCCATCTAGCAATTTTGCAAATCAGAATCCAGCAACTAGGCTCCACTAGCTCTTGGGCACCAAATGCACTACAGCTTTTGTAATTTTGAGAAAGTTTTGATTGATAAGAATGTACTATTTTAATTTTTAACATATTATCTGTTTTATTACTCAAATGCAGCTGTAAAGAAAGTCACAGCAAGGGATTTTAAAATGTGGATTATTTTGAAAGTGCATATACCACATTTGAATTCAAAGCAGCAGCTAGTTGCTTATAGGCTGACATGGCTCATACTTCAGTAAACGCATTTCC
>JARFYF010000063.1:30893055-30904685 GCA_030265395.1 Rhina ancylostomus | reverse complement strand
AACATGGAGACAAATTTGAGAAGGGTGGTGAATACAGGACTGAAGGTGTTATATTTGAATGCATGCAGTATACAAAACAAAGTAGGTCAGCTTATAGCGTGGTTAGAAATTGACAGGTATGACATTGGGGGCATCACAGAGTCGTGGCTGAAAGAAGATCGCAGCTGGGAAGAGGGTGTGGGGTGGGTTTGTTGGTAAAGTTGAAATGAAATCCTTAGCAAGAAATGACAGAGGATCAGAAAATGGAGAATCCTTGTGGGTGGAGTTAACAAACTGCAAGGGTAAAAAGACTCTAATGGGAGTTGTATACAAGCCTTTGAATAGTAGCCAGGATGTGGGGTACAAATTACAACAGGAGATAGCAATGTTATGGTGGTCATGGGGGACTTCAACATGTAGGTAGACTGGGAAAATCAAGTCAGCACTGGATCCCAAGAGAAGGAATTTGTAGATTGCCTACAAAATGGCTTTTTAGAGTACCTTGTGCTTGAGCCCACGAGGGAAAAGGCAATTCTGGATTTGGTGTTGTGCAATGAACTAGATTCAATTGGGCAGTTTAAGGTAAAGGAATCCTTAGGAGGCAGTGATCATAATATGATACAATTCACCCTGCAATTTGAAAGGGAGAACCTAAAATGGGATGTATTGGTATTACAGTTGAGTAAAGGTAACCACAGAGGCATGAGAGAGAAGCTGGTCAAAGTTGATTGGAGTGGAACTCTAGCAGGGATGATGGTGAAGCAGCAATGGCAGGAGTATCTAGGAGTAAGTTGGAAAACACAAGATCAGTTCATCCCAAAGAAGAAGCAGCATTCTAAAGGGATGATGAGGCAACTTTGGCTGCCAAAGGAAGTCAAAGACAGCATAAAAGCAAAAGAGAGAGCCTACAATATTGTAAAAATTAGCGGGAAGCTTCTAAAAACCAACAGGAGGCAACTAAAAAAGCAATAACAGGAGAAAAGATGAAATATGAAGGTAAACTAGCCTAGCCAAAATAATATGAAAGAGAGCACACCAAAAGTTTTTTCAGATATATAAAGAGTAAAAGAGAGACGAGTGGACATTGGACCACTGGAAAATGACAGAGAAGTAGTAACGGTGAACAAAGAAATGGCAGACAAACTGACAAAGTATTGTGCATTAGTATTCACTGTGGAAGACACCAGCAACATGCCAGAAATTTGAGTCAGGAGGCAGAAGTGAGTGCAGTTGCTGTGACTAAGGAGAAGGTACTTGGGAAGCTGATCGGTCTGAAGAGGGATAGTCACCTGGACCAGATGGACTACACCCCAGGATTCTGAAAGAGGTAGCTGAAGATATTGTGGAGACATTAGTAATGATCTTTCAAGAATCACTAGAATCAGGAATGGTTCCAGAGGATTGGAAAGTCACAAATGTCACTCCACTCTTTAAGAAGGTAGGGATGCAAAAGACAGAAAATTATAGGCCACTCAGACTGACTTCAGTGGCTGGTAAGATGTTAGAGTACATTATTAAGGATTAGGTTTCAGGATACTTGGAAGCACATGATAAAATAGGCCGAGGTCAGCATGGTTTCCTTCAGGGGAGAACTTGACTGACAAATCTGTTGGAATTCTTTGAGGTAGTAACAGGCAGGATAGACAAAGGACAGCCAGTGGATGTTCTTTACTTGTATTTTCAGAAGGCCTTTGACAAGGTGCCACACATGACGCTGCTAAACAAGATAGGAATGTTATTAAAGGAAGGGTACTAGCATGAATAGAAGATTTGCTGACTGGCAGAAGGCAAAGACTGGGAAGAAAGGGGGCCTTTTCTGGTTGGCTGTCGGTGACTAGTGGTGTTCTGTAGGGGTTGGTGTTGGGTCTGCTACTTTTCACGTTATATGTTAATGATTTGGATGACAGAATTGATGGCTTTGTGTCCAAGTTTGCAGATGATACAAAGATAGGTGGAAGGGCAGATAGCGTTGAAGAATCAAGGAATCTGCAGAAGCAGTTGGATAAGAAGTCGCAGATGGAATTCAGCATTAGGAAGCGTATGGTCATGCACTTCGAAATAAGACGTAGACTATTTTCTAAATGGGGAGTAAATTGAAAAATTGGAGGTGCAAAGGGACTTGGGAGTCCTAGTGCAGGATTCCCTGAAGGTTAACTTGCAGGTTGAGTCAGTAGTAGGAAGGTAAATGTTAGCATTCATTTCGAGAGGACTAGAATATAAAAGCAAGGATGTAATGCTGAGGCTTTATAAGGTGTTGTTCAGACCACATTTGGAGTATTGAGAGCAGTTTTGGGCCCAATATCTAAGAAAGGATGTCCTAGCATTAGAGAGGCAACTTCTGGGAGAGGGTCCAGAGGAGGTTGCAAGAATGATCCCCGGAATGGAAAGGTTAACGAATGAGGAACGTTTGATGGCTCTGGGCCTGTACTCACTGGAGGTTAGAAGGATGAGGGAGGATCTTATTGAAACCTAACATCCGAGTGGACGTGGAGAGGATGTTTCCAGTAGTGGGAGAGTCTAGGACCAGGGAGCACAGCCTTAGATTAGAAGGACGCCCCTTTAGAACAAAGGTGAGGCAATTTCTTCAGCCAGAGGGTGGTGAATCATTGGAATTCAGTGCCACAGATGCCTGTGGAGACCAAGTAATTGGGTATATTTAAAGTGGAGGGTGATAGGTTCTTGATTAGTAAGGGTATCAAAGGTAATGGGGAGAAGGCAGGAGAATGGGGTTGAGAGGGAAAAATAAATCAGCCATGATCAAATGGTGGCGCAGACTTGATGGGCTGAATGGCTTAATTCTGCTCCTATGTCTTATGGTCTTAAGGAGGTTCAGCTTGTCACTGGATCTGGATGTACTGTTGAAAGTATCCCGACTGGTTGCATCATGGTCCAGTATGGTAGTTCGAAAGCGCAGGAACGTAAGAAGCTGCAGAGAGTAGTTGACCCTTCCCAATACATCACGGGCACATCCCTCCACACCACTGGTAGTATCTACATGAGGCGCTGCCTCAAGAAAGCAACATCCATCATCAAAGATCCCCACCATCCAGGCCATGCCATCTTCTCACAGCTACCATTGGGCAGGAGGTACAGGACCCTGAAGTCCCACATCATTAGGCTCTAGAACAGCTACTTCCCTTCATCCATTTGGCTCTTAAACCAACCAACACAACCCTAATCATCACTACAACGCCATGACCACTTTGACCACTTTGCACTAAAGTGTCTTTTTGTTCTAATTGTGTTTTCTTTGTACAAAATTGGGTATAATTTATGTTTAATTTGTTTTGCTTGTGAATGCTGTATATATGATGCCATGTGCCTGTGATGCTGCTGCAAATAAGTTTTTTTATTGCACCTGTGCATACATGTACTTGTGCAAATGACAATAAACTCTGACTTTGACTTTGTTTTGGTTATGGTCAATCTTTGGCACTTTGTGCAGTGACCATACTAATATTACCGATTATAGCACAAATCAATTTCTAGACAATGGTTTTAATTGAAGATATGGTTTGGGTTTTTTTGGGCCTTAACTATTAACATCTTGCTTTTGCAACAGAAGCCTCATTAGTTCAGAAATAAAATATCATCATGGGTCATCACTATAGAAATAATGTTTAAAGATCTCATTCAGTAAAATGTATTCAATTTCTAAATAAGGATGACAGATATGTTAAGGTTAGTAACTGCAAAACTTATCCCAGTAAATTTTTCCAGTGCCATACCTTTTTTCTTTAACAGCAGTACCAGAAAACTTGACCTAACTCCATTTACATTCATTAAAATTACCAAGTGGTAAATTGATCATTTTACCTTGAGGTGATATTAAAAGGAAGTAATACCTTTGGTGGAGATGGCAGTAAGAATTACAGTGATAAGAATGATCTGATGAACTCAGTTATATTCCTCCTCTATTGCAATTTAAATGCAAATAAAATAGAAAATTTTAACTGCAAAGACAGCATTATGAAAATGGTCATTTAACTTGGTAATTTATTAACTTATTTGGCCTAAAATATTATGATAAATGTGATATTACTGGTTTAATTTTAGAGCACAGTCCTACTCATTCTAGATTACTACAAGTCAATCTGATGTTTAAAAATGTAACTGCAAAGATATTATCAAAAACAATATAATTACTAATAGTGGTAGGGTAATGAAAGGGTAAATCAGGATAAACTCCAGCCTATAAATTGGACAGGTGGAGAAGTTTATCACTCCTAAATGTATTTCTCATCTATTTATCCCAAATTAGTTTTTGAAACTGCATTTCAAGCTCCACTGATTTTGAGGTTCAGTGACTTGGTAGTCATTAAATTTTCACAAATGATCTTCTGCAGTATTATTCTTTTGGTATCAGATTTTAAATCTTCAGAAAGAAGCAATTATGTTGTCACAAAGGTATACTTTGACATACTGAGAATTAAATCAGAAAGATTTCATTTGGATGCCAAAAAATATGATGTTTTCTATTTTTTGCCTCAATAGAAGACTCGACATTCATCCCCTTGCAGCCATGACAAGAATGTATGAAGATGGATTTATCCTTGTACATCCATTGTTGGTTAGAATGCTTGAACAGATGAAATATTCTATTTTAAAATGTCCATTATGTTACTATCTATTTTAAGATGCCTGACCAATATCCTGCTGCTCAAATTAGGTATTCTAAGTCAACAACACTTCACCTGTCCATTCATCAAAACCACATCTCATTTATTTACAAGCATAATGCAAAATACCAAACATTATATGGTCTCTCCTCAAGTAGGGGGCATACCAAAAGGTATTTCATAGTTTGCCTCTCACCACAATAGCAAATTTCAAGCATTGCAACATATTACCCCACATCAGTTCTTGATCAGTGCAGGTTTAGAGACAGGTTTGGGTATCCTAGATGGTCTATTTCTCCTCTGCCCTCACAGGAAACTGCTCAGACACACTAACAACCATGTCAACTCTCCTGTTAAGGTCAGTAAGTCATGCCTCACACAGCTTTTCATGGATGGTTAAAACAGTGGTGCTGCCTGCATACATTGAGATGAAGAAGTTCTTGCATGACTTCAGACATTTTTCTAGAATCATATAATTATTGAGAGGGTACCTAGAAAGCAATGCTTACAGCTTCCTATCTCCTCACTGGCTACAACTCTTTTCTAGTCTGTTGGTTCTATTCCATGAGGTTGTACAAACAGTTGAAGATCATTGAATTAAGGAAGCCAGTGCTTTTTCTACAGCAGTCAATCAGCATCAACTCATATGTTTTTTTGCATCCATGAGCAGTCCCATACCAGGCAAATATACTTAGCAAAGGAGTAATGTGGAGTGAACACAAAGGTTCAAACATTGGATGGATGGACTCCCATTTTTCTGTAAGCTTCCCAATGATTTTATTTCAGCAAATGGCTTTACTTCTCATGTTTCCAATATGGCTCTTGAAAAAAAAATACACCATCCAGAATTATGCCAAGGCAAACTCAGTGTGCACATTGAATAAGCCATTCTGCTTCACATTCAAACCACAATTGTGCAGATAGAACAGGCTGACCTGAGAATTGTCAATAAAACTGTCAGACCATCACTGTGCAAACATTACAGCTCTAGCTATAATCTCAAAAGGGGCACTCTCAAATGTAACAGGTGATTCCCTGGAGCTTTAGTATTTCATTGACAGAACTTATGTTACAATGAAGCCAGACAGAAACAATTAATTTCAAGTCTTCTCCTTAAATCATTTGCATGCATCATATTTCTCTACTGGATGTCCTTACAATGCCACAACCAGATCAACAGTGAGTTTAAAATGACCATTTTATTTGCTATATATGCATATCTTACAAAAAATGCTTTTTCCAGAAAGAGTCTATGGCTCAAAGTGCACTATTGACTGGGTTGGTAACTATAAACATAGAATGTAAAACTCCTGACATGGAGCTTCCTAAATAAAATGAAAATCAATGTGCAGATGCTGAAAATCTAAAAAAAATGCTGGAAACACTCAATAGATTAGGCAGTCGGCATCCTCGGAAAGAGAAATAGAGTTAATATTTCAAAGGGTCTTTAACCTGAAATGTGAATCCTGTTTCTCCATCCACAGGTACTGCCAGACCTGCTGAGTGTTAAAGCATTTTCCACTTTTATTCAAATATAAAATTTCAGATTGAATTGCCATTCCTAATGATTTGCTCTAATTACACAAACTTTATCAATATTTGGGTGAATCATCACATGAAAGATGACCTAAAAGCTGGATCATACATTTTTAAAAATGAGCACTGAAATATCCAGGATAGGATGCAAGAAATATACACACCAGGGAGGTACTGGTGACAAATATGCTTGAGGGCTCTGATGTCACTCGAAACATTTGTTAGGACAATGCTTGTGCAAAAGCATATTTCAGATTTCTTTCTGATACTAGATCAAGTCTGACTACAAACAATACCACTAACAACAGTTGAAAGGTAAATAAGATAGTTTATATTAGTTTCATGTTAACATTTATATGTTGCTACTGATTACCATTGCCACACTACCCATTAAACCCACCCCCAATTTCCAGGCTTATGTTCCCACTGGTCGACCTTCATCTACTTTATGACTGATGAACAGCTTTTTGGCGTAACAGTGATCCAGCAGACCTGTTATATTAGAATATAATATTGCATATTATATTCTAATACACAAGACAGCCAATTTTGCATGGCAAGTTTCTCTTTTCATCAGTTCTTCATTGCAACTGGTTTTGTATCTGAAATCAGACACAAACCAATTTTTTACATCAATCTTTCATGCACAGAACATGCTTGTAAGGCTAATATTATACAAAAATGTTGCAATCCCATCAGTTTATCATCAAACACAAAAGAGAACAACTGTAGCAAATGTTTCTTTACTCTGACTAAAATAAAATATCCAATGGCATGACTCAAACATAAAAAATTGTGTATTTTTTCTCTTAAACTGATCATTTTCTGGATACTTTAGATACGTATAATGTGCTTGTTGTGTCCATAGGTTCTTCTATGTGGCTGCTCACTAAATCAAGAAACGCACCATCAGCTAGTCAACAATCAACTAACAGTAGTGGGTCGTACAGCAACATATCAACAGTCATAACATATGGTACACATTCATATGTACTTTATTGCTTTTCTTCAAAGTAACAAATCCTTAAAAACCAACAACTATATAAATAATTACATCAGCAGTTGACTATATATAATTATACAATTAACAAACTATTTAGGGCATACATACAGTTTTTAAAATTAACTGAACATAAATTTTCTTATTTTCTAGTAGTCTTGACAATATACTCTACGCAACAAACTAAACATAATACTTCCAAGCATTCCATAATCCCTTAAATCATTTGTCCAAATAAGATTTATAAATTACTAATTTCACATCCCATCCTACAATTGTTCCCTTAACTATTTATAAACATTAATTATATGGTATAACATACTAAACATCAAGAGTAGCACTCAACACAGACTAATAATACTAGCCACCAACTATAGCAGTTATAATTACACATTGTTTTCAGTATATTATAAAGTGTCACAAACGCAATAACATTTCCTAATTAATATTGTTCTTTGACTCTGGATTATTTCCAACACTTGCACTGCAGCCATAACTGTTTTCAGCTTCTTTTTGTGCACTTGCAAAACTGTATATAGCAGAATTACCATCTAAAGGGATAGGATAACATATTGGGATAACACATTCTGAAATCTTCCATAGCCTCCACATCACAAAAAAATCAGATGCTGAGTTTGGTTCAGCTACTTAATAAAATAATGAAAACAGAAGTCTGGTAGATACCACTTTTTCTCAAGGCTAATTAATGCACAGGACCAATCTGTACAGACATCCTGGGGGTGTGTGGCTCCTATAACGTTCACAGCAATGCCTCTCGCCATTATACCCAAGTGACTGGCAGCATTCTCACTTGATATACTAATTTCTGGCTGTATCCACTTGCAGTATTCACGTGACTTAACGGTGAAGCAAAAGATCAAGCTACTAATACCATTTCTTGATGATGATTCTTCAATGATTCCACCACAGAATTGTGCCCTGTGCAAAACCTTTTCATATTTTTCAATGCCATCTCCATACCAGTAGCTAGTTTATATGCTCCTTCAGTGTGTCAAATAGCTTTGCTTGAATTCTCTCATTTGCCAACTTTCACAAGTGATCGCCCAGCACTTTGTCTACAAATTCCATCTTTTAGCCAATATCATATCCAATCACAATTTTGCCAGTCACCTCTTCTAATCCCTATTTGCACAAACAGGAAAACTGAAAAACTCTAAAGGCTCTGACTTACAAGGCCCCTTCAATGTCTTTGTAATGTTCTTGTAAAAGACCTGGTTTGCATTTTGTGACAAAGGTAAACTCACCAAAATCTCATTTATCTCCAGTACTTCTGATAGTATTAATATCACCTTCTTCTTTGTGCACATTGTGGTATGAAAGGTCATGGCTGTCACATGACACCACTGAGCACTGGTCAAAAGTGACACCACTGAGCACTGGTCAAAAGTGACACCACTGTGAATCAAGGTTTGGCTCCACCCCTGCCCCTTTGGGCACACCTAACCATTGGCTTTTGTAAAATACTTTTGCACCTGGCCCCGAGCGATTGGCTTGTTTGAATCACCTGAGCTGGCTCCACCCCCAGCCCTCCAGCAGTATAAAGAGTGCCACATGCTTGTTTTGTTTCTTTGTCCTCTCTGAGGGAAGCTGTGCACTGCTAGAGAAATTAGTTATGTATCCCTGGGACCATTGAGCCAATGTTTGTACAGAGTTGGGGTCAGGCATTGTATTGTTTTTCCCCTGATCATTTGTAACCAGTTTGTTGTGTGTGTGTGTGTGTGTGTGTGTGTGTGTGTGTGCGCGTGCGTGCATGCATGCATGCATGCATGCATTTCACCCCATTGTGATTTCCCAACATTCATGACTGTGAATGTACAGTACAGTAACCTGACTGTGCATCTATTCCAATTAATTCTGTTCGTGCATTTTTCTTTGTGAGTAAATTATTTTTTTAAAAAAACTCCAAAGACAGTGTCCAGAGTCCTCTACTTTTGAGACCCCAAAGAATCTTTTCTCACAACACACATGGACACATTTCTCTCTGTCATATCCCATGACATTTTTACTCTTTACAAGCACCAAACAAATAGTTGAAACCTTTCATATTTCTAATGCTTCCTAATGTATCCACAACATTAACTGTCTGCCATTACCATTGCACACTCTACAGAACCACATTCTCCATTTGGACTTAATTAGTGTGGTGGTTACTCCTTGAGGGAGTAACTGCTGTGCTACTCCCTCAGGAAGGAAGCTTACATCTTTTCAAATATAACAGACCATATATTCATTTGGTTCATTCTAATACTTTGTTACATTTAAAAAATCCTCCAAAATCAAAGTATGAGAAAGGATATCCACTTTTTAAAAATTACCTTTTATTTGATGCCACACAAATAATTCAGTAATGCATGACCTTTGATGATAATACATTCAGGCTATTGGAATTGTACCGTGCTATGAAATTCCAAATACTGATGTGATTTGCAAAAGAGCAAAGAAATGAGTCATAATTTATCATTTAGGGATTTGTGACATAGAGGAGTAAAGCTGAAAATCGTTATCCCTGCTCCTCTCAGTACTTTGTTCATATTTTGGTACAACATGGAACATGGTCACTTTGGCTCATTGAGGTTACGCCAGTTAATTAGTCCCAATCCTCCACTAACTTTCCCTGTAATCTATCCTCCCATATTTCAATCAACTGCCCCAGATTCCACCACTCACTTATACATTAGGGCCAATTTACAGTATGCAATTAACTTACCAACCGGCTAGTCTTTCGGATTTGGGAAGAAACCAGAACACCCAGAGGAAGCAAATGAAGTCACAGGGAGAATATGCAAGTTCCTCGCAGATGACACAGGAGATCAGGATTGAATCTTTATTGCACAGGCTGTGAGGCAGAAACTCCTCTAGCTGCAGCACTATCTAATTTTCTGTGGAGTAACTTAACACACAGTAAATATCCTTGCTGATGGACTAACTGCAGCAAAAGGCAAGATTATTTTTTAAAAAACATGAATTATTTTACCTCCGGGGAATCACAATTTAATAGCAGTAACAGCTCCACAAAAGTAACTACCCTTCTTCAAATAGAAGTGATGGGAACATCTACAAAGTTTAAAATACATTTCAATAGGTACATAGTTGGGAAGGGTTTAGATGTAAATGGGCCAAATGCAGACAAATGGGACTAGCTCAGGAAGACACCTTAGTCAGCATAGTCGAGTTGGGCCAAAGGGTCTGTATCCACATGGTATTACTCTATGACTTTATGAACTATCCTACCGGATTTATTTTCATGAAGACAACTAAGAGAAAGTTCCACTTAATGCATGTCAAATGCAGTAAACAGTAGGTTTTATATTAATAATTTATAGGCAAAACTTTGCGCACATTATATTTGGCCCCTCAGCTTTTCTCCAGTCAAGGCTGGTGTATTTAGACATTCATCTCAATGGGATTGCCGATCCAGATGGAAAGGTTGAGCAATTTGTTTTTTTTCCTTTATTTTAAATCCTATTAAATTTTAATTATTTGGATAAGTATAAATGTATATAAATATATTTATATAAGAATGAATAATTTTAACATTGTAATAATCAAAGTCTATTTCAACTCTTTTTATAATGTGTCAAAGGCAGTATGGTGGCAGAGATTTGGTGTGTCACCAGATACTCTTGCAAATTTCTATAGATGTACAGTGGAGAGCATTCTGACTGGGTTGCATCACTGCCTGGTATGGAGGCTCCAATGCGCAGGATGGAAAGGGGCTGCAGAGAGTTGTAGATTCAGCCAACTCTATCACAGGTACAACCCCCTCCACCATCGAGGAAATCTTCAAGAGAGAGTGCCTCAAGAAGGTGGCATCTATCATTAAGTACCCTCGCCATCCAGGACATGCCCTCTTCTTGTTACTACTATCAGGGAGGAGGTACAGCAGCCTGAAGACCCACACTCAACATTTCAAGAACAGTTTCTTCCCCCTCTGCCCTCAGATTTCTGAAAGGTCTATGAACCCATGAACTCATTATTCCTCTTTTGCACTGTTTGTGTTTGGTAACATGGTAATTTTTATGTCCTGTGCTGTACTGCTGTTACAAAACAAATTTCATGATGTATGTCAGTGATATTAAACCTGATTCTGAGGGGTTGGCACTACTGCAGCACTTGAGGTTCAATTCTGACTTCAAGTACTGCCTATATGGATTTGCATGTTCTCCCTTTGAAAGAGTGGGTTTCTCCTGAAAGCCATAATTACTCTCAGATGGCTCTGCTGGGCAGCTCATATCATTCACAGGCCCGATAGCAGATTTATGCAACACATACACTACTCTGAACTCTTTCATGGGAGGAAATTACAGAAGTTACAAGAAACTACAAGGATGTGCACAAGATTTCCTTAAAGAAGTGCAATATCTCTGCTGGCTGCTGATAACTTTGACCACACAAAATGGAGAAAAAAGTCTTGGAGATAGACTTGAGAACCTCGAGGCCATGCACTGGGAACACATTGCATGAGTGGTGGAAGG
>JARFYF010000063.1:30855743-30865759 GCA_030265395.1 Rhina ancylostomus | reverse complement strand
TTCATCATCTCCTCAAAAAACTCAATCAACTTTGTATGACATGACCATCCCCACACAAAGAATGCTGACTATCCCTAACAAGTCTATGCTTTTCCAGATGCAAGTCGATCCTATCCTGAAGAATCTTTCCTCATAATTTTACTACTATTGATATAAGGCTCACCAACCTATAATTTCCTAGTTTATCTCAACAATATTGGTTACTTTTCAGTCCTCTGGGGCTTTGCCTGTGACTAAAGAGGATATAAAGATTTCTGTACAATCATCCACTACAACTACCCTGTTGTTTTCACATCTTTCCATAATTTGCCTACATATCAATTCCTTTATTTCCTACTGGCAATTGGGAGAGCTACAGGCTATTGGGAGTATCATCATCATATCTCCTAAGTTCTACCCATATTGCCTCACTGGATGAGCTCTCCAGGATGGCCTCTCTAAGTGCCCATGTGACATTTTCCCTGATCAATAGTGCAATTCCTCCAGCTCTTTAACATCCCTCTCTATCACATCTGAAACATCTAAATCCTGGAACATTTGGCTGTCAATCCTGTTCTTCTCTCAATCAACTGCTTGTAATGCTACAACACTGTAGTTCTGTATATTTAATCACCTCACCCTAAGTTCATCCACCTTACCCATAATATTGTTTGCATTAAAATATATACACAACAGCCCCTCATGTTCATTAACTTGGCCCTGCTTGTCCTTCCTTTCAGCCTTATTTGACCTACCTCTTCCTTTCCCTCAATCCCATAATTAACTATAACATCTATAAATCCCATAATAAAATGAATTAGTTCTTACTGGAGGTATAAGATGTCTGTTTTCAAATTAAAAGAGCAAAGTGTGCTTGCACACAATGATACATTGTCGGTGTTCATTTTAAGAATATCTATATCAACTGAAAGAGGGAGCCCGATCTTTTTCTAAGTTAACCATTTGAAGATGCAGTAGAAAGTTCTGAGTAATATCACTATTTATTTATAACTAAGTTTAATTTAAATAGATTAGAAAATTGGAAGAAAACTAATCACATTCTAAGTTTCTTAGGTGTTAAAGTAGTCTACCCATAGCATCAAAATTGCCACCAATTACAAATTTGTTTTAATAAAAAAAAACACAACTAAATACCATGTTGATGCTTTTCAAAGGACTTACTTTATGTAAGTTAACAACATGACCTAACTTCAGTGATTTTAAGATGATCCATGTTAAGAGAGCATTGGTTTATTTATATGTTAGTTTACTTATTTGACAAATTAACAAGATTGAATCAATCTCAAGAAAATAATTTGTCAGACTAATGACATAATTAATCCCAACCCTTCCATTTTTGTTGAAATAGTGCATTCTGCAATATTATCACAATACGTTGGCTTAGGCCCACTCAAACTCCCTCTCTCACACACACAGACACACATGCACACAAACACACACATACACATTCTCTGACTCTCTCTGTTCTGTACACCCAGTCTGGAAAAGCGAAAGAGAGATGATACAGAGGCAGCAATGGAGTAAAGACAGAATATGTGGCAGCATAGGTGTATGTGGGCACAGGTCAGGGGTGGGGGGATGTGGGAAAAGTCTTGAGTATGGCAAACTGGCTTTGTAGATTTGGGGTTGTAAGTCTACCCTCTGGTGAGGGGCAGTATTTAAGTCAGTGAACCTTCTCCAGAGGGTGTAAGCGGTCAAAATTTGAGGCTGTGTCATCCCCAGCCCAAATATTCAATGTGCCTTAGAATTATCAAAGCAGCCCCACACTCCAGGCCATCAATGCTAAGTAATATTCCACTCACTCCCCAATCTTCACTGATGAACAATGGCTGACAGTTGAGGCAAGACAGCAGCTGGTTCTCAAAGGAGGGTCATCTCATCTCCAGCAGTTTCCAATGAGGGTCAATGTAAGCTTGAGGAATGGCTCCTCATATTACATCTGAGCATGTTGTAGATTTCTGGACTCAATACTAAATACTTCATTTTCAGATAACATGCTTTTGCTGTTTGCCTTAGAACTGACCAGTTCTGTTATAAGGTTACCCTTCTGTAATAATAACTCAGTTTTGCTTTCTCCATAAAACTGGGAGGCCTGTTGGGCATTTTCAGCATTCTCTTTTTAGTTTCAGGTCTCAGGAACAGACCTGATCTGTACCACACTTTTACATGTTCCTTTATTCATTTTCTCTCTCTCTCTCTCTCTCTCTCTCTCTCTCTCTCTCTCTCACAGCCCTCATTAATCCATACAGCTCGATAAACAATGGAATCATCTTGGCATCCTTGGCTTCAAAAACATCAAAAATATTCCCTTTGTCCTATTCATTCCTCTTCCATCCTCTCTGCAACTTAAAACTAAATTGTTTTGTTACTTTTCCAGTTCTGATGATGTGTTTTCAACCTGAAATGTTAACTCTGTTCCTTTTTTCACATGTGCTGCCTGATCTGTTGAGTGTTTCCAGCATATTTTGTTTACATTTCAAATTTTCAGCAACTGCAGATTTTTCATTTTCAATAACAAGATACAACATGTCTTTAAAAGTATAAAATGCCTTCACATATTTTACCTGTTTTCCCTCCCAGAAACAAATATGTCTACCGCTTTCACAAATTATCATGAATGAATGTCAATATTACATTTCCCCAAATTTGTCTGTCTTGTTTGGCCTTGTTCAGCCACATTTTTTGAAGTTCATCCTACAATTAAGATACGACCTTAAGACACAGAAAAATAGTGTACACAATTCTTGTCACCAGAATATAAAAGCATTTGACAGCACTACACAGAGTGGACAATACTTAAGAGGTCATTGCCAGATTTGAAGACTAAAGTTATCGGGAGAGACTGATTAGGTTAGGAGTGTTTCCTTTGGAATAAAATGATATGGAAGGGGGATTTTATTGAGGCCTGGACAGAATGAAGAAGGACCTATTTGTTGGGCAGATGGGTAAATAAAACCTCATCACTTTTGAAAGAGGTACAAGGATGAGCATTTAAGCAGCTGAAATCTACATAGCCACCGTACAAGAATTAGGAAGAAGTAATAACCTAGACAATTTCATTTTTGGCTGGCATGAAAATGATTGGCTGAACAGCCTCCTTTTATGTCATTAATTACTGTGAATCTACAATGCTTTTGGTTTTCTTATTCAATATATTATCATAAAAATACATTCCACCAGCCATGTAACTGTATGTTGATTGCTTTGTGATTAATATCTGTACTGTTATGGAAATATTTTGCATAATCTATGTAAATTTGCAGAGTGCTTTTAGCAACCAAAAATGGAGATGATCATAAGATTTTAATTTGTGAGACAGAGGATAAAATTATATTTTACTCAGCTAAAAGAGAGACAATTCTGGAAGAAAATTCAGGGAAATTTAAAGAACCACTGATTACTTGGCTAGACAAATATAATTAATGTTTTCAAGTTGCTAATTTTGTATGCTGAAACTAATAGCAAGGTCATTTTCCAAGAAGTTAATTACAATTGACAGGAGCTCATTTCAAATGGGATCTTTATTAAATTATATAACAGAAAATTAAAGATATTCGGTTGAATAAAATCTTAAATTCTAGATAGCTTTCCAGAAATTTGATCCTATCAGCTGAAATAATGTAAAGCAAGAGTGTTTGTGAGAGGCCTAACTTGTCTTAGCACAAACTTTAATGACATAGGTTTGTTACTTGCAGGTTTTCTCAGAGCTAAAATCATACATAACATGAATATCAGAATACAAAACATAAATACTTTCCATTTCCATGGTAAATTTTGATAACCTGTATGTTTTCTGCAAATAAACTTTTACATGGTAAAATATCTCAAGACAGATCATTATGGGATAACAAGACAAAAGCTAAGACTAAACCAAAGAAGCAAATATTATGGCATGTACATGAAAAGGTGATCATAGTGGAAGGTTTCATTGAGCACCTTTTTATGAAAAGAGGTGGAGAAGAGGAGAGGTTTACAGAAGGAATTGCAGACTTTAGGCCCAAAGGGTTGAAGACACAGTTGACAATTCATAGGTCAGGATGAATCGAAGGATAGGATGTATACAGCCAGAGTGGAGGGAGTGAAAAGCTGGAGAAGGTTATGGATCTGAGGAACCACTCAAAATCAAAGGATTTAAATATGTGATGAGAATTTTAAAAACTGCATTGTTGGTAGACCAGATCCAATAAAGGTCAAAGCATGAGAGTAAACAGGGTTCAGTACACTCGCTAAAATCTGGGCAGCAGGGACTTGGATCATCAGAAGTTAATGGAGAGAGAAAATGAAATGCCAAGTTGGAGAACATTGGAATAGTTGATTTTAGAGATAACAAAACATGAAAAAGGATTTTGGTATCAGTTAGGCTATAAAGTTAGGGCAAAGACAGGTAAGGCACAAATTTTAGAAGGTGGTCTTTGTGATGCAGAAAATATAGGGTTAATTATCTTGCATCAGAATTATGAAAGGGTAGGCTTATGTGATGACATAGTACAGCTGATTTCATTATTGTACATGTGAAGTTTGCCCTTATGCCTTTCCATGATCTCTTCAGAAGCCAGTGTGTACATAAGAAATAGAAGAGGGCCAAGGATGGTTGCTTGGGAGGTTCTAGAAGTAACAATATAGGGGAAGCAAATTCATTACGTGAGATTCCTTTGCTATGATTTGGTATAAGAGTGGAAGCAGGTAAGATGACATTGAAACATGCCAGGAGTAGTCCTTGTGAGCCAGTGTGTAATAACTGGTCCAAACAATGGTCTTCCTGAATAAGTCCTTGCAACATCAAATTAATAATGGGGAAACAAATTAAGGCATCCAGAAATTTGATCATCAAAATAAAGAATGATAAGAAGTAATTGATTTTATATAGGACTTCTTATGTCCTTTCAGGACTTTCCTGGCACTTCACAGCTAATTAAGCTGTGAAGATACTTGCAGAATATAATAACTCATGTTCAAAGTTATTTTGAAAGAACTGGTTTTCTTTATTGCTTCCAGAAACTTAGTATCTCCATAACTTGTGGGTTGGGGGAAGGCATAAATCTCAATTACACATTTGAGAAAGCCAGAATTTCTAATGGAACTGATACACGCTGGGTTTCAACTTGGTCATAAATTTTGTTCAGTCTCAGAACATGTTAATGAAACATTTGCCTTCCTAGTAGAAATCATGTGCAATTTTCAGAATTAGGATTGGATGACATCAATTCTAAACTCAATCAATTTCTCCTTGCCAGTTGTCCTTGAAAATGTAATGTGATTCATTTATTTCTCCACTCACTTTGATGAAAACGACTTTCCTCAACTGAGAATATTTGTGCAAGCTTTTGACCAAATTTAAGACTCATTGCAAATTTAAGGTTGGGGATGTTGGGAGGGGCTGGGGTCAGGGTGGGAGTTGTGAAATTACCACTACGTTTTGGAGGCCTCTATCAAATACTATATAACACTTTTTAAAAAACTGTTTCTCTTAAGACAATTAGTAAGTTTGGACCTGAGGGTTGCATTCTAGTCTTCGTGCTGAGAATTCCAAGTCACACCTTCTAAACGCTTGAAAAAGTAAAGGAACAGCAGAAAAATATAAGGAATGCTACATTTATCAGGCAGTACCAGAAGCTATCCTGACACTACCTACTCAATGTCAATTCATTCACCATCTGAAACTCTCCTCCAAAGAATGGATGAGCAGATAATTGAAAATTTCAAGACCAAGGTTGATAGATTTTTGGTGGGTAATGTATCAAAGAGATAGAGATCAAAGGCATGTAAATGGAGGGTATAAATTCCATAAAAATTAGCTTTCTGCAGCAGCAAACAGGTTATGTTTTTATGGTCATAAATACATTAAGACAGGTGTAGAAATAAATTAGGGTGAAGTTGTAAGGGTTTTTAACTTGGTGATGCATTTGCCACTTCCTGCACACATTTAAATAAAGAAATATAGATTTAACAATGAGAGCATTGATCCTATAGAAAATGATCTGGGGAATTAAAGATGTAAAGTAATGAGATGGCAGATAAATTAAACAGATGTTTGCCTTTGCTTTAGGGGACTGAAGTGACATCCTATATAAAGCTACAAACTGGGAATTAGTAGCAGGAAAAATATAACCACAGGGGAAGTGATACTGAGCCAATTGTTGGAACTGCAGGCTAACAAGACTCCAGATCTTGATGGACTTCACCTTAGGATCTCAAAAGAAGTAGTTTATAAGATAGCTCATGTATTGATTTTAATTTCCCAAAATTCCCTAGCTTTGGGGAAGGTTCCATTAGACTGGAACCAACTCTTTTATTAAAAAAGGGAGGGTGATAGAAAGTAGTTAGCTTAACATTAGTCATAGGGTAAATGTTAAAAGCTATTAATAGACATTACAGTTGGGCATTTAGAAAAATTCAAGGTCTTCAGGCCAAGTCAACATTGTTTTGTGGAAGGGAAATCATGTTTAACCAATTTATTAGAGCTCTTTGAAGAAGCAATTTTTACTGTGAATAAAGGGGAACTGATAGATGTATTTAGATTTCCGGAATACATTTGATAAGGTGTTGCTGCAAAGTTAATTGCAGAAAACAAAAGTTCATGAGTCAATGGAGCTTTTTCTGGTTGTCAAGATGTAACAAGTGTTATGCTATAAGGATTGGTAATAGGAATCTCAACTATCTGTACTTTATGCAACTTATATACAGTAAATGCTGATGTCACAAAGATTAGGAAAGTAAGTTGTGAAAAGTACATCAAAAGATGTAGATAGGTTAAAATGAATGAGCAAAAATATGATAAAGTACAATGTGGGGAAATGTGAAAATATTCATTTGGCAGAAAAAAGTAAAAAGCATAATATCTAAATGGTGAAAGACACCAGAAGGATCTGGGTATCCTAGTGCATGATTCACAAAAATCCAGTATGCAGCTACAGCACATAATTAGGAAAGCTGACAGAATGTGGGGGGAATTCAATACAAAAGTAAGGAAGTTATACTTCAATTATCTAGGTGAGTGCACATCTGGAGGACTGTGTATCGCATTGTTCTCCTTATTTAAGGAAGAATGTAAATGTGTCAAAAGCAATTCACAGCATGTTTACTAGACTGATATCTGGAATAATTAAATTTTATATGAGGAAAGGTTGGACTAGTTAGGCTTGTACCACTGGAATTTAGAAGAGTGTGAGGTGACTTGATTGAAACATTTACGTGCCTGAGAAATCTTGATAGGGTGCAGAAATAGTGGATATTTCCTCATGTGGGAGAATCTAGAACTAAAAGTAAACCTTCAAGGATAAGAGTTTTTCCATCTAATTTAGAGATGTGGCAAAATTGCTTCCCTCAGGGGGTCATGAATCTTTGGAACCCTTCCTTAAAGGATGGTAGAGAAAGTCTTTGAATATTTTTAAGGCAAAGAAAGATAAACTCTTGATAAGCAAGGGGGTGAAAGAAGACCAGGTGGAGGCAAGAATGTGGAGTTCAGGTTGCAATCAACCCCACATTTCCACCTACCCTCAATATTATTAAATGACAAAGCAGGTTCAAAAGGACCAAATGGTTTACTCCTCATAACCTCAGTGGCTTTATCTTCACAATCAATTCTCCTTTTGCAAATAATTTAGCAGCAACATCACCTATCAATGTAAATCTACTACCAATCCATTGTGACTTTCACTGAGGCCAGGTAGAGTGGATTTGGGCTGCTGAGAGCCTTGCCATTGTTAATATAGAGGGAAATTCAATTCTACTACATCCTTTAAAAGCCAGTCAAAGTGGATCAAAAATTTCTGATTTAGAAAACAATGCACAAAACGGCAATGGAGAACTAATCTCTAAGGTGAGGTCAGCAGCTAGAATGCCTCCATATTTTTAAGTGCACCTTTGTTGTCTTGCCCCAAAGGAAAGCCTGGTTAGCACCATGAGAAGACTCTTAAGCTGGTGGCATGAACTCCAGGCTGTTTAATTATGAGAATTGCTACAGAGTACAGAAAGAGGTTGGACAGTCCCACACAGGTACACAAGCATATGGTCAGGTCCTTCCATATCATAACCTTTCCTTCTTAGCTCCCAGGTATCAGTGGTACTTACTTCTGCAAAAGGTAACCATGGTAAAAACTCAACTAACTTTTTCATCAAAACTACTTTCAGTGCCTCCTTTTTTTTTCTTAGAAGGTTAGGAATACAGGGAAATCTACACTGATTGTGCATCCTTAGTTGATTTCCCAATCAATCATTGTGGTTCCTACAATAATGCTGTTTCCACATTGTTAACAAGGGAATCCCTAATAAGTAATCTAGTAATATTTAAGTTATGACAAGCTGCTTACAAGTCAATATGGTTTATAAGTTGAAAGGTACCAAGAGTTGATTGAGTTCACATGACATTGCTGCTTTTATCCTTTTTGGTGGCATCATAAAAGAAAGTTATTAAAGTGTGGCTTGCATATTATTTACCATGGAAGCATAATGTTCTGATTTTGGAGAGGTGAATATTGAATTTAATACCAGTAGTATCAATAAATCAGAAGATAGAATCTGCATGATGAAGTCCTTGAGTGCTATTGAAGATGAGCTTCGGGTTATGATCAACGAGAGAGGAGAGGTTGCAATCAAGAGGTTTGATGTAATAATTGATAGTGTAGCAGAGTGTGGTCAAGGAGATAGTGAATGCAGCTGACTGCAATTCATACCTTTAACATGGGCTCTGCATTCAGGTACAAAGCTTTTTAGTGGCAATCCGGAACAATCTTTTTCAAGACATCCTGTTATATCAGATATAGATATAGATATATTTTTCTGGAAGCCTCATGGGTCAAGTCAATTCAATTTAGTAGATGGATTCCTTTGTAATTGCACAGAGCCTAATTCCTGTTTTGGAATGGCCCTGGATGCCTACTTTGCTTGATTATATGAAGACTTCCTTCAAATATTGTTGGGATTCCAAATAGAATTAGTTATTTCCTGGTCCAATATGACATCATGCACATCATTTGGTAACAACCCATTTTTCTGTTCTGAGTTATCATCATTATCAAATCATTAGTACTTTTTGCTAATTTTGCCAAGAAGACTCAATCCCAGACTTCAGAACAACAATTAGCCAAACCTGTACACTAACAGTTGAGTTACAGAAGTAATGGAAGACTGAGTGTCCTTGAAATCAAGACAGCTTTTGATGTAGTGCAGGCTTAAATAGTCCTCATAAAACCGGTCAAATTGAATCAAAGAGAAAATTTGCTGGAATTGCAGCACACTTCAACACAAAGGAAGGTGTTTGTGCTGGTTGGTGTTATTCCAGCTCCAGCACGTTGCTCCAGGACTGTAGCAACCCTTGGCCCAAGCCTTTCCATCTCACTTATCAATAACTTTCCCTTCATTGTAAGGCCAGGAGGTACTGATACTCTTTGATAATTGCTGTATCCATAGTGAGTGACTCACCTATTGACTCTCCAAAGCCATCCACAAGACATAAGTCAGGAGTACAATTGAACATTCTCTAATTTCCTTGATGAGTGTAGCTCCAACAACATTCACAAAACTCAACACCATCCAAGATACTGTAAATCAGCTCACTTGTTCAGCAACCCATCAACAACCCATATCCATTGTGGTGTGTACTATTTACAAAATACATTGAAATAACTTATCAATACATCTGTCCTTAAGTAACAACATCACAGACCTTATAGAACAGAGTATAGAATATTGTACCACAGTACAGGCTCTTAGGCCCACAGTGTTGTGCCAACATTTTATCCTGCTCTAAGATCTATCTAACCCTTCCCTCCATTTTCCTATCATTCATGTGGCTATCTAAGAGTCTCTTAAATGTCCCTAATATATCTGCCCCCACAACCTCTGCCAACAGTGTGTTCCAAGCACCCACCACGCTGTGTAAAAAACCTACCTCTGACATCCCCCTTATACCTTACTCCAATCACCTTAAAATTATGCCCCCTCACGTTACCCATTTTCGTCCTGGGAAAAAGTCTCTGACTGTCCACTCAATCTATACCTCTTATCATCTTGTACAC
>JARFYF010000063.1:30844356-30854611 GCA_030265395.1 Rhina ancylostomus | reverse complement strand
TTCCACCAGTGGCACTATTTTTCAGCCTATTCCACTACAATCAAGTAATCAGTTGAATTGTACAAAATCCAGCTGAATTGGCCCGACTGCAAAAGCTCCTGAAAATCTTAAGCTTTGTTGAATGTTTTACTAACCCATAATTAATTATTAGCGATCTCTTTGGACTGATAATATAAACAAATATGCACTTGGATTACAATTCCTTCACATTAACTATTGTGAGGGAATTATAATAACTTTTAAAATAATAATTTACTTATTGCTGTTTATTTCTGATATTTCAAGTTTAACCTTAATCTTATGTACATATTGTAATCTTAATAAGGAATATTTAAATTACTAAAGAAAGGCTGCATTTTTCTTCCTGGTATTCTGTCTTTGAGAATTCATTCATATGTTTACTGTGCCATCTTGATGAAATCCCCTTGCTAGACACGAGGAATCCCAGAAAACTGAAGCCCAACAACAAATGACATCAGAAATGTTAAGTAAAAACCTTGGAGTTCAACAGATCTTTATGGAAAGCTTTTTCTGAGGACAGTGGCAAACATCATTGCTTTGCCACTGATTACAAAATCCAGACCTATGATTTTCTTTAAATTGCATGACCTAATAACTGTCATGTCAATAAGTCATAAAATTGATATCTAAAATCTAATTGAAGAGTTACAGAAGGTGTATAAGGGCTGCTAAGTCAAAACCTGGAATATTGTGTACAGGTCGGCTTTCCCACCGGGGGAGGGAAATGTTGTAAGATGGGAAGTACAACAAAGGTTCTCTATATTGATTCCTAGAATGAGGTATTGTCATAAGGAAACATTAAGCAGACTGGGTTTGGTTCCACCCACTGACTAGTAACCCCTGCCTCACCCCTCCCTCTCACCTCTTTATACTGGCTATCTCCCCTTTACCTAGTCATGATACAGGGTCATGACCCAAAATGTCAACCAATCCTTTGCCTCCACAGATGCTAGAGAAACAAAGGTTTGCACATGCTGGAATCTACATGAAAAACACGATGATTGCTCCGGCAGTTTGTTGTTTTTCTTCAGATTACAGCATCTGCAGTCTCTTTTGTTTCCTATACTGTTACTGTCTGGCTGTACAGTAAGCAACATGGATAACAAAGGCCATAATTTAATAAAGCAGATCAGTGGCATCCTCAAGCAGTGAATCCACTGCCTGGACCACACTGGCAGAGCTTTGCAGTATTCAGCAGTAAACTAGATTCAACATTCATTGCGGTCTCTTATTTTGCACATCTTTGCATGCTAGCCCTTCCCACTAGTTATAAAGCAGGAAGAGAAAGAGAAAAGGGACAAAGGCAAAAGCCCCTTTTATGGATGGAAACTCAAAGAACAACTCATCAGCTTTCTGTTATCATTAAACACAATCCCCATTCCCTATTTGAAAAGAATTTCTCTCTTACCTTCCCTCTGTTGCTAACCCTCACTGAGCAAAATTATCACAATAAAATCTCTAAGATAACATCAAATCAATATTCCATGCTATAATAAAGTATCAAATTATGACAAATACAAAACAAAAGAATTAACTTTTCACTGGGTCTTAATTCACATAAGACAAAAAAATTAAAGGTCCCAAAAAGATTTATTCGGTGTTTCATAACAAAGTCTGGTATCTTATGTCAGCACATTGTCCATACGGTACTTTTCAATGTTTCCCTAACACAACGTTCCTTGCATAATTTTTCCCTCTAGCATAAACAAGCTTTCTTGTAGGAATTCCTCTGTTGTGCTTGGCCAAAATGAAATCTACCCAAAAGATAACGAACAGGTCAGTCTAAAAGGGAGATGTTTTTGTACAACTACTAGCAACTTAATCCCGTTTTGCTGATGCAGGTTAGCACATTTTGCCATGAAATATGAATTGTGTATGACAGTAGGTTGTAACAGCTGGTGGAATAGCAAAGATCTGTGTGAAGGCATGAATAAATGTTTGATAAATAATCACTTTGCAAGACCTATTTTGTCATAATCATGAAGATATCACCAAAATATTGTTGTCCCTGCCTTGCACTGAAATTGGGAACCTGTATCTCTGGGTGTTGGCTTAGCAGAACACTAGATCCATAGCTGTGTCATCAGTTGAATGGCTACCTACTGTTAGCATGCCTTATATAACTGGCAAAGTCAGTGACAGTGCTAGTTAGCTGTATTATACATTTAGAAATATATGCATTTTAAAAGTATCTTCACTCTCACAGCTATCTAATTGGCTTTAGCTACTTCATTGCTTGACTCAGAACTGCACACCGATGGAATGAAAATTTAATGGGTTCTACAATGAATGGGCAATTTACTATGTCAGATTACACATCTAAGTAGTAGAAATGAAGTTTACCCCATTGCTTTTCTTTCTCAGTTATTCTATTATTTCTTAATTGTTTGCCCCATCAGCATGTGGAAACAAAGCTTCTAGATTTCAATTATGTTTTGAACGTCCTAACTATTCTCAGTGTTGCAAATTATTAGTATTCACTATTCTGGAAGTGTTAAGTTATTGAATCTGACTTCTGCCAGTAGATGAAATCAGATCCAATAAGTTTGATTTGAATATGGCACACTACTTCACTAACTTTCTGATTTTTATTTTATTGAGAACTTAAAATTCAAAAATGGAAAATTATATAATTGTGATAGATTAATTGTTACATCTGACAGCAATGGCATTTTCATATAAGGCCCTCTTCTGTATCCCTAAAATTCTCTGACATATGTCAAAACAATTTTGTCTCATAAGAATGTTATTTGAAAACAACATTAAACCTTCTGTCACAAAACAAAAGAGCAGAAATGAACTACACAGCCTGAGGCTGAGTCAAGCTTTTGTTACCATAGCTACTGTGAAGGTGTGCCATTGCTATGCAAGCATGCATTAGATTGAAAGCTTCTGACAATGGAGGCACCTGAATAAAAGCCATATGGCTCTTAAGGTTTTTTTTGTTGGAATACCATCAACACTTTTAAATTACCATCCAAACAATGGAACAATGTGTATTATCATTCTCTAGTTTGTTATATCTGCAATCTGTTTGCCCTTGTCAATCAATTTTATGGAGTATTATAACACAGCTAGGATCTCAGAAAAACGAAGTAAACTGAGCAATACTGAGGCACATGAGATTCTGCAGACATTGGAATCTGGAGCAACACACACCAAATGCTGGAGGAACTCAGCAGGTCAGGCAGCATCTATGGAGGGTCAAGACATTTTGGGTCAAGACCCTTCATCAGGACTGGAAAAAGTTTCTATGGAGGTGTTTCACAGTACAGTTTGTTTGCTTGCCATATTTCTCTTCATGTTTTTTGATGTAAATTGATGTTGATAATTGTTGCTAATGCATCTCTGTATTTGAAAATTAATTTCCCTAATTTCAATTTTTAAGAATAAAGTACAAATATCCTCATTTCTCAACCGAATGATAAAGATAAAAAGAATAAGGAAAAACTGACAAGAGGTACAGAGAAAACAATAATGGCTACAAAGATCACTTGGTACCCTCCACTACTGATTCCAATGATGCTCCTAAAATCAGTGGGGAATTACTACAAACCTGCCAATAGGGGTCATGAGGTTCTGCCCAACACCCTCCATTAGCACATCCTCCTCCCAGAGGGCCAATTGAGAAAATATTTCATCCATGGTTTTAGCATTTAATTGCCCTGTACTACTTGCCAGGCTGAGCATAACTCCAAAAACATTTAAGAAGCTTGGCATTACCAAAAATACAGCAGTCTACTTGATTATCACCTCATCAGAACCCTAAATATTAGGTTCCTCTACCAATTACAACCATGGTGCCAGTATCCAGAGAATACATGCCAACACCTTGATCAAGCTTCTTCTAAAGCATCTCCTGAACCCTTTACTACCCAGAAAGACTAAATCTTAAGCATATGGGACAAACACCTCTTCCTATTTCCTCTCCAATGCGCATTATGACTTGGAAATATATTGAATTCCTTTACTGCTCTCAATTCAGAATCCTAACAGGACTGTAGGACTTCACCACATGGACGTCAGTGGTTCAAAACATCAGCTTACCGCCGGCTTTTCATGGGGAATTAGAGATATACCTTGTCAGTAATACCCATGTTCCACTGTAAGGGACTGATAAAAATTCTATTCCTTGCAACTTGCTGTGAATGTAAGGAAATCTGAGAATTTATAGAGAAGCTGCAGCCAGATCTCTGACATTTTCCAGTCAATTCTGCTGTTTCCCCCACTTCTTATAACAGGACCACTCAGTGGATCTTTATTCCAGATGTAACTTTATCCTTATAGCACTATTTTACTCTAATATTTCGTATGTTGAAATCCTGTATATAATCAAGTTTCTTATCTGTTTATCAGCATTTGTACAATGAATTTAAACACTTTAAATATGCTGTAAAGATTTTACTATTGTCCTCTATATGGAAAGAATGCAAACAAATAACAAAGTACTTATTGTTCTTTTCAATAGAAAATAAAAACCTTATTTCATGATTTAAACACACAGGACATAAAACAATATCCAGAAGCAACTTTTTTTACTTCAATTGTGAATTCAAAGGAGTAAGAAAGGATGCTCAGGTGAAAGGATGCTATTCTTCTGAGAATTCCGCAACTCTCAGGCTAAGGATTTTAGACTTAGGGTTGAAGAATTCTCAGAAGAACGGATGAATAGAAAACTCATTTTCCATTTCCCCTTAGATATGGGACTCTAGTAGGGCTTGAACCTAACACCTTCTAAATCAGAATGTAGAGCTACCAACTAGCTCAATCTAATGCAGAAAACCTTTGAAACTCTAGATTCTCTCTCCCTTATCAGTTTGATAACACCAACCTCTCAGTTAAATTCAGAAAATATATCTCATTCTTGCATTATGTTTAAGAATTAGACAATCACAGAATGGCCATTTTTAATTCTGTAACTATTCTATAACTGGCACTGCATAGTAGACTCAAACTACTCATTTATATATTTATTATATATAAAATAAAATTTTTCTCGTGGCATTTTTGGTTCTTTTGCCAAAGCCCTTTATTCCAATACTCCTTGGTTCTTGACCCTTCTATCAATGGGAACAGTTTCTCTCCACGCTCTCTATACTCTTCATAATTTAAATACCTCGATCAGATCCCTTCGCAACTGTCTCGGTTCCAAGGTGAATAACAGCTACTGTATGCCTCCAGTCTATCCACACAGCTAAATTCCCTCATTTCTAAAACCAGTTTAATAAATCAACTGTACAAAACATTGTTAAGGGCACAGTTGGAGTACTGCATGCAGTTCTGGTAACCCTGTAAATAGGAAGGATGTCATTAAATTGGAGAGGGTAAAAAAAAAATCATTAAATTTTATTTACAGCTTGGTAGCAGGCCCTTCTGGCCCAACAAGTCCACGCCGCCCATTTTAAACCCATGTTAACCTACCTGTACTTCTTTGGAATGAGGGAGGAAACCAGAGCACACAGATGAAACCCACACAGATACGGGAGAACGTACAAACTCCTTACAGACAGCAACGGGAATCGAACCCCGATCGCTGGTGCTGTAATAGTGTCACACTAACCGGTAGGCTACTGTGCTGCCCTGAGGATGTTACCGGGATTGAAGGCTTGGGTTATAGGGAGAGGCTGGGTAGGCTAGGACTTCTATCCCTGAAGCACAGGAAGCTGAGGGGCAAACAGATAGAGTTTTACAAAATAATGAGGGGAAAGATTAGGTGAATAGCCAAAGTCTTGTCCCCAAGGTAGCAAAATCCAAAACTAAAGGGCATAAGTTTAAAGTAAGAGGGGAAAGACTTAAAAGGGACTTGAGGAGCAACTTTTTCCACACAGAGGGTGGTGAGTAAATGGAACAAGCTGTCAGAAGAAGTGGTAGAGGTGGGTAATTATGATATTTAAAAGGCATTAGGACAGTTATATCGATAGGAAAGGTTTAGAGAGATATGGGTCAAATGCAGGCAAATGGGACTAGCTCAGTCAGGCAACTTCGTCTGCATGGATGAGCCGAAGGGCCTATTTCTATGCTGTATAGCTCTATAAATCTATGACTCTAATAAAAAAACTGGCATTAATGTAGGCTTAGTATAAATTGGTGATTGATGGTCAGCATGGACTCGGTGAGCCAAAGGACCTGTTTCTGTACTGTCTCTCTCTATGACTATCACAAAAAAATCAATTGCAGATTCAGGAGGTATGAAATAAAAAGATAAATACTAAATCATTCCACAGGTCAGGCAACATCCGCCTAAAGAGAAACAGCGTTTCCAGTATTATGTGTTTTCATTTTAGTAAATTTTTCATTCACCCTCTCCAAATTCTTCATATCTTTCTTAAAATATGGTGTTCAGAACTGGGCGCAATACTCCATTGAGAAAGATGAAGGAGGACAGATTATCTTTATTACAATTGTGTGTTAGTAACTTTCGGTAGGAGTTTTTTTTCTGTCCCTGTGGCAGGGAGCTCTGATTTTGGGAGATGGGGCAAAAATGAACAGATTTTTATGTGTGATGTTGTTTCCAAAGCACAAGTCACTCAAGATTAAATAGTTTCCTATTACAGTAAAACTCTGATTATCTGACTATTCAAAAATCCTGATGATTTGACATCTGGCTCACTGGGTGATGGCTTCCACGTTCCCTTCCCACTCAGTAGGACCCTGGTTCCTATGCTCTCTTTAGGCTTAACAGAGTTTAATGGAAAACTTGTTATACCACAGTGAAAAAAAGTATATTTAAAAATGTGTTGGGTGATTAGCAGGAATATCATTCAATTGTCCTGAAAATCTGCTAGTCCAACATCACCAAAGTCCTGAGTGAGTCAGATTACCAGTGTTTTACCATTGTTTAGAAGATTAGCTCCACTCCTGAGAGAAGGTTGTTAGAAATGAGTTGCAACATTATGGATAGAAAATCTGAGAAGAGCATTGAGGCAATGATGCAGCATTGTTTGACAATAGTCTTCACTGAGATTAATTCTGTTATGGACCTGCTGGTTAGAATTATGGCTTGCATCCCATCATGAAATAATCATAAAATATCAGTGGGTACCCTATTTTGAAGAAGGTATTCTATTATCCTTCCTGATGGAATTAAAAGTTTTAGTGAGATAGAAAATGGCCATGCTGGTGCTGCTCCCTACACTTTTTTTGAAACGTTGCATGGTTAAGACCTTGTCCACTATGCCTCCTCGAAGGATGGAATCTACACTGTAATTCAGGGAGCTGCTCCTTAGCACGGGGGAGGAGGCAATTGAGATGGGCTTTGGTGTCTACTCTGCCTGTGGTGGACAGCAGGGAGACCCTGCTACAGTTACCGCAATCTAACGTCTCTTGATGACAGCATTTCTGAGGTCCCTGGTATGCCCTCTTTATCCTAGATATGAACAATAACATTGTGGAATCATGGCTGAGACTCTTGACCACCAAGTTTTTTAAATTTTACTGGACATATTGACAGTCTGACTGACATTTTATCAGTTATAATACAAAAGACAAGTGAGTATGTTCAGAAGGTAGAATTACAGATACCACTAATAATTTCGGCACTGCTAATCACCTAATAGATGTGAACTAGTGGCAAAATGATAGAGCGACAAGGTCTAATAACAAGAGGATCAGCGATCATGACTGAAAGGAACAACTATGAGGGGTTGGTGATTGGGGTGGTGTGATTCAGAGAAAGTTGTCAACAACCTAGGAGGAGTGAGAGAGATTAGGAGATAACAATCAGAATGAAAGGAACCAATAACAGGGAAAAGAGGGGCAATGAAGAGGCAGTGACTGCAGGTGTAAAGATAGTGGCCAGCAGCAAACCATAACTTTAGTTTAGAACCTGAGGAACAATGGAACTTTCATTTCCATATTTAGTTATTTCTTTAAAGGATACTAGCTGACCAGAAACCAAAGGAAAGCAATTGCATGTAGATATTCTGTCAAGTTTTCTATTTGCTAACTGTAAGTGCAGAGCACATTAAAGTTACAGTCAATCAGCAATTAGTTCACTAAGGAAAGAAATAGATCAAATTTTTGGCAGTCAGCTCAGCTGCTAACTGCATTAAACTGGGTAGGAAACAGGCAAAGGTGGACACATTAAAAGTTGTATACTCTTCTACAGAAGTTTTTGTTAGGAATTGCAACAACCAAGTAGAAACATTTTGCTGCATTTGTCACAATGTTGAGCAAGAGCAAGCTCACAGAACACAAATGCAGCACACTGGTACAGGACTGGAGTCAGGATACTTCCTTAGGACCAAATACCAGCAGCAGCAGCTGGAAGGAATCTTGCCTCGGAGATCTGAGTAGGAATCCCAACACAAACTGAATCATCAAACGGTTATAGAGAACACAGAACTGCTCTAGAGTACTAGAGTAGACCACTCTAAGCAGCCAGGAGCCAAAGTATACCCAAAGGTTGACCAATACTCTGGCAACTAGTGCTAGAGAAACCCAGGTACTTACGCTAGGCCCCTGATGGGGCTCAGGTGTGAGTCATTATGCAAAGAGTCCAGCATGGAATCCATGTGCTATACCACAAGGCATTAAAGGAGCCAAACTGAGGGCCAGAACTCAGAACGACGACAGTGTTAAAGTCTGTTATATCTGTCCCAAGGCTACTGCAACCTTTGAAATGCCTCAGATGCTGCAACAATTCCACTCTGCTCTTCTGTACTCAGCTAGCTTTGTACATTTTTGTCAATTGAAGTCCCTAGTCATCTTCTGATATTAGTTGGCCATCTTGGATCAAAATCTTTTTCTCAACTCCCCCACCCCACCACAGAGTACCCTGATTTATGCCATTAGCAAGGACCTCATAATATGTCCAAACCAAGGTGGCCCTAAGGCACTATTAAGAAAGCATATCCATACCCTGCATCTGATGTCAATGTGACTGTAAATATATAGGGAAATGATTATTGACCAGTCATCTGGTATAAATATTTCAAAAGTCATTTAAGTACATACTTGTGTAAATTATTAAAATCTGTTTTATGTAGTAACATATGTTAGATATGAATAGTATGAAACACTTTTGACACATTTGTAAATCCATTTTGTAATGCATGTTTTTTTAAAAAAGAACACCACATGGAAAATAACATTTAGGAATCTAATTATTTCTGAATAAGGTACAGATTCTGTCTCAGCAAAATACAATAAAAGCTCAGATACAAATGCATCTAAAAATATTGCATACCAACTATTGAAATGAAGTGTCTAAATGCTTCAAATTTGATCATAAAGTTGGATCAGACAATGAAACTAAGTAGTACAATTTAAAAATGAAGTTCTTTAGTGGATGACACTTTCTTTGTAGTTCAATAAATAGAAATATTTGACAAACTGTTTGTGTAGAGCATTCAATGTATAATGTAAAAGTGCTGAGTTAGATTTTTATATAGTTTTGGAATCATCTGTCAAAAGTTAAGATGATTAATTCTATAGTCACTTTTATACTTCTTTTAAGGCAATGATTGGCCAGTATTGTACTCAATTGTTGAATATAATCAAACTCCTTTGAGTTTGCTTATAAGATGGAGGATTCTTAAAGCATTTGCCGTGAATATACCTGTATGTTACTTGAGAACAATATTATCATTGTCTTTCTCATATGCTTGTTACATATGCTGGTGTTTACACAGTTACTGACATTTGACTACAAAATCCAGTTGGCACTTTTTGAAATAAAACAATTTTATTATAGTTTTATTATAGAATTGTTAATGCTACTTTTAATGCCTCAGAAAAATACAGTTATTTAACTTCTTAGTGTATCGGGTTAATTCTCATTAAGTTATTTTAGCTATGTAAGGTATCAAGAGTTTATTTCAAAAGACACCTCCATAAATCTTTTGAGGTTCAGCAGATTGTATTTGAGAAATTTTAAATTTTACGGTCAACATTTGGGCACTGTGGAAACTCAAGGTAGAATGGTGAGGAGGTTTTGCTGTGTATCTCCATTGCTTGTGGTTTGTTGAAGCTTCAAGTAGTATTTTAATAATGTCTAGTACTTAGTTCACTGAGATTTCTTTTAGAAAAGCTGGCAGCAGACTAAAAGGACAATAAATGATAAAGACCAAATACTTCCAAAACAAAAAATCAGCAAAAAACTAAATTAAATCTAGTGAAAGGAAACCTCAACAAGTAGAAAATATTAAGCATTTTTGATAGGAATAGCATGATGGGAGAACAGTTAGAAAGTCAAAGAATCATAGAGTAATACAGCATGGAAACAGGCCCTTCA
>JARFYF010000063.1:30829925-30840620 GCA_030265395.1 Rhina ancylostomus | reverse complement strand
CCTTCAGCAGACTTGACAAATAGTACCCATGATCCTCTGGACTTCTGGTTTCCAAAGATTTAAAATCCTTCAAGTAAAAGAATTTAAAGTCCAAACCACCGATTGCTTGTGCCCATGGGTTTGGATTCTGCACTCTTCACTCTCATTATTTTAGTTGTTTCAGTGAGGTTAGGTTTTATTCTTCATGCTTTTCATTTTACTTTACAAAAGCACACATGCAGACTGTACAAGTAGGAGCTTTATCGCATTATCAATGACACTGCTGATTATTCGGTTTTATTTACTGAACAGAAATACCATTAGCCACATGCATAAGGTTCTGGTCAACGCTAACTTAGAAAATATACGGTCTCTCCAACCATCATCTCTCCGAAGCACAGAAAATATCCTTCCCATGAGAACAGTGTAGCCCTGTATCTCTAACCAACAGGATTTTACCTGATACACTTCCCAACACATTGTGACACACCTGCCAGCTTCCAAATGCAGGGAATGTACTGAGCAGAGGTTGTGTGTTCCTCCTGGAACAAGACTGTCACTGAGGATTGGGTCACTGACCTGATAGGCAT
The DNA here is from genome assembly GCA_030265395.1 of Rhina ancylostomus. Classification (NCBI taxonomy): domain Eukaryota; kingdom Metazoa; phylum Chordata; class Chondrichthyes; order Rhinopristiformes; family Rhinidae; genus Rhina; species Rhina ancylostomus. The sequence continues at coordinate 30,840,051 of JARFYF010000063.1, read as the reverse complement.
TGAGGAAGGTGTAAAAGCAGATGGAGGGCAGACAATCTGGGCCAAGCTTCACCCTCTTCGTGGCCTCCTTCATTATCATTATCTTGTCCAACTTGTCAGAGTCTTTCAGCTCAGGAAGTGGGATTCTTGAGTGGGAAAGAAAGCAGAATGTCTTATACTTATATACCTTTGGACTTCTTGAGGTGTTTAACAGCTACTGAGGTAGTTTTGAAAGGGATCAATATTGGAATGAAGGGAACATAACAGCCAGTTTGCAACAATAAACTCCTATAAACCGTCTTTATAAACAAGTCATCTATTTTAATCATGTTCTTTGAAAAATAAACATAGGCCTTGGGGGAACTCCATGGCAGCAACTTCTGTTTGTGTAGCATCTCTACTAGGACAAATGCTTCCCAAGGCACTTCACACAAATGTCTCAGCACAAAATGACCAAAGGTGTAATCAGGAAAACATCCAAAACCTTGGCCAATATTCTAAGTTTTAATAAGCACCTTAAAATGGAGAGAAAGCAGTTTAAAGAAGGAATTCCAGAGCTTAGGGCCCAGACACCTAAAGTCACAGCTGCTGACAGTGCAGCAATTGAACTCAGAATGAACAGGAGGGCAGTTGGGATAAAAATATCAGAGGATTGCAGGGCAGGAGGAGGTTACATATAGAGAGAAGCGGGGAACGTGGAGAGGTTTGTAAAAAAGCATAAACAGAGCAAGTATCATTGTGAACAAAAACAGAAACACTGGAAGAACTCAGTTACTCAGGCAGCATCTGTGGAGATAGAAACCAGCTCATGTTTTGGGTCAGCGACCCTTCCTCAGAACTGGGGGGAGAGTGGAGGGGTTACAGGTTTTAAAGCAGAGCTGGGGGGAGGAGTGGCAAAATACTACATGAGGGCAGGTTAACACAGATCTGGTGATAAGGAATATTACTGACTGTTACAGAGGCAGTTAAAAGAAATGATGAGGAAAAGGGACAGGAGCAGGAACATGGGAAGAGATGGGAGAGCAGTTCAGCTGAAGCTGTAGAATTCAATGTTCATTCCAGAAGGCTGCAAAGTGCAGAGGAAAGAGATGCTGTTCCTCTAATTTACACTGGGCGTCACTACTGCAGCAGAGGAGGCTGCAGACAGACAGGTTGGAATCAGAGTAGGATGGAGAACTAAAGGAGCATGGACCAGGAGGGCCACCGTCACTGCTTGCGGACTGAGCATAGCTGCTCCGAGGTGATCACCTGATCTGGGATTGGTTTCTCCAGTGTGGAGGAGACCACACTGGAAACACTGAGTGCAGTACACTGGATTGGAAGATGTGCAAGTGAATTGCTGCTTCACCTGGAATGATTGTTTGGGCCCCTGGATGGTGGGAAGGAAAGAAGCGAGTTGGACAGGTGTTGCATCTCCTCGGGCTGCACAGGGAGATGCCTTGGGACAGGGAGGGTGGGTGGAGAACGGAAGAGGGAATCATGGTGAGTGATCCCTGTGAAATGCAGAAAGGGGAGAGGGGAAGATGCGAGTGGTGATGGGATCACATCGGAACTGGCAGAAATTGCAGAGGATAATGTGCTGAATGTGAAGGCTGATGGGGCAGAAGGTAAGACAAGGGGAACTCTGTTCTGTGCCGGGGTAGAGGTAACTGTGCACAGAACAGGTGCAGGTTGACTGGTTTAGGACACAGAAGGATTCAACACTATTAACCAGCAGTGTACCTATTCCAGGATTGTTTGATGTACCTCTCTTCTCCCCCCTCCTATCGGGCAGAAGATACAAACGCCTGAAAGCACATACCAGCAGGCTCAAGGACAGCTTCTATGCCGCTGTTATTAGACTATTGAAGAGTTCAACATTTAAAGTTGATGAATTCTTGAGCTGCTGCAAAAGTTGGGGTGAGCTTCACTCTGCCAAGATGAACTGTTGACCTCACAGTCTACCTCATTATGACCTTACACTTTATTGTCTGCTTGCACTGCACTTTCTCTGTAACTGTAACACTTTATTCTGCATTGTCATTGCTTTTCACTTGTACTACCTCGATGTACTGATGTGATGAAATGATCTGTATGGATGGCATGCAAAACAAAGTTTTTCACTGTACCCCAGTACATGTTACAGTAATAAACCAATTTACCAATTTTGGTACACTAGCGGCAGAAGTAGAAGTTCACTGTGATGGGTGGAACTTCAATTAAGGTTTGCCCTGGATGATGTTGTGGCTTATATGTTTTGTGGGCGTTACCACTTCCTGTGTAAAAAAAAACTTACCTGCATATCGTTCCCCCCTCACCTTAAAGCCATGTGCTCTAGTATTTGACATTTCTACCCAGAAAAAAAGACTCTGACCATCTACCCTATCTATGTCTCAGAATTTTATAAACCTCTATCAAGTCACCATTCATCTTCTGACACTCTAGAGTAAACAATCCAAGTTTGTCCAACCTCTCCTTATAGCTAATCTCTAATCTAGGCAACATCCTGGTGAACCTCGTCTGCACTCCTTCCAAAGCCTCCACATTGTTCCTGTAATTCAGCAACCAGAACTGCCCACAATACTCAAAATGTGGCCTAACCAAAGTTTTACACAGCAGCAGCATGACTTCCCAACTTTTATACTCTGTTCCCCAGTTGATGAAGGCAAGCATGCCATACACCTTCTTTGTGTGGCCACATTCAGGGAGACATTGTGTTGCCCCTCCAATGAGGGAAGGGGGGAAATGTCGGGAAGGTCACTAATGAAGCCATTGCCTACAACACAGCTCTGAAGAACTCCTTCAGTGATTTTCTGAAGCTGAGATGACTGGCCACCAGCAACCATTAAGATCTCTATTTGTGGTTGTATTATGTTAGACATTGTAAAGTTTGTTCCGATTCCCACTCAGCTTAATTTCTTGGTCCTCCACTCAGTCAAACCTTGCTTTGATTACAAACACCACCATTCCTAACTCAGCTGTGAAATTCAGCTCTTTTGTGCTCATTTGGATCAAGGCTACAAGAAGTCCAGAATGCAGCAATCCTACTAGAACCAAAGGCACAGTGATGAGCAGGTTATCAGTAAGTATCCTTTGACAGCACTGTTGAATACACTGACATTAAAACTAAATAGGTGGTACTTGGCCAGATTGGATTATCTTTTTATGGACTGTTTTATCTTAGCAATTTTCCACTTTGGAAGAATGCAATGTTTGTAGCTGTATTAAGGTCAGCTTGGCTAGAAATTCAACTAATTCTGGAGCACAAATCTTCAGAACTACATTGGGATGTTTTCAGGCCCATAAAATCTTTGCTGTATTTGGTGAACTCATAACAAGGTCCTAAGAACAAAAAAAAAGCACAGGAGAAGGATAGTCCAATCAGCCTCCTCGAGCCTGTTCTGCCTTTCAATAAGATCCCATCTTGGCCTCCTTATTGCTTTCCCAGTTTCTCTCCACAAGATGTCAATCTTGAATATATTCAATGACCCTGCCTCCATTTCTCTCAGGAGCAGAGAACTCCAAAGATTCACCACCTTCTGGGGTAAGAAATTCCTCCACATCTCTATCTTAAATAGGTGACCCCTTATTCTAACTCTATGCCTGCTAGATTAGATATCCCCACAAAGGAAACAACCCTGTCATTTCCCCTCAGAATCTTGTGTTTAGGTAAGATCACCTCTTACCACCATTTGACTCTGGAAGAATAGGTTCAACTCCCTTTTGTATGTTAATACTTTCATCCAGGAATCAGCCTAATGAACCTATTCTGCATTAATTCCAATGCAAGTATATCTTGATACAAAAATAGATTGGTCAGCAAGTCATAAGGTACACATAAAGAGACTGCAAATGGTCAAATATAGGGTAAAGAACTCAGTCTGGCAAGTTACACATTCTTTCCACTCTGTGGGTAAAAGCAATCCCTTGAGGATTATAAGGGATGTAGGAGTACACTTAAGAGGGAAATCAGGAGGGCAAAGATTGGATGTGAGATAGCTTTGGCAGATAAGGTAAAAGGAGATTCCTAAGGGATTCTGTATCTATATAAAAAGAGTAAAAGGGTAACTAAGGAGAGAACAGGTCTCCTTAAAGATCAGTGTGGTCAGGAGATGAGTGAGATTTTTACTCTAGAGAAGGTCATGGAAGCTAGGAAATTCGGGGAAGAAAATGGTGTTGTCTTAGAACATTCATTTTACAAAAGGAGGTGCTGGCAGTCTTAAAGCATATAAAGCTGGATAAATCCCCAGGGCTCTATCAAGTGTATCCTAAGACATTGTGTGAAGCCAGGGAGAAATTGCTGGGGCCCTGACATAGATATTTGTATCCTCATTAGCCACGGTTAAGGTACTGAAAGACTGGAGGGTACCTTGATTTAAGAAGCGCTGCAAGGGCAAGCCAAGGAACTACAGGCCAGTCAGCCTAACGTTTGCAGTGGGAAAGTTACTGGAGGGAATTCTAAACCTGCATTTGGAAAGGCAAGGACTGATTAGAGGTAGTCAGCTTGACAAGTTTTTCCACACACAAAGTGGTGGGTATATGGAACGAGCTGCCAGAGGAAATAGTAGATACGGGTATAATTACAATGTTTAAGAGATACCTAGACAGTTACATGGTCAGGAAAGGTTTAAAGGAATGTGGGCCAAACTCAGGCGAATGGGACTAACTCAGGCAGACAACTTGGTCAGCCTGGACGAGCTGGCCCAAAGAGTCTGTTTTCGTGCAGTATAACTCTATGAAAGAGTTCTCTTTGAATTCTCTGTTGGATTTCATGGTAATGGTCCCACAGTGGAAACATCCTTTCTTCATCCACTCTATCAAAACCTTATTTAATGGAAGTCTTTATAATTAAGAGATCCTTCAACTGCCTTTTCTCAAGAGAAAAGGGATGCACTCTGTTCATTATTTCCTGAATTTAAATGCCCTCAGATTTCTGGTACCTTCCTTGCAAATCTTTTCTGTACAATCTCCTACTCCTTTATCATTTCTGTAATATAGCAATCAGAACTGTACAGAGTACTCCAAGCTTTGATACAGGTTTAACGCAACTTCTTTTGAGTTCTATCCCTTAAGAAATAAAATTTAATACTTAATTTGATTTTTTTTTGCATGGTTTCTTACCTCTGTCACTACAATCAGTGATTAGTATATTTATTCCCTTTATTTTTGTGTACAACACAACTCCCACCTTCCAAGTCATAAGTAACCTCTCTTCATCTACTCCTACATGTACTGCGTTGAATTCATTTGCCACCATTTGCAAAGGTTTAATGACCACCTCCTCAGTATTAAGTCTTTTGATATCACGTACAAATTTGGAAATTGTGTTTTTGATTCCAGAATCTAAATCATGATGACAAATTGTTCACCACAATGGTTCCAGCACTGATTCTTGTGGAACATCACTAACCACCTTCCACAAGAATAGCTACCCTTTACTTCCACTGTTTCCTGACTTGAAGGATGCCAGTAATCCACTCTGCCACATCCCCGAGCCCCACATTCTGCCTAGTTATCTTTTATCTGCCTATTATGTAGTAGCTTTTCTAGAGATTTTTGAAAATCTGGAAGCATTACATATAATGCATTGCCATTGTCTACTCTCTTCAATATCTCCTCAAAAACTTCATTAAGTGGGGATCAAACAAGATTTTGAAATCTGAGTTCTTTTGTTAAGGATCACATAATTTTTCCCACCACCCATGTTAAACTGACTGATCTTTATGGATCATGTTCTATCTCCATTATTAAATACAGGTATCACATTAAGTATTGGCCATTCCTCTGACCATTTTCCAATGGATTAGTAAATATCACAGCAGGCAACTCCCCTGTTACATCAGTTTGGGTAACGGAATTCACAAATCACCACCAAAAATTTTGAGATAAGGAATAAAAATGTGCTCTCATAGAACTTAAGTGTCAATTTCTTTTTTTCAACTCACATTTCTCGATGCATGCACAGATGAAGTTGCTTCACATTACGGAAAATCATGATTATGGATGTTTTTCTGGGAATGCAACACCCTGCCCCTCCTCCCCCCACCATAAAATGGGGATTGCCTGCCACAATACCTCTGCTGCCTCTTCTCTTGATATGCTTAAAATGCCTGGATGCAATTCATCTGGACCCAGGGTTTTATTCTCATTGAGTTTAATTAGTTTATTTAACACACCCACTTTTCCTATCTTAAATACACTCATTTTATTACTCATCCCATCATCCAAGGTCCTACCCATCTGTTCCATATCCATGTAAGTGAAAATACTTTAATGGGTGGCACAATGACCTAGGCTATTGGCATCCCCTGGATGCTCCAGTTTCCTGCCACATCCCAAAGACATGTTGGTTGTTAGGTTAATTTGCTACTGTATGTTACATTTAGATGAGAGGAGAAATGGAGAAAGTTGATTGGCATGTAAGGGAGAATAAGTTACAGGGAAATAAATGGGTAAATAATGTAATTGTATATTCTTTGACCTGGCAAATACCTAACAGGCCAAATAGCCTACTAAGAAAAATATAAAACATCATATTAATATTTCTGCCACCTCCCCATTAGTATTGTCTATATTTTAATGGCCCTATTCCCATCAGTTTTTACATAGAACATTACAGCAGAGTACAGGCCCTTCAACCCACGATGTTGTGCCGACATTTTACCCTGCTCAAAGGTCTATCTAACCCTTCCTCCCCACGTAGCCCTCCATTTTTCTATCGTTCATATGGCTATCTAAGAGTCCCTAAAATGTCCCTAATGTATCTGCCCTCACAACCTCTACCAGCAGTGCATTCCATGCACCCACCACACTCTGTAAAAAAAAACTTACCTCTGACATCCCCCTTATACCTTACTCTGAACACCTTAAAATTATGCCCCTTCATGTTAGTCATTTTCACCCTAGGAAAAGGTCTCTGACTGTCCACTCGATCTATGCCTCTTGTCATCTTGTACATCTCTGTCAAGTCACCTCTCATTCTCCTTCTCTCCAAAGAGAAAAGCTCTAACTCACTCAGCCTATCCTCTTAAGGCATGCTCTCCAATCCAGGCAGCATCCTGGTAAATCTCCTCTGCACCCTCTCTAAAACTTCCACATCCTTCCTATAATGAGGCACCAGAACTGAACACAATACTCCAGGTGTGGTCTAACCAGAGTTTTATAGAGCTGCAACATTACCTTGTGGCTCTTGAACTCAATACCCTGATTAATGAAGGCCAACACACCATACACCTTCTTAACAACCGTATTGGCTTGCACGGCAACCTTGAGGGATCTATGGATGTGGACCCCAAAATCCTTCTGTTCCTCCAAACTGCTTAGAGTCCTGCCATTAACCTTGTATTCTGCCTTCAAATTTGATCTCCCAAGGTTTATCACTTCACGTTTCTCTGGGTTGAACGCCATCTGCCACTTCTCAGCCCAGGTCTACATTCTATCAGTATCCTATTGTAATCTACAGCAACCTTCTACACTATCTACGATACCACCAACCTTGTATCAATAGCAAATTTACGAACCCACCCTTCCAGATCCTCATCCAACTCACTTATATAAATCACTAAGAGCACAGGTCCAGAATAGATCCCTGTGGAACACCACTAGTCACCAACCTCCAGGCAGAATACGCTCCATGTACCAGCACCCTCTGTCTTCTATGGGTGAGCCAATTCTGAATCTACTTAAATGATACATCTGTAATTACTTTTGTAAAATTTTTAGTACAATATTTTTTCCAATTTTTAGTACAATAGTTTTTGCAGTTTTTTGTTTTTAGTTCATTGAAAGTTTAACTTCATAGTTCCTCTTTGTCTTTTTAATAGTTTAGCTTTAACTTCTGTCCCTTATCATGCCCTCCATTACTGTGTATACATTGAACGTATACCTTTCATTACCCTTAATTGTCCACTTGCTTGCCAATATTGAAGCCCAATTTATCTTTGGAAATTCTATTCTCAGTTTCTCAAAACCAACTTTTCTCCAATTTACTAATACAACTTATTTCATTTTTATCCATCTATATTTATCACCTTGAATCTTATCATATGATCACTAGTGGCTAGATGTTTCCTTACTTTTGCTACTTGTTCATACAGTTTTAGGTGAATTAAAATAGTAGGGAAGCAAAAACAGCTTTATATAGTATTTATATAGTGCTTTGCTGGGTACCCCCTCAACATGTTTCACAGCCACAAAATTACTCCAGAAGATTTGTTACTGTTGTGCTATTCAATATGTATACAAACGTACACTCATAAATAGCTATATGATATCCATCCATAACCAGGATGTATATTCATACCCAGGAAAGCACTATATAAATACTATATAAAGCTGTTTTTGCTTATAGTAAAACTATTTGCAAGAGATTAAATATTAGTTAGGACAATTGGTAGAACCAAATAGCCCTTCTTCAACAAAACCTAGAAGAGCAAAGAAGGCATCATTTTTACATTGCATTCAAAAGATTTCAGCTCTGCCATGCATTATTCATCCAACACTATTTTGGACTCTCAGGCTCAATTTTTATTCAGGTTGCTGGGTTGAAGCTTGAACATAAACCTTTTAGTTCAGAGGTCAGAGTGCTATCCACTGACCTACAGCAAGTTCAAAGAGTAAAACATCCACAAATGCAAATCGAAAACAAAAATGAAAATTGAGCAATTAACCAATTTGTTCATAAAGGATTAAAAATCCCAAAACATATTACTAAACTCAATAAAGGGATCACCATCTTCAAGTTACAGTTTATTGCCTGCTATTATAAAGGCAAAAGACTTACAAGGAGCAGTATCATGCATATCTAAAAATGAAGTGTCAATCGTTATATTACCTCAAAAATAGTATACAATGAGCAGATCCAAGCAATGCCACATGCACAGCCGAATCAAAGTTCTGGAATTATGAACAGTGGTAAACAAATAATGCAAGGAGGATACATTGGACACAAGTGACATACCAGAAGACTGGAGAATGTCAAATGTGATCCCCTTTTCAGGAAGGGCAGGAGAAAAAAGCCTGGTAATTACAAACCCATGAGCCCAACATCAGTAGTGGGGAAGTTATTGGAAAAGTTCTGAGGGGCAGGATTAATGATCACTTGGAAAGGCAGGGACTAATTAGAGATAGTTGAGGGCAGACCCTGTCTGAATAATTTGATTAAATCTTTTGAGGTATCAAAGTGAATTGATGATGGTGGTGCAACAGATGTGGTTCACATGAACTTCAGTAAAGGCTTTTGACAAGTTACCACACTATTGTAAAGATATAAAAGCGCTGGAGTATGTGCAGAGGAGATTCAGCAGGATGTTGCGAGGTATGGAGCGATTCAGTTATGAGGAGAGACTGTTATGATGATAGACAGTAGGTCTGTTTTGCCTGGAATGGAGGAGGTTACAAGGGAACATGAGTGAGGTATATAAAATTATGAATGGTATAGATAAACTACAGGATACTTTTTCCCATATGAGAGGTAGATATAAACTAGAGGACATAAATTTAGGGTAAGGGGTAAGAGATTTAAAAGGGATCTGATGGGGGAATTTTTCCACCTAGAACACACTGCTGAGAGAATGATGGAACCAAAGTCACAGATTGCATTTAAAAACTGTCTAAATGAGCACTTGAATTGTCTAGGCATAGAAGTTTATGGGACGAGTGCTGGAAGAAGAGTTTAATGTAGATGAGTACCCACTGGTCAGTGTGGATATGGTGGGCCAAATGGCCAAGTTCAATGCTGTATGTCTCTATGACTCTAGGAGGATCCAAGAACATCTATATCTTCAATATTGATGAGGCTCATCATGTTAATGCCAAAGAAAGACATTTCCCATCATCTTCAGTCAGAAGTGCTGAGTGGATTATTCATCTCAGCTATCTAGATTGGATTCAAAATTGGCTTGGCCATTGAAGACAGAGGGTAATAGTGGAGAGGTGTTATTCTGACTGGAGGTCTGTGATCAGTGGTGTTCAGCAGGGATCAGTGCTGGGACCTCTGTTGTTTGTGATATATATATATATATATATAAATGACTTGGATGAAAATATAAATGGTCTGATTAGTATATTCAAAGATTACACAAAAATTGGTGGAGTTATGGATAGCGAAGAAGGTTATCAAAGGTTACAGCAGAATATAAATCAGCTACAGATACAGGTGAAGAAATGG
>JARFYF010000063.1:30759974-30772633 GCA_030265395.1 Rhina ancylostomus | reverse complement strand
TTTTAGATATTAGCCATTCAAATATTTACTTATTAGTCATGTGTACATTGAAACACACAGTGAAATGTGTCTTTTTGTGTTACTGAGACTGTGCTGGGGGCAGCTTGCAAGTGTCACCACTCATTCGGCGCCAACATAACATGCCCACAGCTCCTAAATTGCTCGTCTTTGGAATGTGGGAGGAAACCACAGCAGCTGGGGGAAACCCATGCAGACACAGGAAGAATGTACAAACCCTTTACAGACAATGGCGGAATTGAACCCTGGTGCTGTGGTTTCCTCCCACATTCCAAAGACGAACAATTTAGGAGCTGTGGGCATTACACTAACTGCTACACTACCATGCCGCCATTCTTTCCAATTCCTGGTTTCCAGCTTTTCAAGGATTTTTGCTGCCAAAGCCGATCACTCCATCTTAATTCCCACTTTACAGTAATCCACACTTGATTCTGCTATGGCGAGCGAAACCATAACAATGGGAAGCATTTAAAGTAGAGTTGGTTTAGCTACAGTTTAGGTATGTTCCCATGAAGGAGAAGGTAGTGATTATGACCCTGGCCATAATCATACAAACATCTATAGATTCGGGGGTAGTGCCAAAGTCTTGTTAAGAGACATTTATTCAGGAACAAATAGGCAAGGCATAGAAAGATAGAGACCTAATGTGAGCAAATGAGATTAGTGAAGATGGGCAGAAAGATCAGTGTGGACATGGTGGGCCATTTTCTGTGTTTCTATGTTGTGCAGCTCTATGACTTGGTATAAATATAGATTGATAAGAGAGAGACGGCACAGCTTTATTAAAGACAAATGGCATCTAACTTGCTTCGTAGAGGTTTTGATGAAGTAACAGTGAAAGTTGATGAGAGAAAGTATGTTAATGAGTACATGGACTCCAAAAAGGCATTTGATAAGGAGTCATACTATAGACTTGACTAAGATTGAAGTTCATGAAATGAAAGGATCTGTAGCAGCATGAATAGAAAATTGGTAAAAAGAAAATAAGAGGAAACAGACAAGTGAAAAGTAATTTTTGAAGTGGAGCAAAATGTTCAGTGGAGTTTTACAGAGTTCATTATGAGGATTATTGCTTTTTCGAAGTGTAATGATTACATGTGCAGGGTACGTTTTACAAATTTGTAGATATCAGCTTCTCTCAAATTTTCTAGTAACCTCCATTACCATGAAGTTCACCCTTAGTTTATTGTCTTCTGTTTTAAAAATGTGATTGCAAATCACAAAGATCACCTGCTTCAACCAAACCTCCTGCCTCAACTCATTTACTGCTAAAACTCTCAATCACCTTTTTGATTATTCCAAACTGCAGTCCATGGTCAACATCCCCTTCTCCTCTTTTATCCTATACAACAGTTTGACTGTGCATCCCTACTTCTATTCATTGATAGCTTGTTCTCTAGAAGCGAGTCTACTCAATTCTCCTCTAGTACTTCTACCAGTTATTTTAAATATATTATCTTTGATTATCAGTACTCCCACTGAAAAGAATGGTTGCATTCTAATTGGATCCATTAGTGCCTACTTTTGTTGTGCACCAAAGCAATTTTTCACAACTTAGATGTTTTTCCAGCATCAACCATGTTTGCAAAAATATCATTATTTGTGCATCTCAGGTATCCTGCCTTGTTGGCATAAATTGGAGCTTTTGGGTGTAACCAGTGACAATTGTTAAAGCCCTCACAGTATAACGGGTGTAATCTTGCGACACTTGTGCCTTAAAGGGGCACACCATTGACATTGGGATACCAAGCTGTTTAAACACTTTCCAAAGTTCACAGAATGTGTTTAAACAACAGGAAATTTATTTTTTTCTGTATTTAGCTGCTGAGCTAAATATTCAGTGACTGCTTCAGTGGTGACACCACTTGGAGGTGTCAATGTGGCAAGAACTGGCTACGCATGATTAGTTGAGGACCACAGGGCAGGTGGCAAAGATATTTGATACTCTCACAAAAACTTCAGAGACACTACATCCTCCCTGGACCTCTCTGATGAACAATGTATTCATCACAAAGAATTGTGAAATATTTCAAAGTCTTTAGCCATTCATTCTTACCTGGTCCACTCTATCTCTCTGGAGAGGTCAAGTTAACCTTGCCACAAGATCATTCAAAGTGGCTTCAGTAGATCTTTGGAATATCTCCCAATTTGCAGCATCACAGCATCTAGTTACTCATGCAGCGACGAGTTTGTATACCACAATTTCACTGATGACCAGGAGCTGAACTGGGTACTGAAATTTATCAGCAATGTAGATTCCTGAGAAGCACTGGCATACATTGACTGCAGTCTTTAATGGTTTGTATTTAATTAGCCAGGCCTTTTCATCAATATGAAAGGTTTCCATTTCCTTAAGTAATTCGTAAAACATAGAAGGAGACCATACTGCCCATTGAGGCTATTTCAGCTCCCAGCAGAATCCCACCCATCCCATTACCCCTCCTCTTATTCCCTGGAATTTATTCTCTCTCATTGTTCACTAACTTCCCTTTTTGAAAACGTCTCTGCTTTTTCAACTCCTCTGCAATACTGAGGTCAGAGGAGTTTCCTCGGGCAAATACCATGTTTCTAGGAAGCATATAAGATACATTCATCCTCATTTATCAAACTACCAGACAACTTTGCAGCCAATGATGCCTAATTGCGATGGATACTGGATGACTAGGGCTACCCTGAGTTAATCACCCACCAGAATCATGATAGAAATCGCCACTGATCTCCCAAAAATGAGATTGCAGTGTCTGTCCGTGGTATATGGTGTATGTCTGGCATGTGCAGTGATTTCCTTGTGATCTATACTGCATAGCATAGCAATTCAAAGACAACTGTCAGGAAGAAGAACATGCAGACCTAAAGCCTGGGGAACATGAAATGCAGGCTCCAATACAGTAGGAGAAAGAGCAACATGAAGACAATGAAGCCAACCAAAGAGGTCCCAGTGGAAAACCATCAGCCTGAGGACATGAACTACACAGACAATAAGGGAAGCTCCAATGGAGAGAGTCTCTTTTTTTCCTCTTTGGAATCTGCTAATTTTTGCCCCCAAACCAGAAAAACTGATCTTCTAAACAACCTAAATGTTAATGCCAACATATTTCACCAGTAATCAGCAAAGAGAGCCCAAATTACACATTTTAGCTCAAATCCTGCTTTGCAAGACCAAATGCACTGATTGCAATACCTGAATAAATCAATTTTTAATACATCTACTGAGATGACTGGTTAAAATTGTTTTCGGTAGTCTGTAGCTCACTCTGATATACTTTGTGAGGACAAAATAAAAATAATCTGTATTACTCAAATGAGTGGAGACTCTCACACCTGGAGAAGGAAGTTGAAACCACCTCTTGCCAGGTTTTCCTATGGTGGGCCTACCAGATTTCTTGGCTCCCAAGCACACAGGATTTCTCTATTGGCATTCATCATACTGATGAGAATGCCAGATTTCTTCCTCTCCCACTCCTGTCATCCAGTTGCCCTCTCTCTCCATGACTGCTATAGTGTGTGTTACTGGTATGAAACTGTAATGGGGTATTTGCTTTCATTGCTAACACTGTTCTCAGACTGATGGTCAGCAAAATATCAGGGGCTGCACTAAATTGAGTGTGGTCCAAAAAAGTGAAATCCATTTTCTTCCTTCTCACTCTATTGAAGCATCTCATAAATTTGAATATCTATTTTTGGCTTCATCTTAATTGCTTCTGCTTTAAGGAAAACAATTCCTGCTTCTCTAATCTCTCTACTTAACTGAAATCTATCCTTCCTGCTAAACCTTCTCTGTACCCTGCCCAAAGCCAAGACATTCTTCCCAATGTATGCCAAGAATTGTACACTACCTGAGATCTAACCAGAATTTGCTAAAGATTTAGCACAGGATTAAAACAGCTTTCTCATTGTATGCGTTGCCTCAGTTTATAAAGCCAAGGATCCCTTACACTTTCCTATCAACTTTCCCAGCCACCTTCAAAGATTTGTGAAAATACCTGGGTTTTTGTTCAGCATAATATTGCATTACCTATCCGTTTTTTTTTTCAGACTGCATCATTTCATAAATCTGCATTAAATTGCATCTGTTCATTATACCAGAATATTAATGTCCTCTTGAAGTCTGCTGTCATTCAGCTCATTATTTGTCTTCACCAGATTATGTACCCTGGACCCAAATTCGTAATTTTTTGTGCATGTAAAACAAGAAAAGCAAGTGTCCTGATACTGATTACTGGGGGAAATCACATTAGATACTTCATTCTTTGTGGTACTTGTAAGATATAAAATAATATCCACTGAATTTCTTTTATCTACAAAGAATGTTAAATGATTTGTCTATGGTGAAATAAAGCAATTTTTGTTCAGATAGTTCTGCCTTAACACGTGTTTCCATAACATGAAATGGTTATAACATGATTGATGGATTAGAGAACGCTATTTGCATTGAGCAGGCCACCTTGGTAAAGGAAACCTGTTTGGGGAAACCTGTTTAAATCTGTGTTTTGAAGGCAAATACAGTCTGTTCTGCTATAACCCAACTTTATATAATCCTAATTTTCTTATTAATGCAACTATTGCGTTATAGCAGAATTACCTGCATTTTGTATTGTATTTGAATTGACATAAGTAAAAGTCTTTATAAGTATAAAATGAAAGCATTGGACTTAATTGAAATTGATTGAGGTAAAATATAAGATATAATTAGATAATTTGTTCTATAAATACATTTGTTAGCTCTTTCTCATCACACTGTGCAATAATTTCAGTTATTAGATATCTAGTCATAGATAATTGAGAGTTCTGATTTTGGAAGCCTTGTAGCCTTGTTCCTAGATATTTGTTGGGAACTCTCTTGTAATCCGCAGATCCAGTGGGAAATCAGGCTGCCATTGATTGAAGTAAGAACTTGATTTTCCACTTAGAGCCTTGCATCTGGAACCAAAAGTAAACAGTTGGAAGAGCTCAGTTGGTCAAGCAACGTCTGTGGAGACATAAGGGATGTGTTAATATTTCAGATTGAGACCCTGTATTAGCTCTGGGTAGGTGGGGGGAGGGGGGCGAGGAGGTGGAAAGATGGCCAGTATAAAGAGTAGGGGAGGAGTGGAACAGGAGGTAATAGGTGGAATCAGATCTGTGGGGAGTGGTGGGGGGATTGAGTTGGATAGATGGAGCCAGCAGGAGGTGCTGGGAGGAAGGGATGGAAAAGTTAAACAAAAGGAGAGAGAACCTGGGAGGACTGGTGGGGGTAGTAAAGGAACAAAGGAGTTATGGGTTACCTGAAACTGCAAAATTCAATGTTCATACCATTGGGTTGTAAGCTGTCCAAGCAGAATAACTACTGTTCTTCAAGTTTGCATTTGGCCTCACTGGCAGTGGAGAAGGGCAAAGACAGCCAGGTCAGTGTGGAAATGGGATGGCAGTTGAAATGACATGTAGCTGGAAGTTCGAGATGGTTGTTGGAGACATAACACAGATGTTCTGCAAATGGTCAGCTAGTCTACACTTGGTCTCGCAAACACCAAATGCGATAGACCAGATTGGAGGAGATGCATGTGAATTTCTACTTCACTTGGAAGAGCTGTTCAGGTCCCTGGATGGTGGTGACGAAGGAAGTGAAAGGACTAGTATTACACCTCCTACAGTTGCAGAGGAAAGTGCCAAGGGACTGAGAAATATGGGTAGGAAGTGATGAGTGACCAGGGAAGCATGGAGAGAGTGATCCTTGCGGAAAGCAGAAAGGGGTATGAGAGGGGAGGATGTGACTGGTGAATGTTTACTAAGACACTTGATGAATGAAACAATACAGTTTTTGATGATGATCTATATTGGCTTTGGCCCAAAATGCTTCTTACTTTAAAAAAACCTCCCCAAGACAAGTCCTGGTTATCCAAGAATCTTAATCCCTTCCTCTTGCTTTTTATGCTCCCTATCCTCTGCTCATAGTCTGTTCTCATTCCTGGCCTCACATTTCTGGTGTCAGTCTTTCTACTGACAGTCCTTGGCTTTCACTTGGCTCCCCTCTGAATCTGTGATTTATACTCACACTCAGATCCTGGAGCAGCTTTTCATGCTCTTGGTTTTGCTCAGCTTCTGCTCCTTGATTTTTTTTCAACTATACCTTTGGATACCTTCCAGATCTTGGATTATATTACTTGGTTACAGAGCTCCTTCCATCACGCCTGTTCTCCCTGTACCAGACAAGGCAGTGCTTTCTTATAGTTATTTCTTCTCCATTATTCCCCCTAGTGTCTGCAGCCAAGCACTTCATGTCTTGGTCCAACATTTCCTGAAAGAAATGACTATCCTAAACCAATACTAATTTTCTTTTTTTATATATCTATGCAATCTAAGAACCTTTTGCTTGAAATGTAGTAATGTTGGTTCTTTGCACTTAATTCTTCTTTAATAAATTCTCTCACAAAACAATCCATGGATCATTTTCACCTAGATCATCACTCAATTCACTTTGTGTAATACAGTAAAACTTCAATAATCTGGCACACAATTGTTCAATGACCCCGATAGTCCAGCATCTGGCTCGGGCATTAGTTTAAATGTGACCCAGCATGTGGGGCCAGAACACACAGGGTCAGGAAAACTGTTAGGTTTGTGGCTGGAGCTGCAATCTGGATTGCTTGGACATTTCCTACTCCCTTATTCCCTTTAAACTCACCGGTAAATTTATTATACTACTGTATAACATGTAATAAAAGTGTGCTTGGGAGTAACATCCAATAGTCTGGAAAATCTGCTAGTCCAACACAACCATAGACCCAAGGGTGCTGGATTACCAGAGTTTTACTATAATCTGACTTGTTGGTGTTTAAGCCTTTTTAGTAGCCTTCTAAAATAATGATATTTTCTGTCATACAAAAGCAACAACTCGATCAGTTTAGCATCCTATTTGACCACTAATAATAAACATAGACACAACTTTAATTCAATTTTGTAATCCCAAAGAATCCCACCATATATTCTAATAAATATGGCATAAGCTATTACAATTGCATTGCAAAAAGGAGTCTGATAAAAAGACAACTATGTCCTACTTCTTTCAGATAGAATTATCATTTCAAGTCAATTTCCAAAATAACAAAATTCCTCTCTCGAAACATCTATTTTATGAGGAGCACCTGAATGGAAGAAGATCAATATTGTCAGCTGTTGAAATTGTTATAATTTTCAGAACTTCATTAAAGAACAAATGATTTCAGAAAAGTCTCAAAATCTTGGAAAGACATGGGGAAATATTGATTGTACTACAGCGCTCAGAATTCAGAAGGACATAGTGGAGATGCTGTTTTGCTGAACCAAAATCTAACTTGACAAGCAAATAAGATTCCAGGCACCTTGAAAATATTTTCCAAAGAATCTACCTGAGAAACCTAGGTAACTGGTAAGCTTACATAATAATCAACATTTGAACAATCACTCATTACAGTAAAGTAAGAATAGCTTTGTATATAAATGTAACAAGCAAACTATGAAAGCAGCTTTTATAGCTTGTAACATGCATACTGAAAATTCTTTGTGTAATAGTTCATTGTGACACATCATCTGATTTTCTAAGCTTCTGTCCAAGTGGCATCTGCTGCTATCAGTCTCCAGCTCCACAATGTAAGTATTTCCCACCTTTGTCTCTTTTGATAGGCAGATATTGGGCGTCACTGTTTTCAGTTGTGCCACCACCAGTGTCATCTTCACTGTTGAGTCTTTCAAACCAATTAATTGAAAGCTTATTTGATATGATTTTGTTCATGTACCACTACCTGAAAATCACATTTTCAATATTATTTTAAAAAAGACTAAAACTATATAAAGAACTGACTAGTTCAAGTAATCGTAAACTGACTAGAGAGAAATCACTGTCCATCTAAAATTAATTGATTCCTCCATGCTCAAATATTAATTCACTGGCATTTCAAATATGTAACTGTAAATGTAGATTAGTATCTACTGTTCATTAGGTGCCTGTTTAAAAATAAATCGGTCTTGCTTGAAATTATTTCTAATTAAGACAACCTCATCCTTACCATCCTCTATCTGAATCCATATTACCTAATGTAGAACAGGCAATTTTTGATCCTATTATAAATCAATATTATTTGATAAGCAAAGGAAAAAGATTAATCATTTCTCATTTGAACAACTGTAGTGGATAACTTTAGGTTGTCAGGAATTAAAGTGTGCTAAAGGATTATGAAGTTAATGTCAGGAATTGAGTCATAGCACAGAGGATAATGATCAACAATATTCAGGAACATTAAGTATACAAAATACCATTAAAAGCTTTAATTTTATACATTATAGAATACACAAAATATTAGGAAACAGTTTAAAGTAATTAAATACATTTTAATAATTTAAATTAAGCTCAAAATGAAAATTACCTTTCACAAGCCCTTCTCTCTCAAGCTGATATTTTTTTGCTCCATTACAGTCAATGGGCCCAGTGGACTACGAGCAGATTGGAAGTCCAGGGAAATTTGTCCTCAACTGGACCCCTTGAGAGCATAGTTGCCCCATCAGTGGTGATCAGCTGTGTGGAATTTCAGGATGTCTGCCATCATTTGGGAATCCCACGTTTCCATTCACTTAGATGGGTAAAACCCAGCAGTTCAAAGTGAAACTGCCACCTTTTAGATGGAAGATCCAGTCCAACACACTCTTGTGATCCTAATTCTCAGTATGCCTTGCCATTTTTAACTCTGTACTCTTCGTATTTTCCACGTCCCTCAAATTTGTTTACATTGGTTTGTCATGACTATGTCTTGTTAGTATTACGAACCAGCAACAAAAGAAACGCACTGAGTCATGTAGAAGTGTTTAAAAACTATTTTATTAATAACTACTTATGATAATAAGAAAATTAAAAATAAAAATGTTAGAAGTAGAAATGTTATATCTTAAGCATTAACCCCAAAAACTAAACTCATAATGTGTGTGTGGCAAATTCCCAAACTCCAAGTTCAGAAATGGTTCTTAAAGTTCAGTTCAGCAAGCCATAAGGTAAAACGTGAGCAAGGGCTTCTTCAGCAACCACCGTTGACTGAAGACAAAATGTAGAGAGAAAATAGAGAGTAATTACAAAATGTTCCACTTTGGAACCCAAACGACACCTCTGTGTCTACTCAGCAGTGACTACTCCGCCGCATCTTCCTCGCCCTGAAAGGCACTCGAATTGTGGCCATCCACACAAATACCTGTTCCCTTCTACAGGTCAACAACAAAGTGAACTCCACTGCTTTGTTCCAAAGTATCTGCCACCCTGAAAGGTATCCGAGACGTGGCCGTCCACACAAATACCTGTTTCCCTCTACAGGTTAAGGACAAAGTGGACTCCACCAGATTACTCCAAAAATCCATACATAGATTGTAGTGACAGACACAGTTACTGTTTTTCATCCATCGATAGAGACTAGCAGACAGGTCTCTGTCTTTGTCTCTCCCTCTCCCTCTCTCCCCTTCAGACTGACTGTTTCAAAAATGTCATTACGTCCTTTATCTTCTGTTGTCATAACCACGCCCCCCCCACACACACACCACTATGCTCTATCTTAAGGGGACATTCATCAATAGTAACCTAGTTCATAACATTAGCTAATTTATAATAATTTCATTATTCTAAGATTAGCTTACATGATGGTCAGTCATGGAATTGAGTATTATCTAACTGAGATTTAAATAATGTCTGTCTCTGCTGGTTGATCAGTTAAAAAAAATGACTTCAAGAGTCCTGTTCAGTAAAAGGTGATTTTAACTGAGCAGTGGATCTGGTCATACAAAATGAACAAATGGACTCATCTCAAACCAAATTCTGCCATTATTTGGGAATCCCACGTTTCCACTCAGTTAGATGGGTAAAACCCAACAGTTCCAAATAGAATTCGGCCAGCATAGTAATCCATTGTATAATGGGCTGAAGTGCTGCTTTGTGCCTCAGATATTGTTGTGGTTTGTGAAAACGTCAAGCCATCATTCTCAAAAATTTGTTAAGTGTTGTTATTGCTAGTTCAGCGTTTTTTTTCAAGAAAGATTAAAATAGACTATAAAAATATAAATAATACAGAGTAACTTCCAGAGGATAAACTATTTTTTAAAAATATAAACTAATTATCAAGTAAATAGCTCAGATGAATACATACAACAATTCCTTTAGCAGTAGCAGGACTGATGATGAGTTGTAGCTACGTATGTGGAAGATTGTGTCATCAGCATTCATGTAATGAAAATGGAAAAAACTGGAAACACTCAATGTCAGGCAGCATCTGTGGATGCTATCTGATTTGCTGAGTGTTTTCAGCATTTTCTGTTTTTATTACAGATTTCTAGCATTTGCATTTTTTGATTTTTTTCAGTCAAATGAAGTTTAGCTCAGAGCCGTTAAGCAAAAATCTGAATTGAAGATATTCTGATGCATCAGGAAGGGTGAGAATTTCTTTCAGGAGGCAATTTCACCACTTATGTTAAAAGTTTGAAATTAGTCAGTAGTCAAATACAGGGGTGTGACTGCGAATCATTAGGATCTAGTACATAAGCTTTGTTTACTATAAAACCCAGTATTTTCATCAGCCAAAGAAAATAAAACACTTCATACAGTTTATTCCAGACCCCATTTATTTATTCTCTTTAAACAAATCACTAAAACTATTCTATCACTGGTATACTAAGGATAATTTATTTATATTATGGGGGTATTTATGTATTACCCATTTGTTTCTGTGCTGGCCAGGCTCAGTGCTGCAGGAGTTCCAACTGTCCCAGACTCAAAGTTGTTGTTCTTCCTTTTTGACCAGAGTCTCCAGCGTTGTTGCTGCCAATGTACTCAATGATTTTTCTTTTAAATGTTTTTATGCCAATCTTTCAAAATGTTGGGGCTCTTCAAATTCCAACTGAGCTAATCAGCTACAGAGAAGCTTGGAGTTGATTGTTCCTGACAGTTTTCCCACATAGGCCTCATACATATTTCACTATTTTAACCTAGAATCCTGGTTATCTCTTATCTGTCACAATGTTGAGCAAGAGTAAGCTCACAGAGAACCCAAATGCAGCACACTGGTACAGGACTGGAGTCAGGATACTTCCTCAGGACCAAACACCAGCAGCAACTGGAAGGAATCTTGCCTCAGAGATCTGAGTAGGAATCCCAACACGAACTGCTCTAGAGTAGACCACTCTAAGCAGCCAGGAGCCAAAGTATACCCAAAGGCTGACCAATACTCTGGCAACTAGTGCTAGAGAAACCCAGTTATGCTAGGCCCCTGATGGGGCTCAGGTGTTTGTCAGTATGCAAACAGTCAAGCATGGAATCCATGTACTGTACAACAAGACATCATCAAAGGAGCCAAACTGAGGGCCAATACCCAGAACCATGACAGCTTACTCCCTCCCCCTACTTCTCCTGGTGCTCACCCATCTATCTGTACCCTGGGTGTGACCACCTTGATAAAAGTCTCATCTATGAGGCTCTCAGCTTCCCGGATGGTCCTGAGCACATCCAACTCCAGCTCCATTTCCTTGACCTGGTCAGTCAGGAGTTGCATCTGGGTGCACTTCCTGCAGATGTAGTCATCAAGGACACCATGAGGTTCCCTGACTTCCCACGTCTTACAGGAGGAGCAGTCTGCTGCCCTAACTGCCATCCTGCCTATACTGAGTCAAGCACTAAGGATTTACAGACAACAAAATAAAGACGTTTCCTGTTCTTCTATGTGCCTTCTTGCTGAAACCCTTTTTGTAAAGAGGCGTTCACACTACCCTCACCCAGGTCACTTATTCAGCCTCTTCTCGCCAAAGCCTGAGTCCCCAGCCCACTCTAACACTGAACCACTCCAACTATGGCCACTGCGCTTAACCTCAGCTACTTTTTATTGGCTGCTGCCGATTAGCTAATTAGCCAAATATTAACAATAATATGCAAGTGCACCTCTTTGAGGGTCCTGCTCACTGAAAAAGAAAACCAAGCACAGAGGGTCATCTCTTTTGAAATTCCCCCGCCTCTCGTTCCAAGTCCTGGCTCCCTAATCATTTCTAAGTAGGAACAATTGAACAAGTTGACTCACAGGTTGTGTTAGACTGGTATAATGGCATCATATTATCCTGATGCAGGTGGCTAATCTCTATTTCAGTACGGCCCACTGCTGTAAACTTCTCTTGCCAAGAACCAGTCTTGCACAGGTTCCATGGAACACAGTGGAGTGTTCAGAAGAAGATGCATCATTTGGGACCAATGGTTAGGTTTCATCGTGGCCCAATAAGAAAGATGGGGACTGCTAGACCAGCAACGGAATTGAACTAGGAGATGGGGAGAATGTTGGAAGTTAGGAACGGGCCAGGGTGGGGACAAAACATAATTCAGGATTGCACTGGAGAAGAAGTCAGTCATAACAATAGAGGCCAAGGAGGTGGGCATTAGGTGGATATTGAAGCCTCCATTAGGACACCGGAGCCAATGAGGAATTGAAGGATTGAAGTTTTGGAGATCTGGGTCGTCAGAGGTTTATTGTCTGGACCATTCTGGAGTGAGACCAAGGAATGAATGGAGAGGAGCGCTGATGCACGGGGTTGCAATGCAAGAAAATAATGAAGGTATGTTGCAGGTTTAACTTTTTAATATAACTGTACCCAGGGACCGTTGAATTCTTTCAGAAGTG
>JARFYF010000063.1:30676323-30686645 GCA_030265395.1 Rhina ancylostomus | reverse complement strand
TGAGACACTGGACTGGGGTCAGCTCCCTCAAGCGGATATAAGGACAGAAGGATCAGAAGGAATCCTTCCTCCATTTGTGTGAGAGGTTCTGTCTGGCTTGTGGCTAATGTGGTTGGAGACCAGGCACTCCCTTCTCAAGGGAAGCCCTAAGAACCCCAGTTTAAGAGCATTAGGAACATTGAGGCTGTGCAAGAGAAATTTAGAGATGGAAATAAACGTTATACAAATTAAAGGCACAAGAGGCTGCTGATGTTGGAATCTGGACCAATACACAAAGGAGCTGGAAGAACTCAATATGTCAGGTAGCATCTAGGGAGGGAAACGGACAGTCGATGTTTCAGGTCAAGACCCTTCATCAGGACTGGAAAGAAAGAGGGGAGGTAGCCAGAATAAAAAGATGGAGGGAAGGGGTGGAGCAAGAGCAGGCGGGTGATTGGTGGATGCAGCTGAGGGGCAGATGAGGGAGGGAGGAGGGTGGGAATGATGTCTGAAGCTAGGGGGTGATTGGTGGAAGTGACAAGGAGCTAAAGATGATGGAATCTGATCAGAGAGGATGGTGGAGCATGGAAGAAAGGGAGGGAGGTGGGGAGAGGGACCAGTGGGAGGAGTGTGAGGGTGATGGGCAGATGGAGAGGGTGGGAGAGGGGAAAGAGATGGGGGGATGGGGGCCAGTTGGATCAGGAGGAGAGGGAACAGAGAAATGGGGTAAAAAGGGACAGAGGGGAGATAGTTACCTCAAGTTTGATGATTCGATGTTCATGCCCTCAGGTTAGAGACTGTCCAGGTGGAGTATTTGCATGTTAGCTTCACTTTATGACATCCAGAAATGATTTTGAGCTAATTTGCTCCCAAGAAGCTAAATTTTTAGAGAAAAAAAATCAGAAAACTGCAGATGTTGGAAACCTGATATAAAAATAGACAGTGCTGGAAACACTCAGCAGGTCAGACAGCATCTGTGGGAGGGGAAGCAGTTAATGTTTCATGCCTGGGACCCAGAAGTGGGTTCAGACGGATTTGTTGAGATGTTGGCTAGGATGCCTGCAATAACTCCCCTGCTTGGCTTTGATCTATTGCTGAGGGATCAAGGAGGACCTTGGTCCATGACAGATCTTTGCTCAAAGACTTGAATCGCTGTTCTAACCAGTGTAGAGAGTAAAATAAATTGAAGTATATTTTACACAGGACTTTTATTCTTGCTATCTCAATGCCTAGAAATTACAATGCATCCTACAGTATGTTTTAGAGCATTTTGTCTCTATTTTACTGTCTCTGGACATCAGTATTTACTTGCAATCACATCCCAAGGTGTTGGTTGCTTGTCATTGACCTTTGCAGGTTTTTATGCATGTCCTTCTGTACATGGGCTTGGGAGGTTGTCCACTCTCTGGATCGGTCCTGTGGACAGGAGAGTGAAGCACAATGATCGAAGGAATGGAACAGTCAGAGACATCGATTGGGTTGGCTGTAGACTACAGGGAGAGTGGTTGTAAAAGTCGTGAGCAGGTCAGTCATGCGGCATTGGGGGAAGGCGGAGATTGGGAGAACATGTGGACCAGGGCAAGGAAAGATATACTGGCTTTGGAGGCGGTGCAGAAGAGGTTCACCTGGTTGATTCCAGAGATGAGGGGGTGAGCCTATGAGGAGAGATTGAGTTGCCTGGGACTATACTCACTGGAATTCAGAATGAGAGGGGATCTTAAAGAAATATAAAATTATGAAAGGGATAGATAAGATAGAGGCAGGAAGGTTGTTTCCATTAGTAGGTGAGACTAGAACTAGAGGAGATAGCCTCAAGATTTGGGGAAATAGATTTAGGATGGAGATGAGGAGAAACTGCTTTTCCCAGAGAGTAGTGAATCTGTGAAATTCTCTGCCCAGAGAAGTAGTAGAGTCTATCTCATTAAATATATTTAAGACACAGATAGATTTTTGCATTGTAGGGGAATTAAGGGTTATGGGGGGGAAAGGCAGGTAGGTGGATCTGAATCCATGGCCAGATCAGCCATGATGTTATTGAATGGTAGAGCAGGCTCAACAGGCCAGATGGCCTACTCCTGCTCCTATTTCTTATGTTCTTATATTAGATAGGTTTCACAATACTAAAAACATCAAGTGGACATGGAGAGAATACCAATATCGTATTGAGGTACCCATGATCATATTGAATGGTGGAGTAGGCTGAAAGGGCCAAATGGCATGCTCCTGCTCTTATTTTTCTGTGTTTCAAAAAACATAAAAATTGTCAAAAGCATACTAGAAAAAGGGAGACCAATTAGTGCCGTAGATCCCAAGCCCTTTACCTTATTTGCCGAGACTCCTTGATGGGATGTGTACTCCAGGAAAAGAAATATTCCCTTTAATAGCTGAAAAGAGTCAATAACAAAATGTAAACAGTTATGTTAACTTGAGAGGCATTTGCAAGCATGGCCCTGAAAGCTTTGCTTGAAGGTAATCTCAGAAACTGACTTACCTTGCACATCTTGAATACTGATTATGGTCTCCTATAAACTGTCCTCTTTAGAAGTCTGCTAGGTGCTAAAACCACAGTTGCTGTTGCTATTCCAGCAGTTCAACAATAACTTGCATTTATAGAACACTTTCAACATAGCAAAAACTATCTAACAAAATTTGCAACCAAGTTACTTAGAAAAAATAGTCAAAAAATTTTAAGGAGTGCCTTAAAGGCAGAAAGAAAGTTGAAAAATCAAAGTTTTAAGAGGTTTAGGACTGTGGTGGATGAAGGAACAGCCAGCAATCTGTGACAAATTTATGGGAAGTGGAATGTGTAGATAGGCCAAAAGCATCTAAGAATACAGGTAACAGAGATATGACGGAGGCTTAGCAGCAAATTAGCTGGAGGAGCAGAATTGGGCAATATTATGGAGGTAGAAATGGGCATCTTGGAATCAGATGTGACATCAGTGATGCAAAACAAAACAGGAATTCAGGTTCAGATACCAGGAAGCCTGATAATCTATGGCTAAAAAGTGAATAACTTCGAAGGGCATGCAGGAGCACCAAGGCCTAAACATTCCCAACTATGTTCGCAGCTTATTCACAATGACTAAGTCTAAACCCTGAACTTCCTACCCAGGGTTACTGTAGAAGTACCTTTAGCAAAAGAATTGCAACAATCATAAAGTCAGTTCACCGTTACCTTCTCAAGAGCAACTAGGGATGGGCAGTAAATGCTAGTCTTGCCAGCAATGCCCCAATATCTAAAAAGTGAAAACATTTTAAGAGGAAATGAATTCTGTGACAATACCTTCGGTTTTCTTAATATTTATTTGGGTTAAATTTATGTTCTTTCATTGTTGAACAGGCAGATCTGATAATGTAGAATCAGTGGAGGAATCCAGTGAGGTGGTGATTAAATACAGCTTGATATCATCAGTATGCAGTTGGAAGATGATGCTGTGCTGTGCTGCACTTCAGATAAAGTCATCAAGGGGCAACGCAGAGCTGAGATGGGAGATGTCAGAGTTAACAATATGTTTTTGAAGGAATAAACCATTGCAGGTTAAGACTGAATAGAAAAGAATGGAAAATCAAATAACTGCAAATGCTGGAAATCTGAAAGAAAAGCAGAACATGCTGGAAATGCTCGACATGTCGGGCATCATTTACAGAGAGAGAAAAAATCTGCCAGACTGGAGAGCAGTGGAGAGACATTTATAGCACAGCAGCAAAGCTAAAAACTTTATTAAAGGTATTTAGGCAAGCACCTACTAGAAAAATGAATGTGAATTAGGGTGCCACAACATCTTTAATGATCTGAAAAGGAATAGGTGGCTGGAAACGTGGTGGGAGTTTGCAGGGTTTCTTTTTTGAGAAGTTGACTTGTATCTTTCCTGACAGAACTATTGACGTTATCAACTAACATAGGACAAAGAAGAGACATTTATCTACATAAAAATCACAATGCGAAGTGGAAATTCTGTTGCAAATCCATACATCTTGGATTTCTCATATTGTGAGCTCAGGGTTTGCATGTTTTCATGAAAACATCACCTGGGTCTAGCAGGTGCTTTGGACAAAAGCCAAGCAGTTAAAATAGCAATGAGAATGAAATGGTTAGCCTTCCGTAACAATGGAACAGACTGCCTGCCAGTCATACTTCTGTAAGTAAAGATATGATTAAAATCGTACTATTACTTCATGACAGCCATTTATCATTTAAATATGATCCAGTTTTTAAATGTCTTATAGGAGATTTAGTGTCTTATAGTAGATTTGCAAATGTATTTAGTTTTCAGGGCTTTAGTGCTATTTATAAAATTTAAAAAATTGATATGACTGAGCAGATTTGAAGATCTGACTGGGGCAGAAATGGTTACTAGATTGTGCTTTGGTAGTTCTAGATTTCTTGCTCAAATTGGACCATTTAGCAGGCGTTCCATTGAATGAACTGCCATCTGTGAAACATTAACCCAAGGACTCCTTCTCTTTTCAGGCTGGACAATTTGCTTAATATGGCCTATGGTGTAAAGAGGTAATTAGAACTCCACAGACTGCCAGATGTCCATGTTGGCACAGATGTTGCTAATTTATTTTGACTAACATTTTAATTTCTTTCCACCAGCATGTTAAACTTTTGTTTCAGAGTTCAATTCTTTTGGTTCTTTAAAAAAGACCCATAACTCTTGTTTGCACACTTCTTTAATTTGCAGGTTGTTCAATTTAGTTGATTCAGGTGCAACAGCTGCAAATAAATTAGAACCAAAAAGATTGATCAGCAAGTAGATTGGCCACTGCTGCTGGTTAGAGCTTAATGGGAAAAATAACCGCAGTGATCCCATGTGTCTCATAGAGAAGCAAACGTGCATGAATCTACCAAAATGTATTTGTCTTTTTTGAAAGATGCTACTTATTGAAAATGTTAAAATTTTCATTAATTTTTCAATTAAAAGTAGAAGGCTGTATGCACCTCTATCACCATGTTTGGAGTTTCTACAATTTAGTGCTTCCCAGTAATTTTTTTTCTATTTCATTAGTAAGATTAAATTGCATTCTGGTTTGCTAGAGCTTCAAACACAGAATTATGAATTTTAAGGCAAGATTGAGGCCCAAGATTTATACATGTAGTGGGAAAGGGGTGTTAGAACAAAAGTAACAAACCATTGGTTAATTTAAAACAAATTTAGATGATTATATGTCATATTTTCAATAATTTATAATAAGCATTATCTGCAAATTTCAAGCTAAATACTTGTGTACATAAGAACTGAGTTTGAAGCCTCAACAAACTAAGATAATTTTCACAATGACTTCTGATATAAAAACTTTCCCAAAAATTACTTCAAATACATATTAAAATAATTTCAATTATAAACTATTTAAATAGATGCAAGAAAATATGAATAGAATATTGGGTTAATAAAAATATTCTATAAAAATATCATAGCAATTAATAAAATGAATCTTGACCATAATGTGTTAAAACTTGATCAAATTTTATGTTAAAATATTTCTAATGTGACAAAGGCACCAAATATAGTTTGATTTTATCTCAAAGTAGCAATTTATTTTGACAGATTCTCACCCATCACAATCGATGGCATGACCAGTCTTGTTGGAATGAATATTCCTGGACATACTGGAACAGGTTGGTGTATCTTCGTCTACAACCTCTCTCCTGACTCAGATGAAAGTGTTCTCTGGCAGCTTTTTGGACCATTTGGAGCAGTAAACAATGTCAAGGTCATTCGTGATTTTAATACAAACAAATGCAAGGGATTTGGGTTTGTCACCATGACAAACTCTGATGAGGCAGCTATGGCACTTGCAAGCCTGAATGGATACCGCTTGGGTGATAGAGTTCTGCAAGTATCATTCAAAACCAACAAAACCCACAAATCTTGAAGTACCTATTTAGTGTCACCTTCAAGAACAAATGGAACTTTAAGAGGCTTATATTGAAAATGGACTTCATAAGCCATTGTTGCCTGAGTATTAACATAAAATATTCTGTGATGAAGCAGGAAATGATTTTATAATGCTAGAAAACTTTGATGCATTGAATGTTCTTTCATAGCTGTTGTTGTTCAAAATATACATAGATAACGTGCAGGAATTTTTACCCAGCCTGCTACCTTTCCTGCCTTCTTTGAAGGTGGACCTTTTTAAGTCACCCATTCACAATTTAAAAATATGAAGAAAAATTGACATTTTTACATAAATTAAATATCAAAACAGAATACATCTAAATGGATTAACTAAAACAGCACCCCCGCCACCCCATTATTCTAAGAAACAGATCTGCTGATGCGCTTTTGCAGATGTTTTAGTTATTCCCTTTTCTTTGTATCATGTAAACGTATAGTATTACCTGGATGGAAAGGGGGATACCTGATGACATAACTTAAACAATGTTGCCAAAGAGTTGGTCTCTTTGCTGAAAATGGGTTTCAAAAGATCTATTTTTATATTAAAACAAAGGAATTTTTACAGGATCTGGATTTGAAAATGAATATTTTGACTGAGTAATACAGGGGAAAAGGACAATTTTGTCACATTCATACTGTACTGATACTTTTTAGGATCAAGATGTATGTTTAAATTTGGGCTGTAGATTGTTTTTCTGAACGATGCGGGGGAAAAAACAGATGATGTTCATATCTTTCATAACAACATAGCAGGGAGTGATCTCCACAGGCACACAGTTCCCCACAGTCAAAACCCAAAAGCAAGGAGATTAGTTGCTAGACGTTTTTTTTAAGTCATCAGTAACAGTTAGGCAATATCATAACATTGCTGAATTTTTTTCCTAAAATGCCAAAACTTCCTTGAAGCAGTAGGTAGGTGCTAATGAGATTACATATCTTGACTCCAAATGAAAATAGGAACATTTCTTGTTTTATTCGTACTGATGTTACTTGTTTGTGTTGAATATGTTGATGACTTTGATTCCATTTCAGTCTTTAGTATTCCATTTTGGCAAACAGCATAGAATTGGCATTTGTTTCATTTTATCAGTTATTTATTTTGTTGCTGATCTGATGCATATTGCCAAACCAAATTTAGCTAGTTGGTTATTTTATCCAATAGAAAGATGCTTCTTACATTTGTGTCTATTTCTTATGTACATAAAGATTGATTTTGATTTTATTTCTAGGTTGTAAGAACTTGGTTGTTTTGTTACAATGGCAAAATGGTTCCAAATGATACTGTGAAACTAAAGTATCTAAATATTTACTAGCGCAGAAATACAAAATATTGTTTAATATATTGTCATGTTGGTTGTGAATATTTTTTCTTAATATTGGGGATGGACAAATTGCTTTTATTTTCCATTATGCAGAGAGCTAAGGGAACAAAATGGCTGAGGGAGTCTGCTCCTTTGTCCAGTGCACTGATAATTTTGGTATGTTGTGCTTGTAAGAGTAAAAAAGTCATGCTCTTCCCTGGATACTAGAAAAGTAACTCGCTATGCATAATATAGTCGATAGTTAAATTTGCTATTGCTTTTGTCTTGTTAATAACCTTTTCAATAAAGTTGTCTTATTAGTATCGTTGTTATGGTTAATGTGCTTATTTTGTGCATTTTTCAATGCTAAACCCACTAATTGCATGTAGAGGAAATAATTTTACATTGAAGATGGACTTACAATGAGCAAGTGTGCAAGCATATGATGTATTACTTTAAAAATGTTAAATGAAAATTTTAACAAAACCCTCAAACAGTATTCAGGGATTATATTATATTACCATCTGCTGTGAACGAGCTGAATTGCTCGGAGAGTTTGCTGTATTTACAAAGCATTAGTGGGGAAGGCATGTAAAATTTTCTCTACAATGTGTTTGTTTAATTAAAATATTTCTAGGACCAGGCAGTAAAATTTCACTAATTATGAATGACTTAATGTTAGCATAGCTAATTTAGATTATTTCTGAATACAGCTGTAAATGTTTTTTCATAAAACTGTTGTGTTGAATTATTTGTACTTTTAATGTCAAACAATAAACTGACGTGTGCAGAGTACAGTGTTCTAGTTGCCATACTTCTATGGTCTTGAGTTGGTTCGCTGCTAGATCTTGTGGATTTTCAGAAGCCCAGTTGTACTTTCTATAAAGATTTTGTTACATGTCTGGCTATCATTGTAGCGGCTCTTAACCACTGTGTAGGACTGAATTGGTCTGAGGAGCTAGCTACAGAAGGGAATAATTGACATTGTTAACCAGCATCTAGTCAATAGTGGCCATGGAACACATCAAAAACTACATGACTAGAAATTGGATTTTACCCATTTTTGTGTGCTATAGTAGTATACAGTAGTAAAGCCCCAAAGGATCCCCCATAGAAGTTTATAAAGTTGGCCAAAAAGATAGAAGGAACAGTTCAAGACTGGTTTACAAACAGGGATATGTGCTAAAACTGTACCTGTGCACTTTCCAGCAGGACCAGACTCAATTGAAACAGCTTCTGTGTTCTTGTATGAGAAGGGCACCAACCCTTAAAGGTGCACTCTCCATACAGCAAGGCACTAGAACAGTGGAAGTGATTGAGGCTTTAAGGGAGAGGTGGATAGCTTCCAGCTTTACTTAAAGGGATAAATCATTCCTCATCAGTGAGATACATGGCATTGGTGTCATCTGGGGATCTCTCATACTGGGATCTCTCATACTGGGGAACTGTGCTGGTATTAGGGATGAAAATGTGGAGACTTTATCTGGCTCAACAATTATCATTAGTAGATTCCTTATGAAAAGTGTTGTGTGGCACAGTGCTTAGCACTACTGTCTCACGGTTCCAAGGTGCAGTCCGGGTGCAATTTGCACATTCTCCCTGTAACCATATGGGCTTCCACCAACTCCTGTGTTTTTCTTCTATTTCCCAAACGTGTTAGGTGGTCAGTTGATTGGCTGCCGTGAATAAGCCCTGGTGTAGGTGACAATAGGAGAATCAGGGAATTAATGAATGTGTTACAACATCTCTATCACTTACAGCCACTACAGTCAATGTGTCCCCCCGGGAAATGCAGCTGGTTGACATTTTGCATTGACTTCCCTCCGGTAGCCATCCTGCTGCTCTTGCTTCTACTGTCCATCAGCCTGCACCTTGGGGCTACTTCTGAATATCATAGCACATTGTCAGAGTTTTACTGCATATGAATTTATTTCTTTGTGAATGCTGTGCTGATTGAGAAAGATTGCTGAGATCTGCTACGGCCACTTGGAAAGGCACTGTGCCATGGAAGTTTAGAGTCAAGGTGACTTTGACTTCCATGAAGAGAGCAGTCCATGCATGAGCGTACAGCCTAATTTTTCCTGCAACATTTTACATTTCCTTGTAATGGCTGCCTTGGAAAATTTAAACCTGTGAAGCAAAAAGCACAAATTTTATCTATTACTTTTCAAGACTGAGATAAAGGTTGGAACATACATCTGTGATTAAGGTAGAAAATGAAAGATCAAAAATGTATATAAAATTCAATATTTCAAAGTGGCCCTTAATTTGTGAATATTTGATTTACAAATATTCACTTCAACATCATCAACTCTTTAAGGTATCTGTCTTTGATTTATGAAGCTATTTTCCACTCTCTTCCTATAGGAATACATTGGTTGAAATGTCTATCGGGCATTTTGGTACAGTCTTTGATTTAGAAAATTTCACCTAACAAATAATTTCCAGGAATTCATCACTTTTGTAAATTAAGAAATACCCATATTTTGAACTGTTTACTTAAGGAATTATGATCAACATGCATAATATTAATAAGTCAGGATTTGATCAGCAGTAGTTATTGTTTAACTATGGCATTAAGTCCTCATCATTTCTTGATATTGCTGAGTCCAGTGAAGTAGCTTGTAAAGCAGTACAGCTTGTAGAAGAGGACAGAATTTCTAACAGTAAATTTGGAATATCCATACTAAACTAGGATATAGAAAAATTCCACTAATCCAGCACACTCTGGACTTTGATGTTATTATCAGTTCTCCAACGTACTTTAAATTTACTTTATTTTAAGATGTTACACAGTAACATTTCAATGAAACTGACAAGTTTAAAAGAAGCACAGGAACCAGGGCCCCGGTGAGTGGAATGAATCACAGAAGCTGGGGCCCCAGTAAGTGGACAGGGAGTGCTGGAACTGGGGCATTGGTAAGTGGATGGGGAAATGTGGCAAACATTATGTGGTGAACCAGATGCCTATTCATCAGGATATCCCTATGGTTGGATAGTGGATTACTGGAGTTCACTGTACATCATAATTCTAAAATTGTTCTTAGCTTTACAGAGTAATTACCATAATGCCTTTATTTTAGCATTACAACCACAAATCTGGGCCTGCAGAACAAACAAAGCAACAATTCAAGTA
>JARFYF010000063.1:30608940-30619959 GCA_030265395.1 Rhina ancylostomus | reverse complement strand
GGAACAGAAGCCAGAAGTCCCACATCACCAGGTTCAAGAACAGCTACTTCCCTTCAATCATTTGGTTCTTGAACCAACTGGCAAAATCCTAATCACTGCAGTTTAGCAACAATATGACTTCTTTGATCACTTTGCACTAAATGAACTTTTTTTTTGTTCTAATTGTGTTCTTTCTTGTATAAATTGTGTATAATTTATGTTTAATTGTTTAATTTGGTTTTTTTTGTGAATGTTGCTTATATGATGCTATGTGCCTGTGATGCTGCTGTAAGTAAGTTTTCACCTGTACATATTGTACAACTCTGTGTGACAATAAACTTGACTTTGACTTTACTAGGGTTCATTATGAAAATGATGACAATTCTAGGAAACACACAAATTCGTTGAAAATAAAACCATGAAGGTTACACATCCTTACCTACTTTAAAGCTACATTTCATTTTTGTTAATTATCAAAATAATAGTTATTGGTTTGTTTTGATATTAAAGTAGGATAATCAAACACATAATTTCATGAAATATTAACTTGTTGGATTAGAAATTCTGTCACTTGGCACAACATTTTTATATGCAATATGTCTGAATTTCACCTAGAGCACAGGCAGCCGTAACGGGCTTCTGAAATGCAACCGCAGTCCTCCAGGTGCAGGGTGTATTTGGATACGGGGGTCGTGACTGAGTGACATCAATCAGCATGTAATGTATGATTAATTTCACTCTTGTGATTTTCTGCTATGAACACCACACATCTGACTGTAGGAAAAGGATCCTATAGGATGTCCTGGCCCTTCCTGCTGTAAAGGACATTTTGGGGTTTTTTTTGCTTAACTTCTGAAAGGGTCTGAAAAAACTCACCATCCATCCCCAAAATGTCCCACCTCTGCCTCCAATTTATCATGACTCAGAAGCTTATGGTGCAGGTGTCCATGTCCACATTAACCCATCGACCACCCTCAGGCAAACCTGTTCCAAAGTGCCCAACAATGTTGGATACTCTTTGTATCTGGCGCCTCATTTTTACAACTACCTTTGCCAGTATATCTAGTACAATCCCATTCAATTAAATGAGCCCCCAATCAACAAGCTAAGTGAAGATATGTGTTTTTTTACTTTATTTTAATTTATTAATTTTAATTAATTTCTTATATGTGTTTAAAGTAAACGTATTATTTAAAGATATGAATAATAAAGAAATGTTAAAATCTGAAATGTTAAAATCTGAAATGTCCTTGTAAACAAATTCTTAATAATATCTATATATTTCTTATGTTTTATCACTGAATATTTAAATGCTATGAATTGTATTACAAGGTACTAACAAAAGCATATTAGTTTAATACCTCATGAGTTGACTTCCCCTTTGATGGCTTAGCAAGAAGGGGTTAGTTCATTAACTTAAGATCTTGCACCTAGCAAAATGTCAATGCAATCTGCTCTGGTTTATGTGGGATGATTCATCAATTATTAATGATATTTAATACGATCCTTGTTGTGGGTAATGTCACATTCTGGATGATTTTTGATGAGAGGTTTAAGGATTCATCTGGCACCTTTTGACTGTTTTACTGTCCTTGCAGCTTACAATTAAGCTGGTTGCATTTCCCACTACATTGTTTTAGAAAAATGCAGTCACTTCATCACATTGAGCATTAGTAGTGCCTTTTTTGGTGACTAAGCAATAATAGAGTTAAAATCAGCACCTGCTGGTTGACTGAATATATCATATCATATGGGTATTTGCATTTCAACCCATACTTCCCTACAACACCGAAGGAGGCCATTTGACTGTATGCTGGTTCTCAGAGCATTCTTACCAATCCTGTTCTCCCACTTATTTCCCTGTAACCTATTCACTCACATATGCCCATTTACACCTCTCTAATTTACAGCAACCAGCATATCTCTAAAATGTGGGAGGAAAAGAGATTATCGGGGAAAACCTTCACAGTCATAGGGAGATGTGCAAATTCTGCACTGACAGCATCTGGAGGTTAGAATCAATCCCTGCTCGCTGGAATGGTGAGATAGTTGCACTCCCTGCTGTGCCACTCTGCCACACAGTTGCATCCTCCCTGTGTGTGAGGTACTTATGCATGGGGGGACATGTACGAGTAACATCCATCAGCATGTAACGTACAATTGATCTCACTCTCACAATATTCTTCCTTATTTTTAGTATAATTCCCTTACAACTACTGATGGATTAATTGAATGGATAATATTAAATCTAGGTTGCAGAACTGACTTCTTGAAATAAATACAAAGGACTTGGAATTTGGAATCTTCTTCATAAACTCACTGGTATGACAAAGAACTTTGATTCTATCCTCAAATGGTTTTGGAGCTGTTTATTTTTGGAACTGTTAAATGACTAAAGATTGGATCAGTCTTGGCAATTTGAATACATCCTCACTGCACCCTCTGCTGGCTGGTGTTCTGACTTTTAAAAAACCGTGTAAATTAATAACAGATTTTTGCCAAAACTTCCAACTGAACTAATATTCTAAATCTATCAAGGCCCGTGATAACTTCAACAATTGAGGAGAAATCCCTATTTTCAATCATGCGGTAATTGAAGCGAACCTATACAAAGTCATAAATGAAGTTTCTATGACTAATTTAAGCATAATTTTCTTTTTATTTGTTAGTGTAACTTGGGTGTCAGGAGCAAGATGTGCTGCATGTATTCATTGTCACTTATCAAGCCATACTGGAATGACGTCCAAGAGTTCCTGTCCAGAGAAGAACTGCTTCATTATCTGAGGAGCCGGATTCATCAGTGAATGTTCCCAATTCTGATTTTAAGATGAAAGGAAGGATGCTGATAAAGCAGCTGAAGGCTGGGCCAGGAAAACTGCCCTTTAGAATTCCTACTGCTCTGGTGAAGAGGGAGGAATGAGGTGGGAAAAGAAGGGAGACGGGAAGCTATCGGAGGGAAGGAGTACAGGGAAAGTGGTTAGCACAGTGGCACAGCTAGTAGAGCTGCTGCCTAACAGCTCCACAGGCCCAGGTTCAATCCTGACGTCCGGTGTTGTCTGTGTGGAGATTGTGCGCTCTCCCTGTAGCTGCATAAGTTTTCTCTGGTTACTCCAGTTTCCCAACACATTCCAAAGCAGCTTGTCGAGTTAATTAACCACCGTAAATTCTCCCTAGTGTGTGGGTACATGGTAGAATCTGAGGGGAGTTGATGGAAATGTACCAAGAGTAAGTTATAGAGAAAGCTGGTGAGGGAATGGGATTGCTCTATGAGCCAGCATAGAATTGATGAGTCCTTCTATGTCATAAAGAAATATGAAAAATATATAAACTATATGGAGAAGCAGAAGAGGTGGCAGAAGAGAAAAAGAAGCAGGAGGAGAAAAGAAGAATGGTTCGCCACAGGATGAATTTGAGGAATGGATCAATGCAATCTTCAAAGTAAAATCGGAGAGAAATATTTGAAGTGGAGAAGGACATAAAACACCATACAGACAATGAGTCAAATAAAAGTTGTAATCTTGAATGGGGTAAGATGGATGAAATAAGAAAAATAGTCCTAACAATAAAAGAGCACCAACAGGTGTGGCAAAAGCCAAGATGAAGGGCGATTGGGAAATTGATTAAGAAAAAAAATTATATAAATGAGACTCTGGTTAGAGAATGGGAAAGAACAAACTATTACAATGTATAATTCAATAAGTCAGCAGTAACAGCCTGAACTAGGATCTTAAAAGTAAACAGGTATGATAGTGAAATAACTTGTTGAAGGACTTTCACTTTTAGTGGTAACGTTTTCTATCCCCTGCCTCTGATCAATGAATTGTTGGTCCTGGTAGGGGAGGATAGATTTTCACGAAACCTTGCTCGTAGGTTTGCAACAGAATGAGTTGGACAAAGATTCAAAAGAGAACTCTCTGCCCAACTCTCTATCTGATCTACATCCTGCTGTAGCCTTAGCCAACCTTCTTCAATTATCCACAACACCACCAACTTTTGCGTCATTTGCAGACTTACTAATCATACACTCCTACATTTGCATGTCATTAATATACATCACAAACAATAAGAATCCCAGCACCAATCCCTGTGGTACATCTGTGGTCACAGATTTCCAATGACAAAAGCATACACTGCACTCTGCTTCTTATCACCAAGCCAATTTTGGATCCAGTTAGACAGTCCACCTTGGATACCATGTACCTTAACCTTCTAGACCAGCCTACCATACAGGACCTTGTTAAATGTCTTACTGAACTCTTTATAGACAACATCTTCTGCCCTCCCTTCATCATCCTTCTTACTTACCTCCTCAAAAAACTCATATCAAATTAATGAGGCAAGATTTCCCCCACACAAAGCCATGCTGACCATCCCTGATCAGCCTCTGCTATTCCTTTCTGCCTTGTTGTTGTGTCATAAGGGTGAGAAATTATTCAGAAGCAGCTGCATAAAGGACAACAGATGTTTCTCATATCAAGCAAGCTGCAATGCACCAGATGTTCCTGTAAATTAATAGCTCAACCCTAACAAACCATGGTCAAGGAGTCATATGGATCATGTAGGTCCATTAATGGAAAAATGATCATGATCATCATAGATATACATTCCAAGCAAACTGAAGCAGTTCCTACAGACGTCTACAGCTCAAGCTACAATTTAAAAACAGGTTGGGGGTTAACCATTGGCCAGAATAAAGGGGAATCTTCTTTTAATAGTGTTGTGAGAGCCAAATATGAGGGCAAATGAAAGACTACACCTCTGACACTGCAGCACTATGCCAATCCTACACTGAAGTGTTATCCAAGACCATACACTCAGGTCTCTGAAATACAATGTGAATTCATGTCTTCTGACTCTGGCATGAGTGCCCCAAAAACTGTTTCTTTCTAATGATGTCTGATATTCTAAGATGCAGCCTTTAGCTCCAGAAACTATTGGACCTCATCAGATGCTAAGTAGCATCACAACAATTCTCAGATCATCCTCATCCCACAGCTACCTAACCAATACATTTCCAAAACCACATAAGCTAGGAAGATCAAAAACCACTGAGTTAACACATTAATTCTGTTTCTGCCAACTCAAATGCCATCTGACCTGCTAAGTATTTCCAGCATTTTCTACTTTGTCATTAGGCTTTTATCATGAGACTTTGCTTTAATATTAGAATATACATATGAGATTAAGATAAAAACTTCAATCAAACATCTGAAAACTCTATAAAAATAATTCTAAATCTAAAATATTTTGAATTATTAATCTGTGGGAATTATAATCCACATACATAAAATTAGTTTCTCAAGACTATGGTGAAGTTGCTAAGCAATAATTATGGCTCAGGATGCCATTAAACTCACTTACACTTTATGTAACAGCACACTCTGAGACAAAACCATAATGTGACAAGCTCACAGATTTCTCAATATTGTATGAGAGAAAGCTGCAAAACAACTCACCCTGTGGGGGAGCAAAGAGACAGTGACAAGCCTTGCCAGATTTTTAACACGCAAATAGGCACTTCAGATGTGGTTGTCAGTTTGATGGTGAAATGATTGTAAATGTTTTCACTCCATCCCTGACAGTTACTTCACAAAAATCAATCTTTAATTTATTTGAATAAATACATTTCAATAAATGTTTAAATGGATATCTTAATAGACTTACTGGAACAATAACATGCAAGATTTAAAAACAAAACTTCAAGCCAAAACATCCAAGCAGTAGCCTCCTGAGCTAACTATATTGAAACACGTCAAGGTGATTTTCTTTGCAAAATAGAAATGTTCCCATTTCAGAATAAATATACAAATTATTTGCAAATACAGCCTACTTTTATTGTTTAACCTCCTAATATGTGTCAGTTTCTACCAATCACACACCTAGAAACTAGAGGGAGAGGAAGTATTAATAAGGATTTCTGAGATTTAGATTATATCATTCAGGATATTTTCTTCCATTAGGAAATCAAACAGTATACATTCACACTTTATCAAACACTCATCTTACCCTTAACATGGAAGTCATTATTCATGATAAAAGTATATCAATTTGATTTTTTTTCATTCATGTTTGACTGTATGGAAAACATAATGTCTCTACATCATTGGCAATTATTATAATAACAATATTTTCTCATGTTTACTTTCCAGAAAATATATATTTAACTCCTAGATATTACACATAGTATAATAATTATTTTATTTTTGAAAATCAACATACTTTCCAATATTATTTACCAGCAAATTGGTTACCTTTAAATTTTTGACAGTGAATAGATATGTAAAATAACAGGAATCTTTAGGACTCTGGTTGAAATATCACACAAATATTCTTCAATTAAAACAATATAGTTTCTTATTTTCAAAATGTGAAATACCAAAAATAAATAAAGTAATTAATTTGATTTTAAACTGTGAATGAATTGTGCAGGCTTATGAAGAATTTTGACAAGCAGAGATAAATAAAAACATTCCCTCGCACAGCCTCTTTCATCTGAATCTAATTTACAAACATTCTTGGGTTTCAAGGGTCTCCAATAATGAAATAAAAGTAAATTAATATTCTGTATAGTAGACTTCAAATACACCATATATTTTCCTGCTCATATGAACAGTTACTCTTAGATCTTTGTTGTATCTTTAGCTTTTCAAATCAACTTTCACCCATCACCATTATGTCTGATCTCGGATTTTGTATTTTTCCTCAGTATTTATCTCTGCTGGTGATGAAAGTGACAAGAATAGACTAAATCACATCTTTTCATGCACACCATGGAGTATTCAGAGTAAGATCAAATGGAACAAAAGTTAAAGGAGTAAGCTACCAGAAAGCACACCTAGTAAATTTGGAGCAAGTGTGATTAATGTGGACCTTTGGTATTTGTGCCTATGAAAATGTTTTTATTTTAATTACGTTAGTTAACTCCAAGTTAATCTTCTTTATCCCTGAAATTATCAGTGCTTCTATTACAGCAGAGTTTTACCTTTAAATCTGCTTTCAAGAATTTATTCATTACAGCAATATTTTCCAAATCAAAAGCTGGCATTTCTAAGAGTAAATTGCAATTATTGTCTAAATTAATTACGTTTAAATACAGCTGAGTCAAGTAAGGCATGAAATAATTCAAAACAACAACCCCCTTGTTTGGGGCAAATGTTCATCAGCTTTGCTCAAGTAGTAACACATTAAGAGATGTGTTACAGCCACATAAGTACAATTTAATTCATTTGTAAACTGACACACAACTCAGTTGTTAGAATTGCATCTGTCAGATGAGGCAGTAAAATCCTACATATCTCCTTAAAGGAAACAAAGGAGACCTCTTTGCATTGAACATAGAGCAGGGCCTTCGATCCACAATGTCTGTGCCAATCATGAGACTAATTTAAACTACACATCAGGCCGCAAATGATCTATATCCTTCCATTCCCAGCATGCTCATGTCTCTGAAATGTAAATGTAAATGCCCCTGAAATATTGCTATCATATCTGCTTCCACCATCTCGCTGCCTGTCAACTCCAGGCACTTACCACTCTATGTGTGAAAAACTTGCCATGTAAATGTCCTTTAAACTTTCCCCTCTCACCTTACAAGTTATGCTCTCCAGTATTTGACATTTCCATCCTGAGAAAAAGACTTTGACTATCTACTTTGCCTTTGCCCCTCATAATTTTATGTACTTTGATCAGGTCACCCCTCAGCCTCTGACACTCTAAAGAAAACAATCCAAGTTGTTCAACCTCCCCTTTTCGCTAATACCCTGTAATCTTGGCCAACTTTCTACAATTATCACCAAAACTCAAAGTTAGTTGATCACTTGTCTCATTACAGTGTGTGTGCAGTATTGCAATAATGTTCATCTTATTTTTGTGTGTAAATCTGGAAGTTTTGATACGCTACAAATTCGAAAAAGTTTGAAATTAAACAATTAATTAATACTGGTAAAAATAAACAAAGTTTCTTATTAACTTATGAATTAAACTTGTAATATTTCAATTACCAGAATCGAAATACCACTTACTCCATTGCAGAATTTTATACAGATGGTAACTTATTAGAGTTGTTAAACATATTCAAATGTTAAATTGTATATGTGACCTATAGTATGACTTATTAGTAAATAACAACCACAGGATTAAACAAAATATTTTTTCTCTCTGGTATGGACTCATCAATGGTGTCCTGCAATCAGTCCCAATTTGCCAGCACGGTCATTCCTTTTGTCATTTAATTATTACACTGTATTCCAATCCTCTCCATTTATCTTTTCCTCCTCTTCCCCATTATTTAAAACTTGTTTCCTTTTTCCTATTTTTGACGAAAGGTCATCAACCTGAAACATTGACTGTTTTTCTCTCCACAGACACTAGCTGACCTGCTGAGTATTTCCACCATTTTCTGCTTTTATTTCAGATTATTTAGATTATTTGCCATTTTGTTCATAAGGTTTTCCTTTCTCATCCGCATCATTCATATAGACACTGTGTAAGCATTTTGGCCCAGCAGCTGAGCATAGAAGGAAATTAAGAATCATTAAATATTACTAGGAACAACAATTTTCATTTAATATATATCATTTCTCTCATGGCCATTGGAGGTTAGATGTTGAACCAGGAAGGGGGGGGTGGGGAAATTAGATGAATTTTGATTGAATTTTAAGAGGGGTTTTAAACACATATGTGGTTTAAAGAGATTATTTGTTTCTTAATAACAAAATGATCATTGATTTATTGTATAGACTTTATGTGAATTTTCAATAGATTTTGCTGTAAATTGTTAACATTCTTAGAAAATTAAGAGGTTCGGGATGTCACCGAACAC
Organism: Rhina ancylostomus; assembly: GCA_030265395.1. Lineage (NCBI taxonomy): Eukaryota > Metazoa > Chordata > Chondrichthyes > Rhinopristiformes > Rhinidae > Rhina > Rhina ancylostomus. The sequence goes on along the minus strand of JARFYF010000063.1, from coordinate 30,611,159 downwards.
TCTAACAAACTTCTACAGATGTATTGTTGAAAGTATCCTGACTGGTTGCATCGTGGCCTGGTACAGCAATTTGAATGTGCAGGGACACAAGAAGCTGCAGAGAGGAGTAGACCTAGCCCAATACATCACAGGCACATCCCTCCCCAGCACTGAAAGTATCTACATGAGGAGCTGCTTCAAGAAGGCAGCATTTACTATCAAGGATCTCCACCATCTGGGCTATGCCATCTTCTTGCAGCTACAATTGGGCGGAAGGTACAGAAGCACGAAGTCCCATACCACCAGGTTCAAGAACAGCTACTTCCCTTCAACCATTCAGTCCATGAACCAACCTACACAACTCTAATCGCTACCTCCGTACAGCAACACTATGACCACTTTGCACTACAATGGACTTTGTTTTTTTTGTTCTAATTGTGTTGTCTTGTATAATTTATGTTTAATTTATATTTTTCTTGTGAACGTTGTGTCTCAGATCCTATTTGCCTATGATGCTGCTGTTTTTCATTGCACTTGTGCATACATGTACTTGACCATACGACAATAAACTCAGCTTGACTTGATGTTACATTTGCGATATGCAATGCAGATCATAAAACAGAAAATGAGAAAATAAAATAGACAACAGCACTGGAAAAATACAGAGCTGGCTCCAGTTTTGGTGTGGGCTGTGCTTATGTTGGGAACAGCCATCTGTCCGACCACATCAACACATTTTGGTACGTGAAGGTTAATTGGACAGTAATGAGCTGTCAAAGGCTTTTCAGACAATTCTAGGAGTGGGGTCTTAGGTTCCACTGCCGAGGTTTGATCACCATCCCTGCACCTCCCAGGACTGAGAAGCATAGTCTTACAGTACATTGGAATCCATGAGGTGGCACAGGTCAATGTGACCTTGGGGTTCACACCAGGGCAGGGGAGGTGCAGAATAAACTCAAGGCACTAGCCAGGTTGAGTATGATCCAGCCCTATGGAAAACATTTAAACTGTTGTCGTAAAGAGTCCAGGAAAGTATATCCTTCAGACAATAAGATCAACCTAGTGAATTACCATGAATGAACAGAGATACAAGGAAAGAAACCATGGGTACGTAAAAGTACAATGCACATAGACAGTAGAATAGAGCATGGAAAGGGAACATGAGGATCAAAATATCAATTAATTCCATTGCCAAAGATGAACTATGACATTGCCAAAGAAATTAAAACAAAAGAGGTAATGATATTATAAGTATATAAAAATATTGGAATGGGAATAGGGCCTTTAACAAATGGACAAGATGAAATCACAGATAGCCACATTAAAATTGCAGATATATTTATGAATCATATGGTGATGGTATTTACCAGGGAGATGGGGGAGATGGATCAGGTGGATGTGACATCAGAAATTAAGGTTACAAACAATATAACTGCACTTCAAATAAAAGCAGTAAAGTATAAGCTAATTAAATGCAAAGGATAAGACTATAGGTCTAGACTGATTGCATCCATGCATTTTAACAGATCTAGTAAAGATATAATGGAGGCACTGCTACATGTTTAATCATTTGAAAACAAAATGGAAGAGCTTCAGACATCTTCCAGAATGCCAACATAATAATTAAATTTAAAACAGGAGATAAAACATGACCAGGGCCAATCAGTTTAACATTAGTCGTCGAAAAAAAAAGTATGTTTATATCATTTAGAAAGCAAAATTATCATAAGGAACAGTTGGCATGGTTTGCAAAAGGAAAATTCTTCCCTGACAAATATCAATTAACTAATTAATAAAGCAACAGAGGGTAATCAAGCATAATGCAGTAGACATAACTTATCTAGAGTTTCAAAAGTCCCTCAGTATGGTGCCACATAATAGGTTAATGAGTTAAATCAGAGCATGAGCAGTCAGGAGAGAAGTACAAGAACAGATGGCTTCAAAACAAACCTGGGGATAGGGGTAAATTTTCAGATTTTCATATTCAGGAGGCAGTACGTGAATCTGCATCAGACCATGGTTATTCACAATTTCATCAATATTTTGGAATCAAAACCTATTTCTAAATTTGCAGAGAAGATGGTCAGTAGTGAAGAGGACTACTGCAAACAATAATAAAGACAATGGCCCAAATCTTGCTTGTCCCAGTAGATACCTTACTCACCCATGCCCATAGGAGCCTTTTGAGGCTGCACTGCCCTTTTTCAGCCACTTGGCTGCCAATTACCTTGACATCTCAC
>JARFYF010000063.1:30532216-30545951 GCA_030265395.1 Rhina ancylostomus | reverse complement strand
CCCGGCAGGAGTCCCATCACCACAAGTGCAGCAGATCAACTAGTCCGCTTACCACCACCCCCCTCCTGGGAAATGAGAGATGGGAAATAAATGCAAGCCTTGCTCGGGATGTCACATCCCAAAAATGAACTGAGAAATATTGTAGAAGACAACATTTGCAGAACTATTCAAGAGTTAATTTACTAAAATCCAAGAGGACATGTCTGGAAAAAATTCTAATTTAGTATAAATCAGAGTCATACAGTATGAAAACTGGTCTTTTGACCCACTGAATCTACACAAACCATTAAACACCCGTCAATGCCAATCCAGTGAAATTGGAATAATTTGTGGAGACAGCACTGGTGATGTTTTTGGAGTTCCTTGAGCTGTCTGCTCTAGGTAGTCCAGGTGTCAGGATTGTATAGAAGGGCAGAGATCACTGCTGCCTGGTAGACCAGGGAGTTTTGTGCCAGGTCTGAGGTCTTGATCTTCAAATACCCTTTCCTCCAGTCAACCAAATGTTGTGCTGACACCATAAAGGTAGGGGCGAACTTTGTCACTTACATCTGCCTTTGCTGAGAAGTCACTCCCAAGATATGGGAAGTAATCTATTTTCTCCAGGGTTTTGCCATGAACCTTTATTGTCAAAGGGTAAAGTGGTGCAGCAGGGACAGCTTAGTAGAGGATCTAGGTCTTGTGGATGTTGAATACAAGATCCATCTTCTCACGCTTCATTGAATAAACTGATAACACCTAGGAGCTCAGCCACCAAGTGTACACTAACACAAGCGTTGTCTGCATTTAGCAGCTCAACTGCTGAAGTGCCAGTGACCTTAGTTTTGGAGTGCAACTGCCTAAGCTGCACGGTTGAATAGTTTCCCATTAGCTGAAGATTAGCTCCATTCCCACGGGTGGTTTGCTGGAGATGAGATGTAATACTGTGCCAAGAAAGACCAAGAAAAATGAGGCAGTCTAGGAAAAGTTGGAAAACAACTTAAATCATGTTCGACTGCTAACTTTTTCTGAGTTCTGACGAAAGGTCATTGACCTGAAACATTAATTTTGTTTCTCTCTACAGATGCCACCTGACTTGCTGAGTATTCCAAGTAAATTTTCATTCTGGATTTCTAGCATCTGCAGTTGTCTGCCTTTTGATAATCTATTGTCAATTGTCTCTTCAGGAAGAGATTAAACAAGCAAACTGGTTAGGCAAAGCTTTTTTTTAAAAAAGAAAAAGAAGAGCTTCATCAGCACAAAGCTGTCTGTAAAGTAAAGCAATACACAAAAAGTGCTGGAGGAACTCAACAGGTCAGGCAGCATCTGTGCCCTCGTCCTTTCCAGTCATGATTAAGGGTCTTGGCCCAAAACGCCAGCTGTTTATTTCCCTCCATTGATGCTGCCTGACCAGCTGAGTTCCTCCAGCACTTTTGTGTATCGTTCCAGATTCCAGTATCTGCAGAGTTTCTCGTGTCTCTATAAAGTAGAGGGCATCTTATCCTTTGGCCAGCACTTTTGATGGCTACATTGTTTGATTTCACATGTGTGGATGTGACTTGACTGCATGGTGGTTTTGAAAGCAGCTGATCCATGATGCAGAAAGGATTCATTCTGAATTCATTTGCTTTTATCAGCTTGACAGGGTGCATCCTCTTTATATCATGGGTAATAAATGGTGATTCCTTTTCAGGTAAGTAGCAATGAAGTTCAGAGGGATGTTAAATGTGTTTCTTCATTTCCCTAGAGAGTTCCTGCATGTAGTTAATCATCTTGTATTTTTCCTTAGTAAAGTAGGTCTTATAGTTTTAGCAAGTCATATTTACAAATAGTTCACTCCACTCACTTATCAGTGGAGTGGGTGGTAAAGTGAAATGTATCAATAATCAATTTTGATCCTGTGACTGAATTCAAATTACATGAAATATTCACTGAAGGTGAGCTATTAAGCTGGGAATTCTAATACAAAGTAGAAAGTAGAATTGTGGTCAAATTAAGCAATTAATACAAATGGAACTTCTGTGCATAAATTTTGATTCCAATTAATATGGTACCCTTAAATTAAAAGATTTTATACATTATGTACTGCTAGATTTATTTATTATATGCATTAGGTATTTTAAGGGTCATTAATAATAAAGTGCAAGGGATTGTAAGTTTATATTTTCTCACTACAGAATCCATCCCTTACTGTCAACTAATATTACATTGGAATTATTTGTATATTTCAGCACATTCATGCATCAGAAAGGAGGCAATTTCCAGTTTAACTCATGTCAGCTTTGTTTTTGCGGGCTTGCATCTAATGAGATGGCACTTTTTAAATCCCTAAAGAAAACTCAAATGTGAGGACTTGAGTGAGAATGGTAGCAGCCAGATGCACAGAACTGCAGCTTTATCTGATAATAATGAAAAAACACAAAATGTTCCACTTAACTATATTCACTAGGTTGTAGGTGAACAAGGGAGCCCATATTCAAGGACAATATCAAATTTATTTTTAACATAGTATGTTGTAATTTTTGGCTCCATGTTGTCTGTTAAATGTTAATAGTAGCCTGAAATATTAAACTAAGATTTATTTACCTGAAAGCTTGTATGAGAACACACAAATATGGTCATACATAGAGATCATGCCTCTTGTTGCCCTTCAAACATTGAATTCACTAAGGACAGCAGAGTTTGCAAATGTTTACACCATTATCCAATTAACAGACAATAACACTCCAGCATCTGTCAACAAACAAAGCTGTTGTTTTGCTTCGCTCCAAGGCATTTCTGTTCATCTGGCTTGTATGTGTGCTTAATTAACACACAGTACTAGTCTATTGTAAATAACTTTCTATGATCTTACTTTATATAGGTCTCTATAATCTCCTTTTGTCAGCTTATTTTGCTCTTTTGGCCACGGTGACCTATTATACCCTTCAGGATATCAGCAAATTGAATTTCTATGCCGTTCCTAAACAAGGGAGATGAAAAGCATTTTCAACAGTGTTATTTGGACAAAATTTCATTTGTAAAGTTAAAATAACTGCAGGGTGATGGTAAGAAATGTAGGGTGGCCAGAACGACAGAAAATGGATGTGACTTTACTTCACCAGTTTTGTAAAGCATAAATTCTGGAAGCAATCCACAGTGGAAGAGGAAAATAAAAATGTGTACATTGACAAATTAGAGAAAACACAACAGTTCCACTGAAATGAAAGGCACTGATATGACTGACACAATTTTCTCTGTATTCTTATTGGGCTCCACTTATTTGATAATCTTAAAAAAAATCCTGTCTTTCAAAATCATAATATTCTTCCCTATGATAACTGACTCATCATCCCAGTACAGTTTTGAGAAACTGTACAAAACATGTTGCAACTTTATCTAAATAAGATGTCAATTTTACCATGTGATACAATCAATAATTTTTCTGTCTCATAACTGTATGACCCAACTCTGTATTCTTGTACAAGCAATGCATCAACTTTGAGTAAATGATTTGCTCAAAAATCCTTGAAACAAATAATGATATTTTATTCTGTTGCACCCAATTGAGTATAGTTTTGGAGAGGTGAGATTTTGGCCAAAAATACTTGAATTAGAACATGCAGAGGACTTTGGATGGCCATTGTAAACCATGCACCATATATATTTCTATCTTTACAAATATTCTAAATTCCTTTATAATAGGAATGTTCTTCATAAATATGTCACAATAATTATGCCATCTTGCAGCGTTTGCCAAACTCAAAATGTGGATCCATTAATTACTTGCTTAAGTAGAGGAAAAATAAGATATAAATTACCTTATACTAAGTTAATTTTCTGACAATCAGGTGTAAATATTTCCTAAACTAAGTTAGATGAGCGCAGTGATCTTCTACTTAAAATTGGGCAGATCATCTCAGATCTGCCAGCTTTTTACTCACGTAAATGGATGGAAGCTTGAGACTCCTGTGCCACAGGCTAAAGTCCTTTCTTCCTTTCTGATCCTGGACATCTGCACTGCACCAATGGACTCCCCATGAAGTCCAATGCAGCAGAGCATTAAATACATTTCCCAAAACATACACTAAAAACATGCTTTCCTTTGGAGCAAGACCCATCCTAATTTCAGAACGATGATCAGAAATTTATTCACATTATTTGATTTAATTCAGTTAATTTGAATGTATATAGATTTTTGTTTTTTGGTAGTTTTCATTTTACTTTTTAAACAAACTTTTATTACCTTTAAATAGCATTCCTAATCATTTAGAAACATTAAACATATTCACAAACATTATATTAAACAACAGATTTAATAGCCTCTGAGTCTGAGTGCAGGGTCTCACCAGATGCCAATTTTGGGTGCAGAACCTGACATACTTGGGGAGGTCCAGAAGTAACAATCAGCTATGTGCCAGCCTCCTAGTAGAAGAGTACCCTGGCAGTGGCTGGTAATGCTATGGAAGGTGACCAGCAAGCTCTGACAGCTTAACTATCAGATTTCCACCCAACTTTCAATCTCCACCAAATATAATACAAATTAGCATAACGCTTATCCAATTGCTAAATGCTCGGTTTTGGGACCAAAATAAAAAATTCATGGAAATATACAACTTCTATCATCTATCTTTGTCATTGATGTGATCAATCCTTCATTATACAAGTTTCTAGGCTCGAAAGAAGCAAAGTTTCAAGAGAGAACAAATATTTAAAAGGGTTATGAGAACCTACACATTTATGAACTGATAAATTAGAGTGTACTACCAATGATGGAGTCAAACTCATTAAGTGAAATGTTACTTTTTTTCCAAAATTAACACAGTAAATTATTTTAGAAAAATATAATTATATTGATGTAGCTAAAGCAACCTTTCTAACAGTAAAATGATTTTGTTTCATACATATTTTTGAACATTTTAATTTACATATATATTGTTCAAGATTGACTTATATGGTTTTAATAAACAGACAACTAAAAAATCCACTAAGTACAGGTGACCCTACATCATGGGAGGGGAGAGAAAGAATTGCTTTCCTAGAAAGTGGTCCACATCACGATTTTCTGTAACACAAAGATGTGTCAACTGCGCATGTCAAGAAATGGGAGCTGCTTCAATAAATTGTGTTATTTACTCCACACCACCCTCCCCCCCCCCCAACATAAATTCCGAGAGAGTGAATTTTATTCTGTATCTCCAATTTTTGGGTAGTGACTTGTGAATTCTGTAATTCCCGAACAGCTGTAACGTCTCTATATTAGAGATCCCTCATGACATCAGAGTTAAATTATTTGCCTTAGTTCCTTTGTACTTCAACTTAATTTAAATGCAATTTACAGCTAACAAACTGTCTATTTCCTGATTTCGTACATGTATGGTACATTTTAAAATGTTCTGCATTATTATTTTGTTACAGGAAAAAAATTTCCTATTGATCCACTTTGTGGAAACTGATGAGTTTTTCTTCAATTTAAAGTATCCTGTGACAACTACAAAATAAACCCTGTTCTTAGGTAGACCTGTAAGCTAATGCAAAACAGATTTTGGACTGATGATAGAACACAATCTTAGCTGCCAACGTGGCAAGTGTACAGGAATAATGAAAAGTCAAGGGATTTAGAATCTGGAGAGAATAATTTTCCTCACAATGTCACAAATATACTCATGGTATGTACACTATTCCCGAAATAAGGGTGGGCTCTCTGGAATTAACAGATGGCCTACATCTGAAATTTATGTGCAAATGTTTATCAACTCGTTAGTTGATAAATCTATATGATAATACTCGGTAAAGTATGAGGACTTATCCATATGCCAGCTTTGTAGTTGATGTCCAAAGGTACTTTTTTTGAAATCGGTCCAAAGAGAAGTGGTTTGGTGCCTAGTTAGCTTTCCCTGTAGGTAATCTTCCTGCCAGCTGCTAACATTCAGCAGATTCTACAGGCAATCCAAGCAGACTTTGCTTAAAAACAGATTAAGAGTTCCGTACTAAAGACAGAGACAGATAGCTGTAATTTTTTTTTAAGGGATTCAGCCATAATGTATTGATAGTATATTATCTTTCAGCTAATAAAATGTTACAAAATCTTGAAGTAAATAATCTCTCAAAAATTCACTGTTATCATAAAGCTGAATATCATGCAGAATTCTTCCCTTTCTGCATTTTTTTCATGCGTAAAAATCAGTAAGATTAGTAATAAAACAATGTTACAGGCTTGCAATTGATTTCAAACTCAAATGTAGAGAAAATGTGCCAGTCTTTGTCAAGTCAAAGGGACGGTTGATGTTTCAGGTTATGACCCTGCGTTAAGCTGGTGCAGGGACTCAACCCAAGTAGTTGACTATCCCTTTGCCACGATAGGTGCTGCTTGACCCGCTGAGTTCTTCCAGCAGTTTATTTTTTTGCACCAGATTCCAGCATCTCTTATGCCTCCAGTACTTTTCCAAGTCTGATAGTTTAGATTTTTGCTTCCAGTTAGAGCTTTGAGTAGGTCCCAAGAAGCAGGTCATGCTATCCAACTAAAAATATTTCCTCTTTTTGCAAAAGAATGAACATGCCAGTAAAAAGAAATTGGTGCAGTACCAACAGCAGGGCAATTCAAATACATTTGAGGTGAGCTGTGAAAGAGCAGAAAGGTCTATACTGCAAGGCTAACCTGCTTAGATTTTTTCCAGCACTTTGCTCAGCTACTGAGATTTCAGTGAAGAGCAATATTTGATGAGGTTCAGGCAGATTATGAATGCAAGGAGTTATCTTTCTACTCAAAGATGATTTACAACAGTAAAGCAGAAAAATTTGATTATTGGAACAAGTGAACTACTATTCAAGTCCATTACAGAACTGATACATTCTAAAGACTTGTGGGAGATTTCTGGAAAAAGCTGGTATGCCACAAATGCAAATGAAGATTTGTATTCAAAGGAACAGTCAGCAGCAGTCTAGCTGAAGGATATCCACTAAAAGCTGTCCTGGTGTAATTAGGAATAGGTTAGCCCCACAGCGTGGGACCTCCTGCCCCTTCGATGCTTACTTCAGATCTAGGAGCTGTTGATAAATAAGCTCAAAATCATTCTTTTAAATACAGTACCTTTATCAAGGAGTCCCCTGTGACCAAACTCTTTAGAGGACAAGTTTAGATTGGAATGCTGGCTCCTGGCAACACAAATATTTATTGGGCCAAATTATTTAGCTTTACCCAGACTTACACTGATAAACTGCAAGTCTTGAACAGAATCACGCTGAGCAATGTGCCTCACCAATCCTAAACCAGCCAAACCTGGTGTAGGATTGGAGTCCCCACACTTTTGACTGGGAATTCCTTACCTGGAGATGAGGAGGAAAAAGGTAATTAAAGAAAATGTTTTAGTTATTTCTTAGAGTTTTCAGTTATTTTTTAAAATCATTTAAATTTAGAATACTTTTCAAAAGTTTTTAAATGTCTCTAAATATCATTTATAAAATAATTTAAAAACAACCTCAAACCTTTGAGGGGAAGCAAGCAAGCTCTGTCCCAGTCGCCTCATGCCACATGGTGTTAGGATGTTCCAGAGGCAAGGCCCAAGTCAAAAACACTGCTGAAGCTGCACTACACTTCACCATATTACCCCCAGGTCCGGTGGCTCAGCTCATTTGGTCCTTTGCTTTCAGCCCAAGTAAACGCATGGAGGCAAAGACCATAAGTGGTGAGCTGAATTCAGCCTGAATCAGCCCACTGTGCCCAAAATAATGATGCTTCCTCCTAACCTGTATGTTAGCAATGATACTGCAGGGAACCACTGCAATCCCACATAGAATGCAAGTTTAACTTCCTAGCACTTATGGTGGGGAATCCATTGATTACAGTGCTTTTAAGTTGTTTTAAGTGTTCTTGCATGTTCTTTTTCTGCATTTTCATTTTTGTTTAATTTTTAAAAATAATTAAATTAATAAAATGTTTTGAACGTCTTAAACTTTCAACAATATTATGTTTTTGAAGCTTTGACAGTTGGTTACACCAGCTGACAACATTTTTCAATGGGTCTGTGGACAGATCTTGATCTGCCCCTCTCACATTATGGGATGGAAATAGCTTTGCCCAGAAAGTTATCAAAAGTCAATAAGATATCATTCCAGTGATGACTGGTGAATACAGTCCAAAATAAGTGCAAAGGAATAATAAAGGAATTCACAGGGTTATGGACAAACTGAATCCAAAATTTCCAAGCTCTTCTCTTAAGCTGTGCTAACAGAAGATGCTTTGCACTGTAGGGTGTTGAGTGGATAACTGTAAATTGTAAATCAAGCCACTTTTATGTAACTACAATGCAACAGCATGCTTTGGCGTATCCATTCTTCATATCCATTGACTGTTCATCTATAAGTTTCAGCGAAGAAAGCAAAAGGAAAAGCAAATTTCATTTTTAAAAGTGTTGTTTGGCATTTTTGGATCACTACTTGGACAAAACAAGAAAAATTAAATTTCTTTTATCTTCTCTCCCCTTCCCGTCAGGCAGAAGACACAAAAGCCTGAACACACGTATCACCAGACTCAAGAACAGCTTCTATCCCACCGTTAAAACAATACTGAATAGTTCCCTAGTTTGATAAGACAGACTCTTATCAGACTCACAATCTAGCTCATTGTGACCTTGCACCTTATTGTGTACCGGCACTGCACTCTCTCTGTAATTGTAACACTTTATTCTGCACTCTTATTATTTTACCTTGTACTACCTCAATGCACTGTTGTAATAAATTGATCTGTATGAATGGTAATGCAAGACAAGTTTTTCACTGTATCTTGGCACACGTGACAATAATAAACCAATTTACCAATTTATTTTTAATCATTCTTCAGTGTTTCAAGAGGCTGTCAGAAACATGCAAAGCCCTCACAGCTTTTATGCTTGTTAGATCTGGGCTAAAGGCTTTGCTGGTTATCAAAGCTTTCAGGGAGAGTTTGGATTGGGATTTCCAGAAGTGCCAAAGACTCTCTTGTCAATTCAATAGCTGCTAAAACACAAACAAATAATATTGTTTAAAAAATTGTAAACAAATACTAATGCTTACCAATTCAAAGGAACATAAAAAAAAAGGCAAATTCTATTGATATGAAAATTATTGTTCACCTAATACTTACCTTTGCCTGTCACAACCATGAATGAAGCTGTTGTTCCTGCATTACGAGTCCAACATCAGAACGCAGTCAGGAAAAGGCTAGCAAAAAGTGGCCAGCAAGTTTATGCCTTGAATGTTTCTGCAAAGCCCTGCTAATAATTCTGTAACATTGGCTTTCATCTTTCCAAATTGAATGTATATTAAGTGTAAAAAAGGTGATATATACTTACATCTCTTCTGGGGAAGGTACTTAGCAGTTTATATTCATCCTTTGGGAAGCCTTTGGAAGCCACAAAATCAAAGACAACTTGGAGTCTGTTGCTTGCTAAGAAACGTCGTTCAAAGAATTCCCCACGTGGTGTTCTGATACGCAGTTTACTGACAAGTTCCGTGCTCTCCTCTCTTGGCTCTGGAGGTAATGACTGCTCAAGGGACAATCGAATAGCCTGGACAAATAACAAAATAACCTGAGCAAGTCCTCAAACAAATGCAAGCACAGAGATTGACTTTCCACCAAACTTCAGCAAAAATAGTGATCCGGTCAAAGGCCTCCCTTTGCCCACTTCAATTATGAGAATTGTATTACACATAGTCCATAAGACAATAACACAGAAAAGATTTACTATATTTATGGAAAATACTATGAATTGTAACAATTTTCTGGATTTATTTTCATTTTTTTTATTTAAAAGAGTTGAAATCTGAAGAAGTTTCAATCTGTTGTTGGCTTTTCCATTAAGTGGATTTTGCAATTCAGATAATTAAACAATGTGGTTATGAATTAAATGATCAAAATTGCAACAACATTTTCTAAAATCCAATCAATTTTTTTTGGAAAGCACTTACAAATTCTAACAACTTGTATTATATCAACTTTAATTTGTTTCTGCAATTAAAGGTAATTCAAATAGATACTTCTTCACCAACACTCAGCTGCAAGTTATATAGAAGTTCACGTATTTCATTTGTTTCTGATCTTACATTATCATCCTTTCCATGTAAAGGATTTGTTATTATGTCATCCTATGCTCATACTTATAAACTTATCTTTAAATTGTTAAAGTAATTGTATAATCATGAGTATCCATGAATTGATTAATATCACATTTAGTTTAGCTGATCAGCTTCTCCTCCATTCTGTTTATTCCCATTTCATACTCACCATATAAAATTAATATTTTATAATAGTTATTTTCCTTTGGCTTTCAACCATTCTGTATCACATTCTCAACTGTTGCCAATTAGTTTCCGACAACATCCTAAATCCTACTAAGCAAGTTGAATATGCAGCATCAGTTTATAAATGGAATTAATTTGTTGCTCAACGGCATTAAACTTTGGCTCTGCTTTCCCACCCCAGCTTCAGTTTAGCCACCTGCTGATACTTTGTTCCAGCACGCCCCTCTTCTTCCGACATCTGCATTAGCTTCAGGTCAACAAACTCCTAAGCCTGGCTGTCCTCGCTTTCTTGCCCTGCGGTATGTTACCAGGAAAAGTTGCCCCGGCTTCATTAATTATTCCATTTTTTCCCACGCCATGGTGTCCTGTCCACATTACAAAGATAGGATTTCTACAGACTCCTGTGTACTTCACCTTTGACTGCAAAGGCAAATAACTTGGCTTTCTCTGCAGTGTTATTGTCTAAAAGGTCCGATACATTAAGGCGAGCAATCTAAGCAGCCACACCTGAACTAGTACTTGGATCCACTGCAAATAGACTGAGCACACGAAAGAACTAGAAAAGTACCACTGCTCCTACCTGCCCTTCCACATTGCCCAACCTTTCTATTTCCCCTGCTTCTCCTCACCCCCAGTTTTCCTCTCAACCCCCTTGTATCCTTGCATATCCTCCTACCTGCTATATAACCTGCCCTCTCCACACACCTGTTGTTCCTAGCTACGACTCAGTACGGACACTTTTTCAAAACTTTACTGCTTCAATTCTTAAGCAGAAATGCACACAACTCTCCCACAAATATCCAACAAGTCAGTGATGGTGAATATGGAACACAAAGCTTTTCGAAGAACAAAAATATCAGCTGGTCATTAAACTTCTTTCCTGTTACATATTGTCAGCTCCCAGTGTTACTATTCCCGAAGGCTTCTCAGTACCATGCAAGTTAACAAAGGCGGCCTGTCGGGGTACAACTTTGTTCTTCAGAACAATTAGATTGATAATGTTAATAATATTAAGGTAGACAAATATCAAGCTGAACAAACATCTATTTGGCCAATTGAAAAACAAATAAAGGAAAATGCTTTATTACTGCATAGAACATCTACAGCTGCATTGGAAAATTAGTAATTAAAAAAAGCAGTGAATAAATGGATATTATTGTACGAGAAGCAACAAACTGTTGGCAAGATCCAAATATCAAAAAAAAAAAATCAGCAGACTAGTTGATATTACATAGTCAAAGCCTTTTAAAGTGCATTTCTGAAAGCAAACATCTCCTATTGCACTCGCTTTTTAAACAAGTAAATTCACCTGGCTGCATTTAACTTTGGCCGAAATGCATCATTACAGAAAGCGTGTAGATTTCCAGAACTGAGGGTTCAAGTTTCAAAATTACATTACCTTTGATGGTACTTCTAAGCCTAGTTGCACATAAATGTACTGATTGAGTTTATTATTTTATTGGTTTATTATCAGAAAAAGTTGTTTTAAATGATCATCTAACAAAAGGCAATGCAAGCTAACTACTACTTTGTAATCAAGCATTAACACAGAAAGTAACACCGTTGATGAACTGATGTAATTTCAATATTTGTTGCTCAGTATTAAATAATATTGAGGAAGTTGTCATAACCTTTGCTATGCAGCAGCTGCAAAATGAAGCCAACTTTGAAGCTTCAAGAGATCATGGACTTGTTTAAAAAAATACTGACAATGAGCATTTAAAAAAAATTTAAAATCTCCTCAACATTTGAACTCTAGCAGCAGATCTCTGTATTTAAGAAATAGTACGCAGATCCTAGCCTAAATTGGCACTATTGCAGTTGGGCTCAACATTGTTTCTCAAGTCACATGCCAGTAATAGAGTTGCTTAGTGCTATGAATGAGAAACAGCAACAGATTCCTGATCTGTTTATTCTCATGCCATGTTAAACTAAGATAAATTGTATTTTTACTGTGTGAAGAAGATCAGCTAACTCTGCAGAAACTACAGACTGAATGCAAGGTCTTCTCCTTAAAGGTCTGAACCATGCAATGTGGATAATATAACCTGAGCTATCAATGGAAATTTTAGATTTATAATTGACTACATAGTTTCAACACAATGCAGGTATTTTGATTGGAATCATATCCATGTCATTTGGCCTCCACATTGACTACTCTGTGACATCCTGAAAAGGATATGGGTAACTTATATTTCCACACAGAAAACCCATGTTTTTTTCAGGCTACAAACAGAAATAATGTGTACAACAGAAAATCAAACAAAAATTGTTAAAAATGAAAATGTCAAATTTAGGATTAAATATTAAATAAATGATGGAAGCAGCAGGTGTTGAGAGTTTGCTCATTCTTAATGTGTTATTATAATTGACTGCATACACAATTTCTTCAGAAAGTTTACATTAGAACAGTAACCAAAATCCCACCCAAAGCACTCAGGATGGTTAATTAGGGCCCCTATTTAAAATCCACTTTTTAAATCAGGAGATTGACTTTCAAACAAAATTTCAAAGAGGACTCTTGTGGGTCCCAAGCTTAATGGACCATCGTAGTTCGACATCTCATAGTTCAGTTATGGGATTAAGGAGTGCTACTGAAACACAGATGGGAATCAGATTCACAAAACAAGGGAGATTAGGAACTAGGTCAATGAAACAGGCGAATAAAAATGAATTGAAGTGATGCTAAAGAAAAACAAGTTATTGTCAAGGGTACTGACAAAGGAAAATAATTCATAGTGATTATTGAATGAGACAATGTAAATGATACAAAAATCTGTCTTTCTATAATACAAATGTTGAGTACATGTGAGATAGCTGGGCAATGACGGAAGGGTGGCTAATGATACAATGCCATTGTAAGGATACAATAATAGTGACAGCAGATTTGAAAGGCAACTAAAGTGGAATAGAAAACTATGAAATAACAATATTTTTCACGTAGAACTACTGAAAAGAGTCAGCTGGGTTCGAGGCTGATTACTTTGAATATTTTGTGTTTTTAAAAAGTTTGGTTGGAAAAAGTTAGAAATTTAACAAGTTTTAAACCAAATATAGAAGTGGGGGTAAGGGAGACAGGGGATCAAGTGGGAGGCTGGAGAGATTAAATGGTAAAATGGCAGCTGACAAGTAAACAAACTAAAGATGGGTTTGGAAAGGGTATAAATGGGAACAGTGGAATTATTACCCAAAGGTGTCTAAAAAATATGGTAACAGTGATTATGAACTCAATGCATTGCAAGACACCACCAAACACATCTTCTGACCACCTCATTGACTCAGCACCAAATTCAGCAGATATGGCCTGAGTCAAGTAGGCAGATGCACTTTGCACCTGAATCCTCACCTGTCCAGCAGGGGTGGCTGGCAAATGAAGCTCAAATGATTCCTTGGGGTTGTCAATCTTGATTAAAAAGGCAAGTGCAGGCAGTGGTTCATTCATTTTTCTTTACATTACTTGTGTTTTAATTAATTTCCAGTAGTTCAACAGTAGAAAAATAAT
>JARFYF010000063.1:30478378-30491050 GCA_030265395.1 Rhina ancylostomus | reverse complement strand
ATGAACTGTCTGAGACAGGGAAACTCTATATGGCCCCTGCCTCAGGACATTCTGACAACCTTTGACCGAAGGCAAGGCTGGAGGTGTAGCCTCACCTCCTATTAAAATTGTTAAGACGTTATTACCGTTTTTAGATGTCTCTGATAAAAAGAGGATACTTAAAAACTATTAAGATTACTTTAAATAAGTTTAAAAATTTATTTAAACATAATACATTTAAAACATTGAAATAAAGATAAAGTAACTCAATTCATATTTCTTTTCCTAACGCAGGCAAGAAATCCCCATTCTAAGCTACTCAATGTGGAATAGTTTGGATTGTTTTCTCTGCTTTTACTGATGTTTGGTAAAATCACATTTTTGTTGTTTAAAAATTTTCTTTAGTTTGAATCAACTTTAGGTCTATATAAAATGCAACTAAATCAAAATTGGTAACAATGAGCCGAATTACACTAGCTGTTGCTGGCTTTCCTGAAGAGAACTGCTGGCACTGATTTGATCACAAAGTACTACATCTGATCATTGATCTGCAGCAAATCCAGGTAGACTGGAATGATGCATGCCATCATTTTTGTCAATCAAGCAACAGATGGGCCAGCACACAGTCACTCAGCTTGACCTGGATTTACAGTGGGTTTGTGCAAGCCCAGGGTGTACCTATGTGGGAGCAACTGAATGCCTGCTGTTCTCTTCAGGAACACCAGCCACAGCCAGCATGATTCAGCCCATAGTTATTGATTATGGCTTATACGTATTTTACAGAGAATGAAAGTTGATGTTAACCTCAAATGAACTTATTTTTAATAACCAGATACCTGATTTTTGCCAAAAACTAAAACATAAACATGCCCCCAAACTATACCAAACATAAAACCAAATAATTCAAGCCATACTAATTATGTAAATGACTTAAAAAATTGAATAGTTTCTACAGTTTTGATTTGAAACATAAAAATGCATTTCTGTGATATGAAAATAGAAAAATCTTTTTTTTTAAAAATGGAAAATGTTATATGATGCCTACCTGTGGATTAGGGACATTTTATTTTCCTTGTACTGACTGAGCTACATCTTGACTTACAATCCACAATGTAATTCTAATCAAGAAAGGTAGCACACAACTGCTAAAGCCATTTTACCTAATGTCATACAGTTTTTGTTAGAAGTAGCATTACAGTATACCTCATATTATACATGGCCTTGATTAACTATCTGATATCAATAATGATTTATTAATACTTAGACAACACATTTATTTTCAATATTTAAAATGAGCAAACACGAGACATGAAGAATAGTGAAAATGTATTTGTCCACCCCCAACCTTCAACAATTACCTAAGTATGGTCCTGTGGTATTTCACTTTTTATCCAAACTTAAATCAGCAGGAAATTATTTACAACTTACCAAACAAGTGTCATAATTATGAACAGTTTTCTGGAAGCAGTGAACAATAAATAAGTCCATCTGAAACCTTACACTAATAAAGTCATTAGATGCTGCCCTGTTGATGGTTCTTTACACTTTCTGAAGTTACAGGAATAGACTAGCTTGTTTGTGAGGATACTGCTAAAGAATAAATGCTGTTGGCAGAATGTAGATGTGGTGTTAAATCATGCTGCAAATTGATCCAGACATTCTGTTAAAGCTGAGCTGATATCAAAAGCAGTGGAGAAAAGGAGAAAATGAGAGTGTCCAACATAATCCAACAGTAATGGGAGCCCCAGAAAACCAGGAAGAAACAGTGGGAAACCGACAATGGTTCCAGATGTTTTGGAATCTTAATCTTTTGTAAAATAGTTTGTAAAGGACTCTACTGGGGGAGCCTTAAATAAAGCTGATACTTTAACTACCTCTTTCTAAATACAACATGCACAGACGGAACGTTTAGATGACTACTCTACTGGAAAACAGTTCAGATCATGTGCCCCTCTATCTCTCTCCACAGAACAACAATTAAACTCCATCTGTTTCTTAACTACCTACAGCAAAATCCCTATTCAGTATACTAAGCAGTGGAACAACATACAATTCTGGAAGCTGCGTCCCACACAGAGGCCCACACCTGTAGTGGATTTGCAAGTGGGTCAAACAGGACCAGCACGGTCAACTGCTCTCCAACCAGGCGTGCATCATTCAAAGCCTTGTTTGTGTCAAGGGTCAGCAGCTGTGAATATGGTTAATTACTTGATGATTAGGAATGACAGGTGAGGAAAACCTGCTGCTGCAAAGTGCTCAGGCAACTTAACACTCCAGTTTGCATAGCAGTTTCTAGAGATGGAGGGGTACAAATCCCAACATAAACATATTATTATCCTATAGTGTGTGTGTATATATATTAAAAATAATCAGAACACCAAAATAGTGAACTGATAACAAAAACTGTTTGAAAATAACAGTTAGTTTGTTAGTGGGTTTCTGGAGCTTCTTCATTAAATGTGTGTTAATGATACTTTAGGGAAATAATTGAGTGGCTTTTCACCTGTCACCAATAAATTTTCACGAAAAACATAGAAAAGTACATCATATTTAAAAAGCTTTCAAAACAAAAAAAAGAATGCAACTGCTACTAGTTGTCATTTTATTGAACAAATCTCCTCTCATTTAAAATAGTAAATGTTTTCTAAATAAGTTTTTCTATTTTAAAAAAGTCTTGAACTAGCAAATGAAGTGTACAAAAAAGCAATATCTGTTGTTTAATTCAATTTGAAAATAATACGATGGTTGGCACAGACACTCACACGACCAAATTTTGGTATGTGGCAGCATTCAATAGTATCTACCAGAAAAGGTTAATTACCAAATGAAAAATATATAACTATGTTTTTCATGTATTTTCACACAAAATTTTCATAGTAATGGAGTATTTCAGAACACAAATATTTTTGAGGACTTGCTAGAAAAGTACATCTATTTAAAAAAATTCATGCACTAAGTGCAACGTAATACTGTTTATCAATCACACTGGCTGGTCCAAGAAGGTTGGCAATGGCCAGACTTGTAAAGCTCAACTAATATAAACAAGCAATACTAAAAAAGCACCAAATCGGTTCCCTTTTATGTGCCTCATTTCTGTCCGTTATGGTGCAAGGTCATAGTTAAACAGATTCCTTTGATGGATGTTAATGTGACATGGCTAATAATGTTTAGCATTTAGTCTGCTAAATAAGGAAGTGCAATTCTTAAGCAGCAATATTTTAAGAAAGAGAGAGATGTTCAGAGCAATTCTAATGTTGCACTCTCTTGCTTAATGATTGAAGTTAACAGAGGACATGGGTTAGAAAGGCTTCACAGCCCCCTTTGTTCATTCAAAGGAAGGAGGCCTTATTTCAGCAAGTGCCTGCCTGAGGAAAGTTATAACCTGTAGCTTGTAAGGTTTGGGAATGTAAAGCAAGAAAAGGGAGTTAGGAAAACAATTTTCTTGCACCTACATAGTTTATTATACCAAGGATCGACAGCAACATGTTCAACATTAGCCATGCACTGTAATCAAGAAATGCCACATATATGTAATAAATAAGATATAAAGACTTGGTGTTGGAACATGTTTAGAATTTAAGCCTGTATACTAAGCTGAAGACTGCAATAGGTTTGAATTCTCTGGTGAAAATACTGTAATTTCACACTTGATAAATCTTCAACATCTGACATTCAATACTGCTAGATCTATTTATGTTATGGACTTTCTGTTCAGGCAGCAGATTCTGCAGCACAGCTGCTGGAAAACCTAGCAAGTTCACACCCAACTGCTGTACTACACGAAGAGTTCAACATCAGAACCCACTGAAAAAATGACTACAGACATCTTTCAAGAAGTTATTCTTCATTTCCATGATTGTTACTGCTATTGCAGGTTGTTCTAGATTTCTGATAGTCACAGAGGGAAGTGCCAACTGTTCCATGAGGAATTTCCAGGACCTCCCAGAGGAAAGCCAAGCCAAGCCATAAATTTTATTTTGAAGATAAAATTATTTCACTTCAAGTTTTCTAATGCTGGGTCAGGTCATTGTGATGGCTCCATCAATCAAGTCATTCTAAAGGTTGCTTAATTTCAAACAATAACTTCAGAATAGCAATGGTATAAGAAATTATTCAACTAACTGGAAAACATGCATGTTAAGATTATAGCTTTGTTTACCAAGCTCTTGCTGTTTTGGAGCGCACCTTAGAAAGAATATTCACTCACTCTTGACTCAACTTCCTTAACAAATCTTTAGTAAACATGTGCAATAGCAAATAACTATTACTGAAGCAGCACACAAATAGCTTTATCTATTTCATCACTGATAATACCTAGGTGGTGGTCAAATTATGGATGGAATATTTTGTTCAAAAGGAATCCCCATTTCTTTGAGGGGTTAATTTTAAAAAGTGTTTCTGTATAATTTTAGGGAAAATAACTTACTGGCTACATTCAAATTAGAAAACTATACAAGAACTTGCATAAATATATTGTTATGCGTACAGTAATTCCCTCATGAATATTCCAAAATATGGATTTTAATTATCTATCAAAATGCTTGGTTAATATCTCATTCTCTACATTAAGCTCAGGTGTATGTTCCAATCTTTATTCACATTGTAAAATAAAAAGTTAACTCAAAATTGCTTTTTTTCTGTTTAGCTTACAGCCTTTGCATGTATTTTAATATGATTCACATCTCAGCCATATTGATGATATTGTGGTTGTTGGGTGCTTGAGACTTCCTAGAAATGGTTGCTTGATTGCAATAGATATCAGAAAAGAGGCATGTTCTTGCCATTGAAATCAATAGATCTTTGTGGGGAGCTTTGCTTTTGAAGCAGTGAACACTATAGCCTCATTGGTAATTGTTTATTCAGGATCAATAAGCTCTCAAGAAAAACACCAACAAGTTATAAAATAAAATTACCTTGCTCTGTTAGCTTCTCGTGTCATGTCCCATGCCCAAGTGATAAAATTTTGACTGAGGTAGGAGACAATAGATTCAGCGCACAGTAGTTGGGAACAGAATACGTTTGTAAGAACACTGTCATCGTGATGGAGGTAGATGGCGAGTAGCTTTCTCTGATAAAAGAAAGTACAAATTATTCATCTTAAAACTGTAAATACAAGTTACCCTCTATTGTAAATAGAAGATTATGTACAGTGGAAAAATGTGAGATCATTCACTTAGATACACAAAACAGAAAAGCAGAATTTTTTTTTAAAAAAGAGAGAATTTGGGTAGCGCTGATGTTCAAAGTTCTGAGCTTTGTTTGTGCACAAGTTCCTGAAAGCTAATTATACAGCATCCTGGAAAGACCACACCTTCAATGTGGTGTACACTTTTGGTCTCCTTAAAAGGTAGTGCAATGAAGATTCATTATACTGATTCGAGGAACACAAGTTTGCCTTATGAGGAAAGATTAGGTAGACTAAGCCCATATTCTCTAGAAATCTTAGCAAAACTTCCAGAGCTTGACATGGATACATGGAGGACGTTTACCCTGGCCAACAAGTCTAGATCTCATGGTCAGAATACAGGATATGTTGTTTAGGATCGAAATGAGGAAACATTCCTGAACTCAGTGGTAAATCTTTGAAATTCTCTAGCCTGGAAGGCTGTGGAAGCCAAGTCATGGAGTTTGTTAAAAATAGAGATTGATAGATTTCTGGATATTAAGGGATTATGAAAGTACATGAAAATGACATTGAGGTAGAAGATTAGCTAGGATCCTGATGAATGGCAGATCAGGCTCAAGATCCTGACGGTCCACTTCTGTCCTATCTGTTCTTATCTAACTGAATAATATTAGGAGAGAGTGCAGAGAGTGCACTGTGAGATTCAGTGTGTTCTTTGTAGAAGTTGGTCATTAACCTATCAAGTGAGAAGACTTGAGAGGTCAAAATGGAAAGGAAGATATAGGAGATAGAAAACAAAGCTAACAGCAAAGTAGAAATTGTCAGTAACGTGAAGAATTGTTGCAACTTCCCACATCACCTGCTACATTCAACAGATTATCCTTCACATTTTCTGACACCTCCCACATGATACCACTACCAAAAGTATCCTGCTCTGCCCCTTTCAGCATTAAAAAGGAATAGTCCTGCTACTCTACAATCTCCTCTTCCCAAGTAACTGCAACACCTGTTACCTTCACCCTCAACTCTGCCAGGGGCCTACTTTTTCCACAAGCATTGATTAACTTGTACCTTTAGTTTAGTATTCTGTATCCATTCTTCAAGATCAAGCTGTGTAATGAATTGATCTGTATGACCGGTTTGTAAGACAAGCTTTTTCACTGTACCTTGGTACAAGTGACAATAATAAATCAATACCAATACCTCCAAACACAGAATATGTGACTGCTTTGCGGAACACCCTTTGGTCTTCAAGTATGACCTCACATTTCTAGTTACTGACTTTAATCCTCAGTTGCACTCCCACTCTGAAAGCACTGTCTTCTAACCACTACATTGTTCCAATTTAAAACAGCATAAACTTGAGGAAATAGCGCCCCAGTTTCTGACTAGGTTGACTACTAACTCCTATATTCAAGACTGAGTTCAACGACTTTAGAAAATTAGCATTTTCATTCCCAACTTCTAGCATTCATTCCACATTCCTCCCATAATTTCAGACATTTCAGACACCTATTCTGCATTTACACCTCCCCCAGATTGTCTTTTTGTTCTCTTACTTGTCCTATTATTACCTTCTTTCACCTTGTGACATTTAATCTTCCTGCCTTCCTTTGCATAATAAACCTTCGCCTGTGTTCTTTCTTCCCCTGCCCAGCATCTTTGAATTTTTCAACCAGCTTTAGCAAGAATTATCAATATGATACATCAACTTTTGATCTTCTTTCCATAGATGCCGCCTGACACTAAGATTTTCCAGCATTTTGCTTTTACTTTAGATTTCCAGCATCCACAGTAATTTGCTGTTGTATTAATTTGCGTTGTGATATCTTCTGTAACATGCAACAGATTGTTTCTAGCTCCTGCATTATTAGGCATTATGCAGAATATCCTGACTAATGGAAATTGTTATAAAGTTTACAGATACATTACACAGGGAGAGAGTTTGTGTACATCAGTCACTTTTCAAATAATTAAACGGATAACGTTTCACAAAAATTAACAGAAGTAATGGAACACAGACCAAAAGCAACCTTGGAGTAATACCAATCCCAGTACAATTTCATTCAAAATTAAAGTCTATCCAGTTTATTCTGATGCTTTAAATTGCCCATAAATTCTGCATATTATTTCAGATATTCAGCAGAAATTTTCCACATGGCTGGCAACATCATAGATCTTTGCTTCCTTGGTTTTAAAAGGTAATGTTGGTTCCCAAACTGAGATATAGGAAATAGATATTTGTCTTACTTTATGCAGTGATTTGTTCAGTTTCTCTTGAAAATGGGATATTAATATTTAATTTTATGATGGAATATTGAGAAATGTGTAATTAGTTTGCTGAGAAATATAATGCTTGAACCTGGATTACACTTGGATCAAGATTTTTTTTAAAATGCAGACTAATTCTGCTAATTAGCAAATCTTTATATCATAACCTGTTTAAATCAATCATTGATCAGTTAACGTCAACAAAAATAGTGATTCAATTTCAAAATAAGGGTTTCTGATGCATGAAATTATATCAAGAACATTTATTGAATAAGGTTATATAATAGCAACTACAAACTATACTTATGGTGAATACAATTGTATTAATACTTCGCTGCAATATTTGATGAAAAAACATTTCATGAGCTTAGGATGTGCCAAAATACTTTGTAAAGGAACTATCTGAATTGCATTTCAGAAAATAAGAGCACAGAGGAACACAAATCAGGCTTGTTGGCTCATCTAACTGATTCCATGCCTTTGCTCTTGCGCAGCCTTATAAACTTGACCTTCACAGGTCCAAAAGTAGTCATAATGTAGGGAAACAACAATCAATTTTCATACAGGAAAGTGACATAAACACCATTGAAAAATGTGACTAGCCAGATGAACTCTGTTGGCTGAGGGATAAATATTAGGTTTTCATCAATGATGCCAAAGAATATTTTCTGGATAGAATGGGCTTCAAATCAATATCTCATCCAAAAGAAAACCTCCATCAATGTAGCACTACTACAGTGCTCTAATGCAGTGCTAGACAGAATCAGGTGCTCAACTTTTGAAGTACAAGCTTGAACCCACAACCTTTTGACCCAGACCAAGGAATACAACTAGTGAGCCAGGACTAACATCTATTAAACATTTACCACAGAGTAATATTTTACATAAAATGGGCCATAACATCACGTTCATTTTTATTAGACAGTTATAAAAGCTGTCTACAAATCTGATTTTTTTTTGCTGGCAGTGATGCAAATAGCCACTTGAGAATAACTACATAAAAATGAAGGCACTCAGAAGCAACTTTTTGCTCATTGAATGTTAGTAGTTTTCAGTGTAAATACAACAAATTGACCAAATAAAAACTTGGAAGTCTTTTTTTCTGCTGAAACAATGTCTAATTAGGATGTAAAAACCACATTGATAGCCTTGTGGGGTGTTTAATTAAAAAGAGGGAGAAGATCAGCCACAGTCTGCCCTGTAGCTCATCCATTCTACATTTCAAAGCCCAGTGTGCAATATCCAGGTTACTCCACTAGAATCCCTGCTATTGTACGAAGGTTGTTAGAGAAGGAGGGCAAGGCTATGTTTACTCAATGATTAGGCTTCAGAATAAGCTTCTAGCTCCTAGAGAGACAGCTACCCACTCATTCATTGGGCCAATTCAAAAGCCTTGAGAGATTAAACAGCCATGCTGAGCAGGCAACCAAATACAGACACAGAAAAAGAAATAAAATTCTTTAAAAACTCTTAGATGACTTCATTATTTTCCGCATACGAAACTTTAAGACAGTGTTTAGTTAGTGAAAAACCCACATTGACCTCTTCTAAACCTTTAATCTGTTCTTTGTAGCACTGTTGCTTTGTGGCAAGCGGATGGTTTTCTTTCTCTCCTTTCTCTATAAGCTATTAGAAAAGGTCTTGTGAAACTGTCACACAACTTAAAGATATATTCTTACTTCAGCTTCCCACCCATCAAATACTTTACAGGAAAAAGAAACAGTGCTTACTTATGCTGCATTTAGGATGATCCCAGTGCATTTTTACTACTAGTAATGGAAAAACAAATGATCTGGTACAAGATCTTTTTTCGTTTGAATGGAGTATTCTAAGTTTAATGTTAAATATCATATCATCATTTTAATTTGTCGTTAGAAGACAATGTGATGTGCAAAAAAAAACAGATACCATCACACAGTATGCTTTTCTACTCCATAAATCTTACAGTAACGGAAGAGCTTTTGTGCTAACAATGGCGATTAGCGTGTATACAAAACTACTGATGCAGCCAAATAATTTAGAATATGACAAATACAACTTCATTTATTAAGTTATAACAGGGAGATTTACAAACAGCAAACACATTCTTTTTGTATGATCAGTAATATAATATTTCAACAAAATTGGTATTTGGTTTTCTAAACACACTTACAATACTTTAGACTACTTGCAAAGAACAAGTTTTTGTTTTCCATTAATTCCAACTACTGCTAGAAGCCTCGATTTTAAGTCTCTAAGAGAACATCATCTCAAGTTTTTAAACATTTTGGGGGTGAGGGGGAGTGCGGAGATTAGATATAACAGTTTCATTTATTGCTGTAACAAATTCTGTTCTCATGTTGGGAGTGTCAAGTAGCTGGGATACATGGGGAAAGATATTACTCCTATGTTTCAGAGGAATTAAATTCAGTGTTCAACTCTCTTCCCTTAAAACACATTACAGGACCCAGAAAGCAACCAAAACCAAGAAACCACTTCGCAACTGATTGTGGTGGCCAGTTTATATGGTTCCAAGTGCCATATCCAGGAGATAAGGTGGCCACCTCAATACCATAATTCTGACAAATAAGAGCTTCCCACACTTGCTCTTACCACTAAAATGGCAGTGGTAAAGGCTCCACAGTACACACAAGAAACTGTCAGTTAAAAAAAAAAGCAGCACAGACTCCATGGGCTGAAAGCTCCTCTTTGTGCTGTGATGATTCTGCGAGAAACTATGTAAATAACAAGGTTTTAAAATTTTCTGTATTTTACGGTTAAATAAGCCCAGGCATTTTTGTTGGGGTCAGTATGAAAATAATCATAGCAATGAAGTGATGGGATACATGTCAAGAGAAATAGTACAGGGAAATATTTTGATGAAGATGCACATGCAGATGTGTTCAAGTATTAGCTGAAAGTACTATCAATAAGAGCTGGTCATTTTTGTTTTGGTGCTGGCAGCAGTGATTCAACGTCAATCTCTTCACCTCCTTTATCTTATTCTGCTCTTTCCTTCTCCATTCAAATTGCGTGGTGCATCAAAACTTAACAACATGTAGCACATTGGATTTGTATCTTGGGAGACTCTGGTCATTCCTGACTGCGTGACACCTTGGTATGGCCAAGCAACTGAACCAGCATTTCAAGAAGTCAATAATAATTTAAAATGGAGAGAGGTTTTCAAAAGGGATCTGGTTGTCTTTGTACACAAGTTGCTGAAAACAAACGTGCAGTGCAGTTTGGAAGGCAAATGGTACTTTGGCCTTTACTGCAAACTGTTTCTAATATATAGGGATGCCTTACTGTAATTAAGTCTTCTTCCCTGACCCTCACTCAGGATTGAGGACGACTTCCTTCCATTCTAGTTTTGTAGGTTCTGATGGAGCAGATGAGGCCAATGTGGGAACTGCAGTTTGCAGCTGACAATGTTGGCAGATGTGTGATTTGTAATGTGGTATGTGATAGGACTTCTGTATGCCCCTGAATCTTTTTCTCTGTACATCTGGTAATGCCCTCCTGTGACAGAACTCGGTATAGTGTCTATTACGTGAATCTAGTGTCAGCCATGTTAATGGCATGGCCAGCCCAACATAGCCAACTGAGAACAACTTTTCCTCAAATCAGTTAAAGGCTGCACTGGTGCATTGAAGGCAGTGCTGAATTTCACCATTGATTTCTATCTTCACTGAGAAGTGCTCCCAAAATCCCAACATGCACATGGGAAAGCTGCATCACTTCCACAACACTTTTCTTAATCCTTCTGGTCGTAACGTTTCAACTCACTTCTGACAACTTGCTATGGGAGGCCTGCTCCTTACTGTACATACCCTTTGCTGCTGTTTACAGCATGTCATTAATGAACTCTATTGGTCTTCCAGAAGGCATTTTTTGTTTATTTGTTCATCAAATAATCATAATATAGTGCATCATGCACTTTAGTGAGCATCAACTCAAGATCATGCACCTTGTTACAATGGAAACCATTCCAATTGATGGAATTCTGTGAAAATTCAATTTGGGCAACATGGGTGTTGAAAATCCTGGCACCTGAAAACAAAACTGCACAGCCATTTTATTTTGCTTCCAGTAGTGCACTGCAAATTGACTCATGTTTATTTTGGTAGCTTCCAATACCACGAGTACATTTCAAGTTCCATCTAAATCTACTTACACTTGATTACTTCAGTTATCTTTTTTTTTAGATAAATCTCTGTTGAGATCCTTCTGTGGACAGCACAGTGGTAGAGCAGCTGGTGCTGTTGCATCACAGCCCCAGTGAGCTAGGCCTCCAATGCTCTGTGGAGTTTGCAGATTCTTCCTGCGACTGCACAGGTTTCCCGTAGTTACTCAGGTTTAGAGTCAGATTCATAAAGCATGGAAAATGGCCCTTTGGCCCAACTTGTCCATGTCAACCAAGCTGCCCGAGTTAGTCCCATTTCCTCCCATATGCCAAAGATGAGCTGGTTGGTAACTTAATTGGTTACTATAAATTATCCCTTAGTGTAGGGGGTGGTAGGAAAAAAAAGGGGGGAGCTGACAGGCACGAGAGAAAGAGTAAATTACAGAAAAATAAGTGGTGAAATGGAATTGCTCTGAGCCAGCACAGATTCAAGACAGTGAATAGCCTCTTTTTTGTTGTAACAAACACGGAGAAATATATACCCATGTCTTTAAACATCTATTCAAACTATATAATCATGAAACACTCCCTCAGTCCTGTTGAGCAGTCTCTGGAGTGGGGAATGAATCCACAAATCTCTGACTAAGGAGCTAATATTGTAGCCAACTGAACCACAACCAACACAAGAGTGAATTACTCCACATGCAAGTTCATTATTCAGGTATCAAGCAGATTTATTAAATGTAGATAACGTAAAAGAACATAAAAGTTAAACGTTACATTAGCAAAATGATCTAATGCTAAACTATTCTTTTATAGTTTTAAAAATTCTTTAATCTTTAATATTTTTGTAGCAAAAGTTTCCCCACTCCTTTTCCCAACCTCTTCATGTTTTCTGGGGAAATTTAGGATTTTGATCCTACTATGATGAGTTATTGTGTCCAGATAAATATTGCATGGATTTGGAGAATCTGGAAGTAGTGATGCTCCCATTATATTTGTTTTATTTGTAACAGAAGTCAAAAAAGCTTGTGGGAAATCTGCCATGCTGTGGATAGCACATGCTGCAGTCAACATGCTCTGGAGCATGAATGTTTGCTGCAGTGTCAAGAGCATTAATCAAAAAATCTTTGTCCATGATATAGTGGGTCTATAAATATGGGCAAATGGAGGTAAGCCCACTCCTGTTACACTT
>JARFYF010000063.1:30461658-30472749 GCA_030265395.1 Rhina ancylostomus | reverse complement strand
TTTTAACAGTGGCATGGAGTTCAGGGTCAGCAGCAAATGAACAATGGAGTTTACTCATTCTGCTTACAGCTATCCACAAATTACACATGGATATCTGAGAGTCAATAAATAGTTACAGAATTCCATACAATGAGGTGCATTCCATACAGAGGATCTGGAGCCTGTGTGAATAGGGCAAGTAATCATGCATCTCCTTAATCAAAGACTGAAGGATATATAGTATAAAAAGTAATGAAACTGGGATATTTGATTCAATGTGAAATCATGCACAGACAACCAATGGAGAAAAGTTATGATGCAAAAAAACTAAAACTAAAAAGTAAACAAAATGCTTTTTTTTATATAAAGAAAATCTCCAATACTATTTATTGAAAGAAATGATGCCCCACATTCAGAAGAGTTAATTCTCAATACTAAAAAGGCTGTTCACTGGTAATTAAGACTTTCCAATGTCAAAAATTCACTTGCCCATGAATGGGCAAACCTTAAAATTTTCAGGCACGTTTAGTGGATAACTTTCACCATACTCTATGTGTTTCAGTATTATGTGTCTCAGCAAGGTATGAAAGCTTATGGAGGAGCTAGGTACTCATTGAGCAACTTGCAGAGGCTGAAAATCAAATTTGCTGATGAGGGCACTGTTATGACTTGGTGTACTGACCTCTACCTCCCAGAGATTAGATGTCAGCACTCAGACACCTCTTCATACCTCCCACTGGACTGTGACTGCACCAGCAAACATCAGGCTATTTTTGACAGGTGCTCACTCACCTCATTTCCTCAGGTGATTTCTCTTCACATCAAGCTTCGCAGCCCCCAAACCCCCTCGACTCCCACACTTATTTCAACAACACCTTTTCTCACCTTGTTTCCTGTAAGGCTCAATCCAATTCCTGCATTTTCTCAGGCTCTGTCATAACTGTTCTGATGATACTTTCCACATCTGTGCTTCTTATAGGTCTTCCTCTTTCCTTAACTGTGAATTCTCCTCTACCATAATTGACAGTACTCAATTGCATTTTCTATTTCGTACGCTTCTGCTCTCACTATAAATCCCACCCCGGACATTCTCTCTTCTCCCTCCTTTCGTCAGATAAGATACAAAAGCCTGAAAGCATGTACCACCAGGTTCAAGGATACTTCTATTCCGCTGTTAATCAAGACTCTTGAGCAGACCTCTTATACGATAAAAATGAACTCTTGGCTTCACAATCCACCTCATCATGGCCCTTGTATCACCGTCTACATGTGCTGCACTTTTTCTCTACTGTAACAGTATTCTGCATTCTGGATTTCTTTTCCCTTTGTATTACCTCGATATACTTATGTTTTGAACTGATCTGTATGGATGGCATGCAAAACAAAGTTTTTCCACTGCACTTCAGTACATGTAACAATAATAAACCAATTAATGCTCATTTTCTCACATCCAGTTCTAATGAAACATCAATAATCTGAAACAAGCAAATTTTCTCTTCGCAGATGCTACCTACCTGGGTATCTCCAGCATTTACTGCTTTTGCTAGTATTGAAAACCACTTGTTTTCAGTACTAAATTGTGCCACAGACATTGAAAGTTTCTGTCCAATTTACTCAAGTGTAATGCCCAATAGCATTCAAACAATTTACTACACCTATTGCACCCATCCACACACACACAAATTAGACAGAATTAAATTTTCCATTGAGCAGTACAGACATGTATAAATATTTAATGCAGATGAACACAAAAAAAAAATCCATGTTGAATGAATTAAAGGATTTTACAAATGATGACTAAAACCATTGATTTAAACATTTCCAGAAAAGGCATCAGAGTGGCAAAATACTTTTTTTAACCTTACTTAAAAATTTAAGTTTACCCATGAATGTACTCAGAATGGATGAAAAATCCTTGGCAATTTGCATTTGGTGTTGTACTGTGATTAATTACTGGGTCCAGGCTGCCAAAATAAATATACCCAAGATATGAAAGAGAATAGATTTTCATCTCAACGATTTGGCTTGAAGAAAATCAGGTGCACAAATTCAGATCACCAATTTACTCTACTAAAATTTATCATTTTGTTCTCTATGATCTTCTTACTCCCAGGTCACTGATGCTATATATTTCCAGGGATATGCAGTCCAATTTATCTTCTTTTTTTAAAACCACATTTCTACATCTTTATTTATTATTGACATTAAGTACAAAACATTAAGTAATTTATTAGAAATATCCAATCTTCCCTGCCCCCTTCCCATCTATCCATGGAGCTCCTAGTGCAAATGGATTTAATGTTGGCCTGGACTTCTCTTTAAAGTAAAATGCAACTGTACCTTGAAGAAAATTCTGCAGTAAATTGTAATAAGGCATCTCCCTCATTTTCAGCATCGTCAGGCACTAGCATAGAAATACAAAGTTTAAAGTCAATCTTTTGGATCACAGAGATTTGGAAATGTTCACTCAGTCCTCAAAAATTTCCTTTATTCATTGGAATACAAGTTTAACCAGTAGATTGGAGGAGAATTGTATTGCATGCAGTAAGGTTACAGCATTGCACATCACAAGTTGATATTTTATTTATCCAAATGGTATGGCAAGTAGGTCAAATGAAAGCAAATGAACTGTTGTCCTTCTGAGACTTTATTTATCTACTTAAAGTTACTACATAGTTTATATCAAACTGACATGTCCGCATTAAAACTAACAATGGATCTAAGATTTAAGATACAAACCACATTCATATATGAACTGCAACATAACATAGAGAAGGCTATATTTATTCATAAATACAAGATGTAGATTTTACAGTTCTTTGGGGTGTATATAATTGAATTTCAGATTAGGGATTCAGGAAGTATACTGATAATTCAGTTATGCTGTGAGGGATAACAAAAACTAACATTTTTTCATCTATTCAAAGTTTAATTGAGCTTTCTCATGATGCAGTTTTTGATTCAGATTGCCTTTGCCTGTGGCAGTACATTGATACTTTCATATTTCAAAGTGTGATTTTGCCAGAATGAGAAGAATTTGGGGCAGAAAATTAGAGTAGCTGATGTAGTTTTTGTCATCAATAGCCTGCATCAACAAAGCTTTGTTATACACATTTTGCAGGCCAACATTTCCTGTATTTCAAGTGCAGTTTGAATTAAGATTTAAATAGTTACCAAGTTTACTTTTTAAATAATTATACCCAAAATCATTCCAAATATAATGTCAACAAATTTAGCACCAACTGAAAGATTAATTTATTAAAACTTTTTAAATATTTATGCAGCACAGTAAAAGGCCCTTCCAGCCCAAGTCACTGAATTACACCCATGTTAACCTACTAACCCATACACCTTTGGAATGTGGGAGGAAACTGCAACTCCTAGAGGAAACCCATGCAATCATGGGAGAACCGAGTTAACTGAGGCCTAGTTTAAAGGCCCTTAGTTAAGAGGTACAGAATGAAAATCTTTTACTTAGGAAAAGTAACAGGTTTCAAGAAGATTAAGATATTCAAAATAAATTAAGGGACCAGATTTTGTCCATGTAGCTAGGTCATTCAGCTGGACAAATAGAGAACCAGGGCACAAAGCACAGAGTTATGTTTTATCCTTCCAAAGACACTGTATTCCAAAATATGCTCCCAATAGGTATTCAAGCAGCATAGGTTTCAATGGAAGCAAATTTCAGAAAGGAAGCACAAAAGTTAAAACATTGTATGTTAAATACATGCAACCGAAAACTAATGTTTACTTTATTGTATTATAGAAATTAGACAAGCTAATGGCAATAGTGATGCTAATCACCATTGTCTACTGAGGTGTGCGAGATTGTTTATGGAGACTGGAGACATATTTCCTCAGAGTTTCCTACGTTGCTTTATTTTCCCCCAAGAGACTGGATAACTATAGGGTATAAAAGGGAAAGGGGTGAATTTTAAAACATCCATGCATTATAACATGACAGGATAGGCTAGGCTTGATTGATCAGTTGGCCTTTCTTGGTTTTATTATATTTTTTTTATTTTATTTTTTTTCTCTTGAACCAAATGGTCTGAATTTACTAGTCACTGTAGTCTGGCTTCACAATTTCTGTTGCATCTTAACTGCTGGATTCACACCCATTACTCCATCACTCTCTGCTGGTCAGTCCATGGGCCATTAGTACATATTTAAATGGATGACTTCTGGATTCAAGGTTCAATCTCTGCTGGTTCCTAATCAACTCACCATTCCTTCAGAGGTCCCACAAGCCACTGGACAACTTTCACCACCATCACACCCATTACTTATCTCCTCCCCAGTAATTGATATATTTGGCAACCTGGTCATTGATCAATAGGTACTCAAACACACTCCCATCCTGTTTATATGTAAACTGAATCTCACTACTACATCCATTTCTCATCCTTCAATTTCAAACCCTTCCACATCTTCTCTCCACATATAATCTCACTACACATCAGCCCTAATCTAGACCATGTCTTCGTAATCCAAGTTTGCTGTGTGCTCAATCATGGGTACATTTTAGCAGCTGCTCCAGACCAAAACCCATTATTCTATTCCTTTTTTTAAAAAATTATTTCCTTGAGGGCCTTTCCCTGCTCTCTTCTTCATCTCACCTAGTTATGTCATCTTCATACTTCACTCAGTTAACCCACCCCACCCTTATCCTGACCAACACTACCTCCTTTGTCCCCCCCATTTCTGGGTCATGCTTAAATTACATAAACTCTCCTTTCCATAGTCAATGGCCACCCACTTTACCTTGAAACTTTCTACATTCTGCTAGTCTCAACTACTGACAAAGCAATCTCTGCCAATTATTCTTTTCCCTTAGTACCCAAATCCACCTGCAACTCACTTCTTCCAATATTTATGCCTGGAAAAAAGTTGAAATGCCATGACTGGCACACCACATGTTCTTACATCACTGGAGCTGCTAATTAGATGATCCATTCCTATATATTTGATTTCCTTTCCTGCAGCAAAATCCTCATCAGCTCCCATTCCATTAATTTATAAACTCAACTATTTTTTTCATATCTAAGAAAGGTTGATTTTCCTTTCCCTAATTGCCTACAGCACATATTTTTCCACTGGGGTTTGGTCTCCTCTGTCAGTATAAGTTTTATATCACTCTGAAAGGCAAAGGTAATCCAGATGTCTTCTGTACTATGAACTTCTTCCTTAATTTCCTCTCCGTGTTACCAGATAGCTCTGATCACAGGCTAAGAAAAAAATAACAAAACTGCTCAAGGCAAAAAAATGACTAGCTTCATTTATGGAAACCTTTACATTAACATATACACACACAAACTATAATTAAATAGAATTAAAGAGCAAAGGTAAATTGTAGAAAAGCAGTGCAAAAAGGGTTTGATATCATCAGTAAAACCAACTTACTCATTGGGGATTTTTTTGATCCAGAAGAAATCATGCCAAAAAGTTCACCATCATCAACTCCAAACTCAGTAGCATCTTCAAAATCATCTCCTTCACTGTCACTGACCATGTGAACATCAGTGCACTAAGGATTTAAAAGTGATCAAGTTAATAAATTCATCCAGTGGCCAATGCAATCAAAATAAATTTTAAAGCAAAAAATATACAAAATAAGAACATTAAATAAATAAAAACACTATAAATTTGCTTATTCTTTATTGATTGTTACTTCCTCAAAGAATTTACAAGGATGGACAAGGGGGTTTTGTCCTTTTGAAATGACTTGGACAGATTAATGCTTCTTCGAAAGAACATACGAAACAGAAATCAAAAGCAAAATACTGCACGTGCTGAAATAAAAGCAGAATATGCTGGAAATACCCAGAAGACCAGGCAGTATATGTAAAGCATGAAACAAAATTAATATTTCAGGCTGATGATATTTCAACAAAACTGGAAGAAATGAAAGAAGTTTTAACTTGGAGCCAAAGTTAGAGAAGGGGAGAGGGAACAAAAGAGGGTCCATGAGAGATTGAATGACATAAACAGGGATAAAGAGGGGAGTAAAGTTATGTTTGGAGGGGTAAGGAGGAGACAAGTTATATCTAAAAGAAAACAATGCTGGAAAATGAGAGATACAAGGCTGGAATGGCCAGCCAAGTTGGAAGACAAGGTGCTGCTCAACAAGTTTACATTGAGCTTCATTCAACGTAGGAGGCCAAAGACAGGGAGGTCAGAGTGAGAATGAGATGGACAATTAAAATGGCAGACAGTAAAAACTTAGGGTGACTCTTGTGTACTGAACAGAGATATTTTGCAAAGCAATAAAGCAATCTTTATTTATGTTCCCCAATATAGAAACCACCGTGTTGCTTACTAAATGCTGCGCTGGAAAGTAGTACAAATAAATCACTGCTTCAACCTAGAAGGAGCGTTTGGCTCCCTGGACAGGAAGGGAGAAACAAAAAAGGGTAGAGTGACAGAAAGATGCCTTGTGGGAGCAATTCCTTTAGAATGCTGAAAAGGGAAATGAGGGGAAGATTTGTCAAGTGGAGGTATCATGTCGAAGTAGTTGGAAATTATGGAGGATGATCCATAGTTGGCTTGAATGTTCCTCAAGATTGCTTTGCCATTCACCAAGATCATGACCAATCTTCTACATGAAGTTCACCTTGCTGCCAGTTTGCCTTTTCATGCTAACTGCTCATTTCCTTGTACTCAAAAATCTACCTCCCAGCCTGTAATGTTCTCAATGATTCAGCTTACACATTCCTCTTAGGAAAAGAATTATAAATATTTACAAACAATCAGCCAGCAGTGACACCACTGCCTTATAGCTCAAGGTAGCTGGGTTTGATTCTGACTTCAAGTGGAGTTTGCACTCTCAAGTTTCCTCCCACAACCTAAAGAATTGCTGGGAGATTATTGTAAACTACTCCTTAATGCAGACAAGTGGCAAAATAATCAAAAAAGAGTGATGGACATATGAGAAAGAACAAATTGCAGGATTACAGGGAAATAAGGAGAAGGAATAGGGTTGTTCTGCTGGGACCTGATGGCTTCTCCAAAATGGAGAATCACTTTTCCTGAGACTATGCTCCTAAATTCTAGGTTCTCCATCCAAACAGACTCAATGGCATCCACCCTTCAGTTCCTCTCAGAATCTTGCATGCCTCAGTACATTACCACACATTCTCCTAAACTTCAATGAGTGTAGGCCAATTGTACTCAATCTCCTTTCACAAGGCAAACCCTTTTTTCAGCCATCTATGCTCCACTGATTATGATCTCTCCATACACAAACATTTATTAGTTTCTCACCATTTGAAAGGATTATCCTTTTCATTCTTCCTACCAAAGTGCATAAACTTATTTTCCTACATCATATATTGGCTATATTGTATATTTCCATATATTTCCACTATATTGGCTACTCACTTACCTCTACCCTTCGGCAAATATCTTTTACCCTTGTTACAGTTCATCTTGCAACATAGCTTTGTATCATAAGCAAACTTAAATATAAAACACTGTCGTTGTCATCTGTTGTTAGTGTAATCTGTAAATAACTCTGATCCCCATGGCAACCCATGAGTAACTCTTCTAACCTGTTAACAAACCAGTTATTTTTATTCTGATTTCTGTTCCTTCAAACAATCTTCAACATTAACAAGTTACCTTCCAAACCAGTAAGCTCTCGTTTTATACACAATCTTTTCTGTGATACTTTACTAAATACCTATTGAAAATTTAGATACACTTCATCCATTGGTTCACTTAACTATCCTAATAACTACACAGACAAAAAACCCATTAGATTTATCAAACACAATTTTTCTTTCTTAACACAATGTTGGTTTTGCCCAATTATGATCTTCCAGGCATACTATCATATTCTTATTGATGGATTCTAAAATTTTTTGACAATAGATGTAACACAGCAATTTGCTTTATTGTTGCCTTTTTCACCCTCTCCCTTTTTTAAATGGTGGTGTTATATTTGTTAATTTCCAGTCTTCTAGGTCTTGTCCATAATCTAGGGATCCGCAACCTCCATAGCCATCTTATTTGAATCTTAGGGTGCAGCCTCAGATTCAGCGGACTTGTCCAGTTTTAGTCCCCTTAAATTTTTCCTGTATTCTCTCTTTAATGATGATAACCAAGTTCCTCACTGCCAACTCTGGTTTCTTTCCATTTCTGCTACCTTAATGGTGGCTTCTGCAGCGCTGATAGATACCAAACACATGTTCAAATGTCTCAGCATTTTTTTCCATCATCCCTTAAAATTTCTTCAGTCACAGAATCACTGGGACCCACATTTATTTTTGCTCCTTTTTAAAAAAAAAGTGGGTAGAAGCTCTCAATCAAATGAGACATTAAACCAAGATCCATTGGTCCTTCTGTGGGTGGGCGGAAACTATCCCACAGTTATACTTTGAAGAAAGGCAGGAGAATTCTCCTTGTGCCATTGCCAGTATATAGTCTCAATTAACATCACTAAAACAGAGTATCTGTCAACGTTACATCTGTGGGAACTTGCACGAGGCAAATTGAATTGCTGTGCTTTATACATTATAGCAATTCAAAAGTAAACTGGGAGGTTATGAATGACATCATATAAATTCAAGCATGTCTTTCAACTCAAGCAATTTTCATTCGCATTCACACTAGTCAAGCTGATGATGCGAAGCCATAAAATCTATTCATTAATTATTCATAGAGTCAGCTACAGCCAGGCTGTTCAAGTTAATTACAAGCAACCACAGCAATAAAGCTGAAGTGGTTTATTTAGAAAATGTGAACTGAAATACTACAAAATACTGGGCATTTCTCATTTACAAGATTAGCCAAAGCAATCATTACTTAGAGCTTTATGGAACATATCTTTTACTGAAAACGACCAATGGTAACATTTGGACTGGAAACAGTTTTATTTCTCATATTTTATACATTTTTGTTTCTCTCTAGTTCTTACCTTCCAGGAGAATGGGTGAACATTGCAGTTCACAAAAATCATATTCCAGTCATGCAAACACATTATGGAACCTTACAGTAGCAGAGAATCAGCTTTTATCTGACTTAATGGAGAACAGTTATCAAAAGCACACCATAGGATCGGAGCACCTTTTACACAAACTTACCTGGTCCAGACGCAAATGGCTTACTTTCCTGGCCAGAAGCATTCTGGATCTCAGTAGCATAGCCCGAGTAACAGCAGCGCCTCCAACAGAGCAGTGAAGCAACTCCTCCCCAAAAACTCTCGACAGCTTTGATGCCAACAAAGCCCCTGACCAACTTTAATGACTAAGTATTTTCAGAAATGTCTCTGGATATCTTTAACATTCAGAGACAGTTAAACAGATTTAAAAATAAAGTAAATAATAAAAAAAATCATTTATAAATGGAAAATAATTTAGATAAAACTGCATTTAAAAAATAATTAACCAAAACAATTTTAAAACATTCCATTTCTCCTTTGCTCCCTTTGCTGGGGCCCGACAAACTGCAATGAAACCCTGCACCATGGTTAGACCTATCATAAGATCCACAAAATAAATTGCTGAGGAGCCTCACAAGATTGAGCTTGCCACTCATTGTTCCAAAGCCAATGGTAAATTCAGGACTTCAGTGCTTGACTCTGTGTGTCTGGTAGGCACAATGTAATATTCTTAGCCAGTTAGTAGCAGATAGTACATTAGATCAGTGACAGAGTGCTTGGTGGCATCAGCTCCTGGTGTATGGATTTGTGGGATCAATTCAGATAAGTGGTAAGCATATCATCTACAGCACTGTAGAGAGTAAAGGGGATTTGAGGGATCAAGAGATAATCCATTCACTGCAGCATACCCAGCCTCTATATAGCTCCTATTGCCACTTCATTCACATGACTTGTTCACTTAGTCTTCTGTATAATGAAAAATCCCAGGAAGATTATGGTAGGAGAATTAGTGTTGATGGAAAGTCAGATGGGGTATTGTTTCTTGAAATATCCAAGGCCCAATCCTGATAAATAGGAAATGCTAAATCACCAGGTCCAGATGAGTTGTACCTTAGATTGCTGCAAGGACAAAATTGCAGAAACCTCAGCCATAATCTTCCAAAGATCTATGGATGAGAGTGCCCAAGGGTTGGTAAATTGAAAATGTTACACCCCTGTTCAAAAAAGTGCATAGAGATTTATCCAGTAACTCTGAAATGGGGAAAATTCGAGAAACACTCTTGGACAGAATAGCACTTGGACAGGTGTGGATTGATTAGAGAAAGCCAGCATGGAGTTGTTCAAGGTAAATCACATTTAATTAACTTGGTAGTTTTTGGATGAAGTAACATAATGGGTCCTTAAGAAAAATGTAGTTGAAGTGATATATGTGGCCTTCCAAAAATAATTTGATAAGTTGCCATACAATTGTTTTATCATCAGCCCCACAGGCCATGGAATTAAAGGGGTTGTACCAGCATGGATGCTAAATTAGCTAAGTAAAAGGACACAGATAACTAGTCATTGATTTTTTTTTACATTGAAGGGAAGTGTATGGTGGAGATCCCCAGGGTCAGGAGTAGAACCACCACCACTTATCTTTATATTAATGATTTGGACTTAGGTGTACAGGACACAAATATGTAGATGACAAAACTTGGAGGCATAGTTCCTAAGCTTCAAGGAGATATAGACTGGCTTGATGGAAAGGGCATGATGGCTTGATGGCTGACAGATGAGGTGTAATACTGAAAAATGTTATATTTTAAAAAATCTTATATTTTAGTAAGAGGTAATATTAATTAAAATATACAATTCCAAAAGGGGTACCAGAACAGAGAGAATTGCAGGTATAGTGTATGCACATAGACGGGTATTGTGGTTTAAAAAAGCAACCAAGATCCCAGGCTACAGAAACAGATATAGTGGGCAAGGACAAGGCAATTGCAGACACAAGAGACTGCTAATACTGGAATCTGGAGGAACACGGCAGATTGAGCAGCATTGTAGGTGGAAAGGGATTGTTGATGTTTTGGGTTGAGACCCTGCATCAAGACTGAAAACAGAAAGGGAAAACAGCCAGTATAAAAAGAGGAGAGGGGGAAAAAAAAAAAAGAGGTGAAACAGTAGGTGAAACAGTAGCTAGTAGATGACAGGTAGACTGACGAGGGTGAAGGACGATGGACAGATGG
>JARFYF010000063.1:30047906-30060397 GCA_030265395.1 Rhina ancylostomus | reverse complement strand
TAATGCCCTCCTATTGGCCAGGGAGATGTGAACAAATGTATTTGATTAGCAATTTGATTTTTATTCAACCACCTAATGTTTTTCCATTGAACTAAGAGTACTATTAGAAAGGTACTGTTAGTAGAGCAATACCAGGGACCTGGGTTCAATCCCGACCATGGATGCTGTCTGTATGCAAGGTGGATTTTAAATTTGTGACTGAGTTTCTTGCAAGTTTTTGCACTTCAGCAGTGATACTGTCTGTGTCATAGGCCCTGTCATGTTTCTGTTGGCACATGAAATTTTAGACTGCTGTCAGTCTGGGGTGGCATTGAGGCTACCCTGGATAGTTTCTTGTTGATTGATTCATAAACACTTAAGACCGGGACAATTGCAGTTCATTCCTCGATGCTGCTTTCAGAAAGTGCCAACCACCTGTTCTCCAAGCTCTCTTCTTTACTCTTGGGGTGAGTGCTTGGCTCTTTGGGTGGTGGAAGGTGTTGGTTATCAGACAGTTGCTTGAGCTCCTGAAGACTTTTTACCCATCGTTTTCTTTACATCACGTCTTTTCTGCTACACCTTGGCCTTCAAGTGCCTGTGGAGCTGTTTCTTTTTTTCCCTTGAGGTGTGCATTTTCCATTTCAAGAATGACTTGAGATTATTAGTTAATGTGAAAGTCAATCCACGCTGTAATAAAGCAAACACAAACAGAACCAAAGAGCGTACAACAAGTGCTTTATTTTTCTTTTGCTAGCCGGAGTGAAGGATACAGAGAAAGAGTAAACAGTGTAACCTGAGCTCTGTACTGATCCCCACTCAGATTCAGACGCCAGGGTCCCTCCTTTTATACTTAAAACAAAGAAGCCTACGTGCTAAGTTTCACATACCAAGCCATCCATAATGATTTACTTTTTGCTTTATTATCTGTAACTTTTCTTGAACAGTCTGTAACTTAGCAACAGTTCATCAAGCTATCATCTGAAGTCACAGCTCCAGGCTCCAAGGCTAACCACTTATCGCAAACAGCTAGCAAAGACAGGATACTCCTTAACTAGGTACTTTGATTTACACAGGCACCTGGACATCATGCATCTCAACTATGGTCATGCCATGGTTAGGCCACAACAGCTAAATAACATTAACCCTTACATTCCCAGTTACTTTTACATTAATTAGCACCTGAATCTCTTGATTATCCTCATTAAGCCATCATGGAGTTTTCTGATTGACAACCAAGATTCTCTTTGGGGTGCTAAATATGGTGGTCTTCAGGGCAGTCCAAGTGCTAGAGAAACTCTATGGTTCCTGTGGTGTTACAGGATTGTCTGAGGTCCTTGAGAGCTTAAATTGATTTTCTTGTTACAGACTTTGTGGTTGCCATTATTGTGTGGCCAGGCTTCTGGGCACCAATGGATCTGGTGGGCAGTGCAAGAGTTTTTTTAAATTTAAATTTTATTTACAGTGTGGTAACAGGTTCTTCCGGCCCAACAAGTCTGCGTGCTCATTTTAAACCCATGTTAACCTACCCGTACGTCTTTGGAATGTGGGAGGAAACCCATGCTGACACAGGAGAACGTAAAAACTCCTTACAGACAGCGGGAATTGAACCCCGATTGTTGGCGCTGTAATAGCATCATGCTAACCGCTATGCTACCATGCCACCCATGTAATCAGTACTTGTCATGGTGTGGGTAATTGAGACATCCTTGCAATAATTAACTTAGACGATAACATCTAATAGCAACCTGAATTGACATGTTGTCAAAAAACACCACTTTGTTAGAGAGACTATTACATGACAAGGCCATGCTTTCAAGCAGATGAAGACTATTGGAATTGGTTTTCCTCACACTCAGGGATTGGGTACCTTCTGACATGGGCATTGAAGTTGATCATTATGTCTCCCTGGGATATAAGCCAATGCCTTTAAGGTCAGGGTAGGTTTTCCTTGACTTCATCCCTAGCTTCAGGAATTAGGCCAAATGTGATGCTTACTGAGATGCTAGTTCTGTTTTGGGGTGATGCAGAAGATCTCGAGGTATTCACACTACACTGGGAATTGCTAAGATGCTGATTCTTGATGATAATACCTACCCTCATGAAGATGCTTCCTCTTCTGATTTGCCCTTGTCTGCTGATTTGTGTTTGCTAGCTTGCCATGTCCAGCCCATTATGCATCACTTAGGGTGGTGATACCATTCATTTTCTGAGCTATGGTAGTGGAACTGATCTGACACAGTTAAGGCTATTCATGAGGATCCTGATGTTCCAAAGCTCAAGCTTTATGTTGATGACCGGAAGCAGCATGGGATAGATGTTGCATACCAGCTGCTACAGTGGTTTGTTAGTGAGGTCTTGGTTTAGTGGTAGGGGCTCTGAGATGAACACGCACACCAAAGAGACTTCAGGTAAAAGTTTGACTATAAGTAGATTGAAACGGGTACTTTTCATTTGGCAGCCAGATCCAGTGCTCGACTTTTCTGGCGGAATAATGAAAGAATGCTAACTGAAGTTTTTAATCTTCATGTGCCTCACTATACGAGTCCTATAAACTGGTGGGGATCCTCCCATGCTACCAAGCCTGTAAAATAAGGACTTTCCCTCTGAAATTGAATTGGAAGTGAAGCAAAGATGATGACATAAGTTCCCAATATGATAGTTATATTATCAAATGGCCTGTTGGAGATTCCAGTCAGATGGAATAGACATTTTCTTAGACTGAGCTGAATAATTTTGCATTATTGGCCATTTGATTACTTATCCTGATCTCATTTAAGAATGCAGAATGTCTCAATTTTCATTCACTGCTCTGGAGGCATCTTTCTGAAAAGGAATACATGGCTTTATCATGAGCTGATTTATTGATAGGCTATATCAGCAAACCTCCTCCCCCGAGTCTTTTTTTCCCCCACCCTGCACTGTACTCCTGTTGCAGCTGGAAAGACAAAAATTGTTGGTAAATCTGTTTTGACATTGATACGTCACTTTTATACCCACATCTGAGGAATAACTGCATGTGTCAGTGTGGCACACAGTGAAGGTTGGAGTATTAAGATTTTTGTGCTCAAGCATCTGAAGGAGTACTTGTGCTCACAAGAGAGGAATGACGGATGCTACAGCACATTGTTACCATTCTGAACTAATTTAAGATTCATTGAGGATTTAAAAACTTCATTTAGTTCTTTCATTGTTCCAGTCGACCTCTTTCACCCAAAGAACAGTCTGGGTGTCACTGTCTAAAAGAATGATGAAGGCATAAACCATTATTGCATTTAAAAATTACCTGAATGAGCACTTGATGTGCTGTAAACTGAGGTTGAGGCAGGAGCTGGGAAGTGCAGTTAATCTGAACCGTTTGGACACATTTGGCAAAATGGCCACTTTCTGTGGTTATAAATTGCTATTACTCTTTCAGTTCAATATGCAAGTTAGATCCAGAATTCTCACCTGAACAGAGAACCTGACTAAGTTATTTTTAGCTGTCACATCATCCCACATTGTACTTGATGTTTTATGAAATGAGGCTATTTTTGTCCAACACCAAGCATCAATTATTATTGCTATTTGCTGGGCAATGTTGTGAAGAAGTGAAACTTGTAAGTAAATACAAATTTTGAATCAAATAATCTAGAGTATTGCTACAGAAACAATTTAATGAGAAATCAATATTTTGAAAAATAGGTAATTTTTAAAATTGTATCCTTTGACATATCAGTATTTTATTTTGCACAAACAATTGAAGTATCTGTACCACCAAATGTTTCTCAATGAAGTTTGTTGATCTGAATCAATAAGTGATAGTGTAAATGTAACTTTATTAATTTTGTAATAATTTTAACATTATTTGGGCTTTGAATTTTTGTTCCAGTGAAACATTTTATTCAAT
The DNA here is from genome assembly GCA_030265395.1 of Rhina ancylostomus. NCBI lineage: Eukaryota > Metazoa > Chordata > Chondrichthyes > Rhinopristiformes > Rhinidae > Rhina > Rhina ancylostomus. The sequence goes on along the minus strand of JARFYF010000063.1, from coordinate 30,056,532 downwards.
TGAGAATATGGATGTTGCTGGCAACACTGGCATTTGATGACCATTCCTAATTGAATTTGGGACACAGTTAGGAATGGTCACCATCTAGAAGTGCTGGAATGTGCACACTTGGACTAAGCTCCCAGTCTGCAGTTAGGTGAAGAGTTCTAGGAATTTGACCAAACAGTAGTAAAGGATTAGAAATATTTCCAGGTCAAGGTGGGGAACTGTAGGAGAATTTGCAGATGTGGTGTTCTTGTGCTCCTGTGGCCCTTGGCCTCCTTGATGGTAGCAGTTGTGGGTTTGGGAGATGCAACTGAAGGAGCCTCGAGTTGCTGAACTGCATTTAATAGATGTTTTAACGCTGCAGCAATAGTGATGAACAGTGAATGTATAAGGTGGTAGATCGACCTTATTGTCGATCGATTGCTCTGTCTAAGATTGTGTTGAGTTACTTGGATGATGTTGCAACTTCATTCATCTAGCTCATTGCAGCATACACCTTCACACTCCTGGTTTGTAGTTGGTGGAAAAGGCTCTAGGGGTGGGGTATGGAGATGAGATCCTAAATGCAAAACATCCAGCCTCTTGGTCTCAGTCAAGATATTTATGTTGCTAGTCATTTGTTTATCACTCTTCTTTGTCTTTTTGCACTTGCGCTGGGCTCTGCTGACATTGAGGGTAATATTGGTTGGGTCACCCCTCTCTCTTTGTCTCCTACTATATCAAGTTGAGACAGTTTTTATCTAGTCTGTCTGTGGGACTGCCTTGCTCATCTTTGAAAGAATGTTACTGCTATAGTGTGGATACCTTTTTATAATGCTGTAACTAAATACTTTATATTACAGTCTTGGTGTTTCTAACAGTACATTAATTGTTTCAATGTCTTTTATAATTTTTCTCCCCTTAGGAGCAGGTTCCTGTTCCTGTTTATCATCCTACTCCAAGTCAGACTCGGCTGGCCACTCAACTTACTGAAGAAGAACAGATCAGAATAGCGCAAAGAATAGGTCTCATTCAGCATCTGCCAAAAGGAGTCTATGACCCAGGAAGAGATGGATCAGAAAAGAAAATTAGAGAGTAAGTATTTTAAATTATTTTCATAATTAAATCTCTGGGGAAAAATTACCATCCAAACTTGCTGGGGATAAATGGGTTTTGCTCAATCCACAGTATCATTACTGCAATTACTCCTATATCAAAAGGGAAGGGTGGTTTTGTTTCTTTAATTCTCTGACAAAAATCAAGGCTATTGTCAAATCTCCATCTTTCTTCCCCTTTTTTAAAAAAGAGAAACAAATGCCCTATTCAACATTGGTTTTGCCCCCGCATGACAATTGCAGTGCTTCAGAACATCCTGTTGAATCCTGATGTTTAAGTGTTAGATCTGCACTGCTTCGCCATGTTGTATCTTTCTATATAGTCTTCTGTTTCCACCTTAGTTCCCATGTTTATGATTACATTTTGTTTTGCATGTTTTCTGTATTACTCATCGGTTTGAGAGCTCCAGCTTCTAAATTGTGATTTCTGATATATTGTGGGTGTTGCTGCTAAGGCCAGCATGTATTGTCCACCCTCAGTTGCATTTGGGAGATGGTGGCAAGTCCCTTGAAATGATGAAGGTGCTTCCAGTGGTGCTTTTGATAAGTATTTGCATCCAGCAGCAGTTGGGACTTATCAAGTCAGGATAGTATGTGACTTATAATGAATGGGATGCTAATTACACTGTTTCTGCTCTGTTCTGGATGGTGTCACGCTTTTAAGTGCTATTGGAGCTATACATGTCTCGGGAAAGTGGAGAGTGTTCTATCATGCACCTGGCCTGCTTTTGTTACCACTTAATTTGTTGGTCCGGCTAAATATCTGTTCAGTGGTGACCCGCAGGATGTTTTTTATAGGCAACTTAGCAATTGCAGTGCTGTGGAATGTGAAGGGGTACAGAGTTAGGCACACTTGTTGCAGGTGATCATTGCCTGCCATTAATGTGGCTAAATGTTATATTCCTGAATATTGCTTTGTTATTTGAGGAACTCCAAATGGAATTGAATATTATTTAATAGCTATTGTAAACCCTGCCATTGCCCTTGTGATGAAGGAATGGGTATAAATGAGGCATCTGATTGTGAATGGGTTTAACACGCTGCACTGAGGAACTCCTGCACCAATATCCTGGTGCTGATATCACTGATCTAAAAAATGCTGTGGTCATCTTCTGTTATGAATGAAATGACTCTGCTCAGTGGTGTTTCCCCTTGATGCCTGTTGGTGCAAGTTTTAATGCATCTTAGTGCCCCATTGGGTGGTACTAATTCTGGGATTTAAACCCCTTTTTGTCCATGTTTGGCTAATGCTGTAATGGAGTCTTGGCTGATGCCCAATATGAACTTTGAAAGATAATTGGTTGATAGTGCCATCAAGCAGCACTTACTATGAAACCTTCCATAATTTTGCTTCAGATTGAAAGTAGAGCTATAGGATGGTGATTGGCTGGATTTGGGGGCGTAATATACTAGGGTAACTTTCCAGATTGTGTGCAAGTGTACCAGAACCTCTTGCTTAGATGCATGACTAGTTCTGTATCACAAGCCTTCCACACAAGCTGGGAGAATGGTTGAAACCATATCCACTGGCAGTTTCCAGTGCTATCAGCTGTTTCTTGGTATGGTATACAAATCAAATTGATTGAAGATCATATTGGTTAGGCCATCAGGAGAAGGCTAAAATGGATACTCTATTTGGCATTTCTGGCTTAAGGTGGTGACAAACGCCTTGTCTTTAGTCATGCTGGGCTTCATTGTGGGTGAGATTGTTCATGGAACCTACCACTATTCCTCCTGTCCCTTTTAATCACCACCTGCTTCTCCCCCACCCTTAAAAATATTCAATTGTCCACCACATTAGTCACCTGGATGTAGTAGGACTGCAGAGCTTTGTTTAGATTTGTTAGATCACCTTGGCTTTATTGTATGCTGCTTTCTTTATAAGACTGTTGTTTTGCCAGTATGGTTGGTGTTGAGCCGAGCATGTCCTTCTAACTTCCTCACTGAATCAGGGTTCATCTTCAGGCTTGGCTTGATGGTAATATTGGAACAGAGGTGGATCCATTAGATGAGTAGCTAAGGGGTGGTGGTTTATTCCTATTGCTGATTCTCCCCTCACCTGGCAGAGATGGAGTTTGATAATTTTGTCCTTCAGTACTTGGCCAACTTGGTTATTGCTGCTGAGAAATTCTGGGTGGAAAAGGTACCCTTCCAAAGACTTTCTGTTATCTTGTTGCTCTGTTTCTTCCCAGAGCCCTTTAGTGTGGAGGCTTACTGTCCAACACAGGAAAAATCAGTAATCAACAGGTGTTTTTGGTTTTGTTTGACCTAATTCCTGTTGGACCAAAAGACATGAGACTTCATGGGTTCCAGGTCAATGCTGAAGGCACGCTCTCTTTCTTTCTCCCTGCATTCCCCAACCCCCGGCAGCACACTTCTGTACTACCAGGAAGTTGGGATGTTGGTCTTTTTCTTTCAGGCATGAACTGTTGAACATAATCTTCACATGAGGAATCTGCTCATTTAATTATAACCAAATTGTTTACAAAGCCCAAAGGAAGTACTATTGGATGAATCTGTGGAGCAATGTATTGTGCATAATAAATTGAATTTTTGTTTTGCTTTTCAGGTGTGTTATATGTATGATGGACTTTGTTTATGGTGATCCAATTAGGTTTCTTCCATGCATGCATATTTATCACCTGGACTGTATAGATGACTGGCTGATGCGATCTTTCACATGCCCATCTTGTATGGAACCGGTGGATGCTGCATTGCTTTCTTCATATGAAACCAACTGAGAAGGCTTTGCATCTGTGATACCATGGAAGAAATAAATCCAGATCTCTACCACTGAGCCAAAGAGTCAGAGATTTGGAGAACCCTGATTGTATGCGATCATGTACTAAGTACAACACTGACAATAACTCATGACTGCAGTTGTTTAAAAAAAAATTTATATGCATATACTTAAATGCTGTTATTTAAAATCTACAATGCCTTGACCACATGTTATGAACTTGAATATAAATGAGCTAACATATTGAAGCAGTAATTGATGAACATTAGTTTGGTCACATTAGGATAGAAATGATTTTGATGTGACAGGTGTTTCAAAAACTTTTTAAACATGCTTACATGTTAAAGAAATGGTATCCTCTTTGAATTAAGGCTGTTCATAGTGGTTTTATATTTGACACACAGAATGGTGTTTTCACACTAACCAGTTGTCAGTGTTCCCATGCAGCAGAACTCTCAGGAATAATGGGTGCTTACTTTCTCTTTTGGTATAAAGCTCTCTGGGGAACATTTTTTTTTAAATTGAAGAGCTCTTAAATTATACATCTGCTGTGGCTTACTTATTTATGCATATGCACATACAGGCAAGTGTGTCTGTATGTGCATATGAGGAGGTCCCTGCCTGTAGATTTTTATGTGAAATATCTGGCATTTCTGATGCCTCTGTAGGTGAGAAGAGCCTCTGCAAAGATTGCCATATTTGGGTCATTAGTGTCCTTGACAAAATTTAATATTATTGCTAGATGTTTTATCATTTAAATTTTCAACTACCCCAAATCTTATTAGCTGGGATGTGACAAGAAATGTAGATTCAAATTATGAGTGTAGGCTTTTTGCTAACTTAAAGGATACTATTTCTGCAGTGCAGTGTGTTTAGTATTTTGTATTGGTTTGTTCCAACAGTGATTTGATGGTTATATTAACATTTTGGTCAAGGCTTTGTGTATAGGAAAACTCTAGGTGCCAGTATAATGAACAAATTGTGCAGAAAATTAAAATGTTTACCATCTTATTTTAAGGGTCACTTGGCTTCAGTTCAAATGTTTTTAGTACTGAATTTGGGCTGAAGGAAAATTTTATAATACAGTAATATCTCTGATCATCAAGCAATGATGCTAAGTCTGTTGGTCATTTTCTTGAAGGAAATATGTTCTGTGCAAAATCCTGAGAGCACATAATATAGAACAGTAAACTAATGGATGTCCTTAAAATTTTGATACAACAATGGAATTCCATTTTAATTTTACAGTTGCATGAGTCATTGGTCTTGGCAATTGTCTATAAAAACCAATCAAAATTCAAATTATGCACAGATGGAATGATGGTATTTACAATGCATTGTTTACTTCAATTAGTGTGTACCAAGTCATGATACAATTAAGTTATTGTTTGGCATGAGTTGCAAGAACAAGAAACCGTGATGCTTAAGAACATTAGTGAATGAATCTTAACATAATCAAATTCCAATTGAATCTGCTGTTATAAAACAGAAATGCATTGGACTGTTTTAAGGGGCATTCTCTGAAAATGTATTTGCCAAGCACATTGAGGAAAGTCCAAATGATGTAACCTTTTAATACAATTTATCATTATCTTTAAGTTGGCAGATACTTTCATGAAAATCTTTTTTCATAAAAAAGTTACTGTATATCTAAAAAACACAAATCGTGAAATGATAAAAAAAACTTTAATTGGACCTGGAGTTTTCCCTTTTCAAAAAAAAATCACACTAATCTGTAACACTGGCACAAAGTAGGAATTTAAAGCTTTTTTGCACAGTTCTTTTCCATTACAAATGGAACTCATGGCCTTAGGTCTTTTGAAATGGTGTCTTGTTATGACTGAGACTAGCATGGTGCTCAAAAAAAAAAGATTCAGGATACAACTCTGATCATAGCGAATGATTGCAATGACTACATTTGAGAATCAAGCAGTTCCAGTGGTGTGCAGAACTTCAATTAAGGGCAGAGATGCATTTTCAAAATCTTTCCATTCACATTTTGCATTAACGATTCTGGATTTTTGAGTACTACTATGTGGCTTGCAGGAATTCCAAACTAATGGAAACTGTGCCCAGATGACTAGTGAGGGGAAATTTGTGTGCTGAAAATATCTTAAGGTTCTACCTTTTTTAAATGATATAGTTTGCAGAATAAAAGGCAAGGTTCTAAATCAGACATTTTCCCCTATTACATAAGGGACAAATATTGCAATAGCTGCCACTGTATGGTTAAGAGCAATTGGTCTTAAATAGGTGAAAAGGAAGACCTGGATTTGTGCAATATTTTAATGGAGAAAACTTAGTATTTACAGCTGTTTCTTTTATGATCATTCCACAGATTTTAACTGTACACCTTTTACAGTAATGTTTAAATTTCAACTATTATTGTGCACATTGTGAGGTGCAGGAATAAGTGGGAGTAATCACGAGTGTTGTGTGTGAAGCTAACAATTTTTTTGAGTGTTTCATTTTATTTATGTGACATTACACATTGGTTCAGCAATGGTGAGTTGAATAGACTTTTAGTGGTGGTATGTTTCTAGGCACTTTCTGTTACCAGCATAAACAAGGATTTTGTTTTGATATAATTGTAAGACCTTTAGTGCTCCAAGTCTGTAATAATTGGCTTGCCTCCTTGAATAGTTCGGTGGCGGCATGATTTTATATTTCTTTATAAATAGTATGCTACTTTAAGGAAATTAATAGTGCAGTTCACTAGTGCTTTTGATGTTGAAATACCAAAAAGATTAAGTGTTATTTCCCCACAATCCAAAAATCTTTTTAATATTGCTGCCATCTGAGTAATATCATCCACATTTTTGTTGCCCACCCTGAGAATTAATGGGATCACCTTTTAAGTGTTGAGCTATTATGTTTCCCATTGACCCCTTTTGGGATCAAAAGGACAATAAGAATTTCAGATTAAACCTACACCATGATTCTAAAATGGCCCCATAAAAGCATATGACTGCAACTTCTATAATTTCACTTCAAAAATAAATGAATTAATCCCACTTTAGTTTTGGCATATTACTACCTTAATCTATAGTTCATTGAACTTGGTGTCCAGACTTTTAAGTATGTCCTAGAGTGGAAGAATTGGACCACATTTTGCTTTTTGATGATATTGGGGAAATGGGGGCAGAAGGATGACATTTTTAGCTTACAATTGTTATCTTTTTTACTTTTTAAAAAAAGTCAAGCAGATTATAGCTGCCTACTACTGTATATCTGTATTGCCACTAATTTTAATAAGTTTGCTTAAGACCTTTCTGATTCTTGATGGTGAAAAGACTGAGGAAAATATTTACAAATATATCAAGTTCTCAACATTAAATTTGGTGATTTGGTTGAAATTTTATAATATTCCTAAACATGCAACAGTGAATTTCCTGGCTAAATGGTATAAAATATTTCTATGCACATTGTAGGCCATTTTATTGCATTATTTACTCAAATTTGCTGAAAAGTAGAAGGTTGTAATGTTCTTCACAAGTTGTATAACCAATGTTAAATTTGCTCCAGTTTTATTTATTGGTAATCAACTTGTCTTAATAAATATTATGCTTTTTCATTGTTTAGGTTTTTTCTGGATGCTTTGAAATATGGATTTTTATTACAGAACTGTCTTGTGTGCTTTAAACACTTTTACGTAATTTTGTTTAGAGAGTAAAGAGCCTGATGCTGTGGTCTTGAGGGCAAGAGTATTAGTAAAGTACTGCACAATATATTCCACTTGCAGCAGTGGCTGCCATCACTGCATTTGGGGGGGGGGGGAGGAGAAACACTTGTTATCTTCACTTTTAATGTCTAATCGTGAATTATCAATTCAAATTATTTATTTAAAAACATTGCACATTCCAAAAAGCAGAGATTCATGTATAATTTATGGGCTTGCTTAAGACAGCAGGTATTAAAAACTGCAATACTAAAAAGTAATTTTGAATGGTGTTTTATTTTAATAGTATGCCCCTCAACTGCAATGTTAACTTTTAGAAGATCTTCCCATTATTAATTAAATCTTTTATGCATATAATTGTTGGAGTACCTTGTAAAATACCTCAAGAATAGCACATTGAAGTTTCCAGTTACACTCTCAATTGCTGCTAAATCTAGTACTTGTAAGTATCCATATTTAGATAAAATAGTCCACGAGTTATATGCTCAGGCACTGAAGGGATTTCAAAGAACCATTATTTTGCTATCATTCAGGTTACAACTTCCAGTGTAATTGTAATCTCTGCCATTGGTAACATATATTTTGAAGACTAGCGATATAGTGGACTTTGCATGTAATATCCCCAAGATCAAGGTCTAATGACCAGATCCCAATTGATTGTGTTAAGATATATAATTCATATACAGTGTGTGTAAAGGAAGTCTTCATTTATCAGAATGCACATGACAATATGCTGTTCATATCAAGCAGTACTGCATAGATAATGTATTGCCAAGGAAGACTGCTCTATTTAGTAGTAATTGCATAATTTTCAAAGCATACTAGAATTCTTTTGTGCCCTGGGTGCCTTTTTTAAATTTTAGGTTCCCTTCCAGTGAATAAATTAACTATTATTTCTCTGAATCTGGTAACCTGTTCCAAAGCTCTTTAAATTTTGAACCTGGATCTCAAACAAAAAGTGACTATCAGTCAATATTGCATCTACTAATGCAAAGATAGTTATGCAGAATAGCTCCACCAGTATGAAAGATTTCTGAAGTTAAGATGAATTTACAGTATAACCTTGAATGTTTAAAATTCCTACCAATAACTTATCCTTTATTGAATGCTATTTGCATTAAACAGTAA
>JARFYF010000063.1:29958964-29971465 GCA_030265395.1 Rhina ancylostomus | reverse complement strand
TGATCACAGATTGGTAGAGGACCTTAATCCTCTGAAAGCTTTATGTAAGGCCCATCCATTTAAATGCCTCAGAATGCATTGACAATAACTCTCACGGAAAACCCCAAAAGCCACTGCCCCAAATACACGCAGGGTCTCAACCCAAAACATCAACTATCCTTTTGCCTCGAAAGACACTGCCTGACCCACTGCGTTCCTCCAGTAGTTTGGGGTTTTTTTTGCCCTTAATTTTTAACACTTTGCTGCCTCAAAAGAATCTTGGTTGAAGTACGATCCAAACTGCCTTTGCAAACAACATATAAGTAACCTTCTGACCTGACATTACTCCAGAACTAACTTCTGCGAGCGAAGTCATTTCCTCATTGCAACATTAAATGCAACACATTCTGAGCATTGTCTTCCACCTTACCACCACCACTGGCCCTGAAGTACTTCTCCATTCTCTCCACGTAGGACCTGAATGATTCACAAATCATGTTCTGCGTGCCGGGCTGCCTACGAAGCCTGCATGTGCTCCAACTGTGTTTTTTTAAAGAATAAAAACAGTGCCATGGCCTCTTGTACATTCTCACTTCAGCAAGGACGTTACAGAATGATGCTACCCAGTTTGCTTCAGTTGTTACTTGAAAATCATTTGAAGCAAATTTAAAAGTGACTGATGCTTTTGCAGCTCTCCCTGTCTCCCTCTGAGCTAATTCATTATCTCCATGCAACTGCACTCACTCGGCTTAGGGCCATTTTTGCTGCTTTTACCTCACAACTGTGGAGATTCTCCCCCCCACCAACAAGTGCCACAATGAGTATAATCTATAAGCAATCCTTTGAGTACACAACGATGATTCCCCTCCATTCCCTAAACAGCTTTGGTTTCCAGTTCTGATCCATTCTACTTTGAGTGCCAATAGGTTTCAATCACAATAATACCTACAGGACACCAGGAGCTTCCAAGCAAGGGCATGTAATTTATGCTGGTCTAACAACAAAATACAACACGTGGCCCTTACATCTTATATACAGATGATACCATCATATTGTATAATCATATAATCTACATACATAACACAAATAAACCACATTTACAGTCAAAAACCATCAATTGTGACCAAAAAAAGAGTTAAGATCTTGTGCTAAATTTTTATACTTCTTGTATTGTTTCCCACTGCAGGTGCCTGGGCTGGTTTACTCCAACACGATTTAATGATTCAATCAGCTGCAGTTCTCTAGATTTAGCTCAAAAACAATTTGCAGGACGTTTTGGACTTTGCAGATTACTGTCCGGTACTGTTCGATAACTGAAGGAATTATTCAGCCTATACTTGTGCAGTCACAGCTTTTCTCCTCCTTCAAAATTCAGAACTAATCGTAATTAGTTTATTATCATCACATGTACCAAGATACAGTAAAAAAAACTTTGTTTTGCATGCCATCCATACAGATCATTTCAAAACATAATTATAACGAGGTAGTAGAAGGGAAAAGCAACAAATGAATGCAGAAATTAGTGCTACTGTTACAGAGAAAGTTCAGTGCAGACTATAGGGGGCAAGGGCCACAACAAGGTAGATCACAATGTTAAAAGTTCATCTTTATCGTACAAGAAGTCCAGTCGATTGTCTTATTTCAGTGGGCTACAAGCTGTCCTTCAGCTTGGTGGTGTTTTCAAGCTTTTGTACCTTATGCCCAATGCACAGCTTCTACACATTTCATCCCCCTAGCTGTCCACTGACACGCAGACACCTTACATTATGCTCTCCAGGGGTTACTCACATCTCGACATATTTAACTCATGGATCATGTGAATCACCACACACAAACAAATAAACTGGTTCATAATCCCCACTGCATCTTCCAGGGTTCACTTGTTTGGTTTGAAATTAACATCAGGTAAAGTTGTTCAACAGACTGTAAAGACACATTTCAGTACAAGTTGCCACAAGCAACACCGTTTCCAGTAACAGGTCTGTGCAAAAGTATAAAAGCGTCAAAACATAGTATAGGCAGCAGGTGAGCTAGCGTCTGTGCAGTCCATGTTCCTACATGTTCCTACAGTCATAGCTAATTTCTGTACCACCCAGTAATGCAGCCTTTACTGCAGCAGCAACTTGCTTCATTCAAAACGTAGCTCAAGCTACTCACGGAGTTAAAATAGAAATGCAAATATGTTTCATACCTCCTACCTTACTAACCACTGGCGTGCAGAAATAGACATGTAGACCAACATAATTGCTATTTTCTTCTGGACAATTAGATACTTTGGTCCATTTTCTGATTTACCTGCATTTTAATTAAGCAGATTCAATTTTGCCCAGAAATTGTTAGAATTATATTTCGAGCCAAAGTCAATTTGAATAATACTCCTTGTCACATCAACAACAAAACCTCATGGATTGGTTTTCACAAATCCTATTCGAGGAGCTCCCAACTGGTGTCAAGAATATTCTTTCAGAAAATACCCCAAATGATTGCTTGTGGCAACCTTTGTATTTACTGTGACATTGCTTGGATATGACCATTTTTGTTCTCCAAATCCTTTTCTATTTCTCCCTCCCTCTCGAACCTTATTCTTATGTCTCCATGAAATCTTCACGGTTTGCTATTGTCATCTTTCTCCTTATTCCCTTAGTCCAATTCAGTCTCCATCTCATACGTCTTGGTTTATCTTTTGCCCAACATCTTTTGCCCAACGTTTTCTTATATTCCCCCCCCCCATTTGTGCTCTCTCATTCAATGATATTGCTGCCTCTCTGTCATTACAGTGTTTTATATTTCTGTTTGGCCTTGCACAACCCTTTATACCTTTTTCTTTTGACATATTCTCTAGAGATTTCTCTCCCATCTTGTCGTGCATATGTCCACTCTTGTCTCTCTCTCCATTTTTTTTTGTTGATCATAACCTCTCTAGCAATACAAATATTGTCTCCACTAAATGGCTGCATGGAACATTTTAAAATTAGCAGTCTAGAGAAAGAGTTAAGGTAATGCCATAGCTGTGGCAAAGAGGTGTCTGCAACACCGGGTGGGGTAGGGTGAATGAGGGTTGGGACAAAGAACAGACAGAGCACTGGAATTAAGGTAACAAGTAGAATTCCTTCATTAAGCTGAATCAATCCAAGATCTCCCTGTCACCACTGTGGATGTCCCTCCACCAGACAGACTTCAGTGGCTCAAGGTGGTGGCATATCATCATCTCATCAAGGGCAATAAACGTTGGCCCTGCCAGCAATACACATAACCCATCATGTTGAATGATATTTTGAATGATATATGAATGTTTTATCATGTGAATGATAAAACACTGAACTAATGGCATCTCAGGGGAGGAAACAGTAGAGGTGACTGAAAGACCCAAACAGTGAATCAAGCAGCTGGGAACAAAGTTAATTAAGGTATGATTCAAGGAAAGCAATAAGGTCATGGCAGAAAGTGTAGAGAAAGTTCTGGATGATTAGTGACGTTGGTTTGGGGTGGTGATATGACCAGTAAGGGGACAAGAAAGGAGGAGGATAATAGAACCTATTTCAGTGAGCAAGTGATAACTTTACAGAGTGAATGCAAGCTTATAATATTAATTCAATAAAATAAATATTAGATGCATTTCTTTCAGTATGTGGAAGCTTTAGAGAGGGTGCAGAGGAGATTTGCCAGGATGCTGCCTGGATTGGAGAGCACGTCTTATGAGGATAGGTTGAGTGAGCTGGGGCTTATCTCTTTGGAGAGGAGGAGGATGAGAGGTGACTTGATAGAGGTGTACAAGATGATAAGAGGCACAGACTGAGTGGGCCGTCAGAGACTTTTTCCCAGGGCTAAAATGGCTAACATGAGGGGGCATAATTTTAAGGTGACTGGAGGAAGGTATAAGAGGAACGTCAGAGGCAATTTTTTTTTATACACACAGAGAGTGGTGGGTGCGTGAAACGCACTGCCAGCAGATGTTGTGGGGACAGATACATTAGCGACATTTAAGAGACTCTTAGATAGCCACATGAATGGTAGAAAAGTGGAGGGCTATGTGGGAGGGAAGGGTTAGATAGATCTTAGAGTAGGATAAAGTGTCAGCACAACATCATGGGCCGAAGGGCCTGTACCGTGCTGTAGTCTATGAAATGTGTATTTGGTATTTAAGTAATTTCAGACAAGCATTATGGTGGAGTGTAACATGCTAGGGAGCAAACAGTGATTTTGTACCCTTGTTTCCCTGGGGTTTCTTCTCCTTATTTTCAAGTCTGTTGTTGATTAAATAATATTGATTTTCATGATCAGTGAAATGTCTGTTATTGTTGGAACTTTCAATACCGAGAACGGTGGATGGTGCACTAGATGAACTTTGGTCTTGCTACGTTCTTGAACTTGTGTGAATCTATAGTTCTTGTGTAAACATGGGCCAAGTTTGCGAACAATTTCAGATCCTTTAGCAGATCCTGAATTCCAGAATCCCACACCCTCACCACACCCTTGGACAGTGTTGCGTAAATCCTGACCAAAATCCTTGCAAAATATGCAAGAACAACAACATACAGTTTACCCTCAGCAACATTTTGAAACAAGCATCAAGTTAAAGATAAGTTCCAATACATAACCTGTTGGAGAGGATACACCTCCCTGCTTTCACGTTGATTAAACAATGACTGGCCATAACTCAGTACAACGTCAAAATCCTTTAGCTTATCCATCTGATTGTGACTCAGACAGCAAAAGGCCATCGGACTGATCAACGACAAAGGTCAAATAACCCAATCTTGCTTCAGCTTGGAGAACAATTCACAATAGTCTCCCAAAGCAGCAGCAAATTTAGACATGCTCAAAACCTGCAGTTTTAATAATCAGCTGAATAATGTGGACCCACAGGTGGACATTAACACTTGACTGTGAAGTCTAATGCCTGACAGATTCTTTTAACAAGCAATTCTCATCTGAAACTTACTAGTTTTAAAATTTATTTGTGTCACTCTAATTTGATTCATAAACGCTTAGTTCTGAATCAGGTTCAAGGAAATGAAAAGGCACAGAAATGAAACAGGAGGACGCGGAATCACCTGTGAAAGAGCAAGTCACAGTTAGCTTCAAGGTAAACACTAAAAAGAAGCAACTGAAGTTCAGCTGCTTCAGTAGAAGAATTTCAAGTAACCCAGACGGGTAAATTGGGAAGAAACCTGACAACTAAGCTACTGGAGAAACAAAGGGACACTTTTCATTAAAAAAAGTTATTAGAATATAAAAATGTCCAAATTATGGAATGCAACAAAATCAGAAATTCTTGGATGAGTAAAACAATAAGATTTTTTACAAATCTAAATTGAATATAAAAATCAAGGTGAAAATACAAGAAAAAAAGATCTTGTCTTAAAAACAAGACAGGCGGATTGGCAAGTCATTTTGCCATTGTAGATTGTCCCTAGTGCGTCGGTGAGTGGTAGAATTTGAGCGGAGTTGATGGGAATGGGAGAGAACGTGGGAACCAATGTAACTGGGTGCTCGGGAGTCAGGACCAACTCGGTGGGCCGAGCGGCTTGTTTCCTGCCGTGCGTCTCGACGACTCTGCAAACAACGTTCAGCCGGTAATGTTAAAAGGATCAAGGCATTATAAAGTGTATATATAACAAGATAAGAGCAGTTAAAGTAAGAGCAAGTTGGAGATGGGGAAGAGCTTCTCCTGGAGCGCATTGGGTTGCAGTGAAACAAATACTCTGAGCAGAGAACATGACTGGTAGTGAGCATTCCGGATCCTGGTCAAAGCAGAATTAATAAAGTTTAAAATTCGGGTTTACACTGCGCATCACCTGGCCTGCACAAGTAAATACAGAGAGGGAATGCAGAAGGGAATCGGCAGAGGCAGGTTCAGGGCGAGCGGTGGTGAAGAGAACAGAAACGCGGCCGCCGCTCACCTCGGCCCGGACTTGCTCTTCTGTCTCCAGAGCGATGGGAGGTTCGTGGATGCGGACATGGATTTAGAAGAGCGGTCCGGTTGCCGAGAGCGGATCGCGGGCATGAACTCGCGTTGTCCTCCCGCCTGGAATGATTCCTCCCGCCCCGCTTCCTCAGGCTGGGGCGAGTGACGCCAGGAGCTCCCATCCCATTGCGCACACGCCACTCCCACAGCACACCCTGGCATTACATCCCACCCCTGCATTACATCCCACCCCGAGTAATCATGCCGGCGGCACGCCCTGGTTTCTGAACCGAAAATATTTTTTAAAAAAACAAAAAATATCCCGGAGTTTCTGGATAAATGTTTACATGAACCAAAATCACAATTAAAAATGTACGTTCTCCGAGGTTGCCCTTACAATAGAAAAGGCACCCACTTTGAACAGAGTTGGGACAGACCAAACTTTGTGCTCGGAACACAAAGGCCCTGTTCAGATCAGGAATTCAGGAAGAATGTCTTCAACTAGAAAATGGTTAGAATGTGGAAGCTGTAATCACATGAGCCGCCGAGGTTAAAAACACAGAGAGAAAGTACAAGGAATGGGGGGATGTGCTCACACAGAGTTTACTGAAAGGTGGGTGAAAGGGGTAATGGGGAGAATAAGCTGCAGTTGGGTCAAGTGACCAGATTCCCTTCTGTAGGTTTTACATTGTACGTAATATATTGCAACAACAAAGCCTGCAAAGTGCACAGTATCTCACGGGCAACGATCTGTTGGAGGAACTCAGTGGGTCGGAGCACAATTAGTGCGAGAAAAGGGATTATCGGGTGGAAACGCTGCCATCAGGATGCCAGCACGATTGGGTTTCGACCCGAATCGTGGACAGGTGCGTTCCTCCCAAAGACTTGCTCTTCTGTTTCCAGAGCGATGGGAGGTTCGTTCTATCCGCTGAATTGCTCCAGCAACACACACAAAATGCGCGAGGAACTCAGCAGGTCAGGCAGGAGGGAAATGAACAGTCGTCGTTTCGGGTCGAGACCAGCAGATTGTTTGTTCCTCCAGATTTCAGTATCTGTAGTCTCTTCTGTCTCCACAGTGTTTCATGAGGTGTTTAAAATTAGTTTGTTATTGGATCAACAGCACATTAATTTTATTAAACACACAAAAAAAGACAAGATGAATCCTTTAGAAAAACTGACCAACTTTCAGACAGGAATGCAAATGCTAAAACGTTTCTTAAAAAGTTGAAAACCATTGTGGAAAACAAGTGGTGAAAGACACATAGGTATTCATTTGAATTGTTACACCCTGATAAACCCACAAGACCAAAGAGAACTCAGTTTCTACATGGGACAAGTAACTACGAAAGTAATGATATTAATCCCACTTTAGAGGCTAGAACAGAAAAATCTAGACCAGTACCTTGGTATTGGAGGTTGTGCTGCTCTGTCAGACAAGATATTAAAACAAGGCCTGTGAAATCTCTTGGTGAATGTAAAAAAAAATCGCAATACTTGGTGTACTGGAAAATACTTATTCCTCAAATCAGAGAATTTAGATTATCTGGCCATTTTCACACTGCTCTTTGTGGGTGCTTGCTGTGCACAAATTGGCTACTGTTTCCTACATTACAACGGAGAGTTCAAAAATTCAGATTGGCTAAAGTGCTTTTACAGCAACACATAAAAAATACTGAATGAACTCAGTAGGTAAAGCAGCATCTATGGAAGGAAATGAACAGTCAACATTTCGGACCGAGGCCCTTCATCAGGATGTCGAGATTTTGCCTCACCTGCTGAGTTCCTCCAGCACTTTTTTTGTGTGTTGCTCCAGATTTCCAGCATCTGCAGTCTCTCTTGTGTTTCTAAAGTGCTTTTGGGCATTTTAATCTTTCTTTCTTCCCTATAATAACAAACCTTCAGCGTACAGGATGGCAAGAGGCTGCAGAGGGTTATAGAGTCAGCCAGCTCCATCACGGGCACAACGTTCCCCCACCATTGAGGACGTCTTCAAGAGGTGATGCCTCAAGAAGGCAGCATCCTTCATTAAAGACCTGCACCATTCAGGACATTCCCCCTTCTCATTACTACCAACAGGGAGGAGGTACAGGAGCCTGAAGACCCACACTCAATGATTTAGCAATAGCTTCTTCCCCTCCACCATCAGATTTCTGAATGGTCTGTGACCACCACCTCATTATTCTGTTTTTACACTATTTTTGTAATTTATAGATTTATGTCTTTGCACTGTACTGCTGCTGCAAAACAACAAATTTCACATCATATTGTCAGTGATAATAAATCTGATTCTGAAACAATGCTTCCAAAAGACAGGTTAAAGCTGTGACGATTTCATCATAAGCCATGAAACTGCAGGTAATCTCCACCCTTACCTGTTGCCTTCTAGGCACGTGTCATTGTTTTGAAGTGCATCATAGCCAGAGTGATTTCTTTCTGGCTAGTAGTCTAACTGGTTTTGTTAAGAAGGTGGTTGCATATGGAGGAAATGCTGCTTCTAGCTGCTGGACTTGATTGGGCAATTCATCTATCAACCATATAGATGTAAATGAAAGGATGGGTTTATGGACGGAATTTCTAGTGCCCATCCTCCACTCAAAGTATTTTTCTGCATTTTAAAAAAATCCCTCACTTTTATTGGGAGAAGCTGTGTAGTTTCTGGTGTGTTCCATTTTCTCTGTTCTTTAAAGACTGTTCTCAAACTCTTTGCTGGAGCCCACATATACGCTCCACAAATTGGATAATGCTTTGTTGTTAACTGACCCAAAGTTAACATAAAACAAAACTTGTCGAGTAGAAACTAGAGAGCTAGTGACCTGTAGTCACGCATGTTAGTCTATGAATTCATTAAACCTCACCCTACAACGAGACAGTCTTTCAGAAAATCCTACTGATACCGAGTCCTTAAGTCATCTATATTCCTGGTTAGCACATGACTCTCAAGATGCTCTTAATCAATTAACAAGTTGTCCCCCTTGTTCAAGTAATTGATTAAAATTCTCTTGTTTGCATCATACATGTCACTAACCAATTTGGTCTCAATTTTTGGCCCCTGTTCCTTTTCACTTAACTCATGCTAGTAGTTGCATGCTTACTTATCTCTCAGTCCTGATACAGCAATAATCAAAAAGTTAGTAATCGATGGGAAAGGGCATGATGTGATGTGATGCAGAGCAATGGTTACTGCATTAAAACTACAGAATGGTGCTCGTCCACTTTGTGGTTTTGTATGTGAAAGGAGTTTTAGAAGGCATGTCGAGTTAGCTAGACAATGGCCCATGCCAAAATACTCATCATTTAATTATTTAATTACTCATCTCACTGCACAGCTTCTTCACCTTTACCACCGGAAACAAAGTTGATTTCTAATGTTGTATCATATTGCAGTAACATGTTACTATTTACAATTGGAGTTAACCCCACTTGTTTGGGAAAATCATTTCATTTATGTTTAATCTTTAAATTAAATGGATTGAAATAGTTTGTTTTTGTGGTATGCATAGAGCCTGGATTGCAATTAGCATTTCATTCACTTAAAATTCTGTTCAAGCAAAACAAACATGTTGGGGAAATAAATACATAACAAAAATAATTCATTTAAAAACAGACTTCAAGATTGATGAATGGTTTGTTTCCAAGGAAACAGTAGGTTTAATCAAATATAATGTGCAAGCAGGCAGATTCTGCCTCTTCCACAATAGGGAGCAATGCCCAAATAAATTATTATGCAATCTACTGCACTTTGTTGTGCTATGTTGCTGTAGCATAAAGGTTAAACAAAGAAATTAAATACAAGGTAGGGCCACCATCTCCAGGTTGCACACTATTCCAGTGTGCAGATACTTCCTCAAAATGCTGCCTTGCCCTACACGACAACAGTGATATCTTCATTACACAGAATTCTAATGGAAAATAAAGGCTGGTTTATCTAATATATAAAAAATATAAAAGGAATGCACATAAATTTCTGGGGTTTCCACAGAGTCCATATCCATTAAAATACCTTCCATTTAATATCCAGAAAGTATATATGGCTCTCAATTTCCAGGAACACAACACTTGGATAATCATTAGCCTTCAGAATTTGGGCAATTTGGAAGATGCATCATTCCGTTCAGAGGTGATGCAAGTTGAAGTCAGATCTTACTGGACCCCAGTGATGTGGTTTGGAAGGCAGCAGGGCTTTCAGCACAGTATTGAGGATGGCAATGTCCACAAAGTGCCTCTGAAATCTTTGACAACCAGCAGAGCCTTGCCCCCAAGGGCTGTAACACCTGTGAGGGGAACCTAATAGTTTTTAAATGCCACTGATATTCAAAGACATTAACATTAGAATAAAAGAATTTAAAAATATTAAAATTGAATTATTAATCCAGTTATTTACAAACACTTATTTACTTTGCTTTAGTTTAATGTCTTTAATTAAATAAAGCAAGAAACTGCAGAGAGTTGTGGACACAGCCCAGCGTGTCACAGAAACCAGCCTCCCCTCCATAGACTCTGTCTATACCTCTCGCTGCCTTGGTGAAGTAGCTAGCATAATCAAAGACCCATCCACCCAGGTCATTCTCTCTTCTCCCATCAGGCAGAAGATACAGGAGCCTGTGGGCACATACCACCAGGCTCAAGGACAGCTTCTATCCCATAGTGATAAGAGTATTGAATGGTTCCCTTATACAATGAAATGGACTCTTGACCTCACAATCTACCTTGTTATGACCTTGCACCTTATTGTCTACTTGCAATGTACTTCCCTGTAGCTGTGACACTTTACTCTGTATTCTGTTATTGTTTTTACCAGTATTACCTTAATGCCCTCTGTACTAGCTCAATGTATCTGCACTGTGTGATGAATTGATCTGTACGAATGGTATGCAAGACAGGTTTTTCACTGTGCCTTGGTACAAGTGACAATAATAAAGCAGTACCAATAAAGACAAGAAAAAAGGAACTTCACTTTGTCCTTTGCCTCCAAACCTGTAGCCCAAGAATCTGCATTGAAATCAATGGAACCCTAGATCTTGTGCTATGCCAGCGATTTCATGGGAAGTAACCAACAAATCTGACAGCTTTGGTTTCCAAATCTGTTTGTAAATCTAGGGTTTAAACATTTGATAGTGAGCACAAGGAAGTCCCAGGCTTACTGCCATTTAAACAGCTAACATCTAGAACTGCCAGCACAATCTGGCCCATTGTGCCTTTTGAACCCAATGAACTTGATGCAACCCACTGGAAATTAGAATCTGATTAGAGGCTAATTTGCCAGCTGACTATATTGTTTCCCACTTATTCAATTTATGCAATGAACTAGATAAATAGAAACCTATTCTGAGGATGGGAACAAGATTGTGTCTTTTGATAAATGCACTGGTGACCAAGCAAATTCCTAAAATACTGCAATTAACGAATCTTGTGACCCTTACTTTGGACTTTCAATGAAGCAGCCAATCATCTGTACCTCTTCCAAATTGACGTACTGAATTAAATGCCCACTCTGTGATGCAGGGCACCTTATTCAGTCTCCAAGGATGTCCCTGAGTTGCCTATCACTTTAATTCTCATTCCACTCTGACCATTCTGCTTTTGGGCTCAAGAAATCAAAGAATCTTATTTTCTGACTTGGCACGGTGCAGGCCTCAGCATTTCACAACAAATTAAATGATTTCAGATAAATAGTCTTTCCAGTTTAAATCAGAACTGGCTAACGTATGAAGAGAGATTCAGCAGATAGAGGAACAGAGTCATTGTGTCATACAGCAGGGAAACAGGCCCTTCGGCCCAACTCATCCATGCTGACTGTGTTGCCCAGCAAGCTAGTCCCATCTGCCCACGTTTGGCCCATAACCCTCCAAACCTCTCCTATTCAAAAAACTTGCTTGCCTTGATGGCTTTTAAATATTGCTTATGTGCCTGCCTCAACCACTATTTCTGGTAGCTCATTCCAAATATACACCATCTGTTGCATGAAGAAGCTGCCCCTGATGTCCCTTTTAAATCTCTCCCCTCTGATCTTAAATCTATGCCCTCCTTGCAAAAAAGACTGTGTTTTCACCCTGTCAATGCCCCTCATGACCTTATATACCTCTATTAGGTCACCCCTCAATATTCTATGTTCCAGGGAATAAAGTCTTAGTCTAGGCAAGCTCTCAGGCCCCCAAGTCCAGGCAACGTCCTGGTAAACCTTTTCTGCACTCTTCCTAGTTTAATAATATCTTTCCTATAACAGGGTAGCCAAAACTGTACACAATTCTCCAAGTGCAGCCTCACCAATGTCTTGAATGCCCTGATGAAGGCCAGCATGTCAAATGCCCTCTTCACCATCCTACCTACCTGTGACAACACTTTCAGCGAACTATGCACTTGCACTCCTCTGTCCCTCTGTTCCATAACACTTGCCAGGGCCCTACTGTACTCATTGTACATCATACAATACTCATTGTATGAGTCGTAGACTGGTTTGATCTCCCAAAATGCAATACCTCACATTTACCTGGATTGAAAACCATTTGCCAATCCTCAGCCCCCATACCTGGCTGATCAAGCTCCCCCTGTAATTTTTTGTAATTTTCTACACCATCGACACCACCTATTTTAGTCTCATCTGCAAACTTACTAAC
>JARFYF010000063.1:29851726-29861760 GCA_030265395.1 Rhina ancylostomus | reverse complement strand
GGAGCAGATGTACTCAGGGAAATGCACAATGGAAATGTGGAGGTTGTTTTGAGAGCACTTGCATGGGGTTTTGGATAGGTTTGTCCCACTGAGGCAGGAAAAGGATGGGAGGGTGAGGGAACCGTGGTTGACAAGATGTGGAATATTTAGTGAAGAGGAAGAAAGAAGCTTAAGGTTTAGGAAGCATGGATCAGACAGGACTCTGGAGAGTTACAAGGTAGCCAGGAGGGAGCTTAAGAATGGACTTTGGGGAGCTAGAAGGGAGCATGAGAAGGTCTTAGTGAGTAGGATTAAGGAAAACCCCAAGGCGTTCTACTTGTATGCGAAGAGTAAAGGTAGGACTGATTAGAGAGAAAGGAGGAAATGTGCCTGGAGTCAAAGGAGGTAAGGGAGATCCTGAATGAATACTTTGCTTCAGTATTCACCTGTGATAGAGACCTTGACGTTTGTGAGGATAGCATAAAACAGGCTGATAACCTTGAACATGTCGATATTAAGGAGGAGGAATGTACTGGAACTTTTGAAAAACATTAGGATAGTAAGTCCCCTCAGGGCCGGACAGGATATATCCCAGAAAACTACAGGAAGAGAGGGAAGAGGGTTCTGAGCCCTTGGCAATGATCTAGTACCAAATGATTGGAGGGTGGCAAATATTATTCCTTTGTTCAAGAAAGGGAGTCGGCATAACCCTGGAAATTACAGACCAGTGAGTCTTACTTCAGTGGTGGGCAAATTATTGGAAAAGATTCTTAGGGACAGGAGTTATGAGGATTTGGAGAAGCATAGTATGACTAGAGATAGTCAACATGGCTTTGTGAGGGGCAGGTCATACCTCACGAGCTTGACTGAATTCTTTGAGGATGTGACAAAACACATTATTGAGGATAGAGCAGTGGATGTGGTGTATATGGACTTTAGTAAGGCATTTGATAAGGTTCCTGATAGTAGGCTCATTCAGAAGGTCAGGAGGCATGGTATCTAGGGAAACTTGTCTGTGTGGATTCAGAATTGGCTTGTCCATAGAAGGCAGAGGGTAGTTGTAGATCGAGCTTATTCTGCCTGGAAGTCGGTGACCAGTGGTGTTCCACAGGGATGTTTTCTGGGACCCCTGCTCTTTATGATTTTTATAAATGACTTGGATGAGGAAGTGGAAGGGTGGGTTAGTAAGTCTGCAGATAACGCGAAGGTTCTTGGTATTGCGGATAGTGTAGAAGGTTGTCAAGGGATACATCGGTACATTGATAGGATGCAAAGCTGGTTGAGAAGTGGCAGATGGAGTTCAACTCGGAAAAGTATGAAGTGATTCACTTTGGAAGGTCTAATTTGAAGGAAGAATACGAGGTTAATGGCAGGATGCTTAGCAGTGTGGACGAACAGAGGGATCTTGGGGTCCATGTACATAGATCCCTCAAGGTTGCCGCACAAGTTGATAGGGTTGTTAAGACGGGATATGGGCCTTCATTAGTCGGGGTATTGAGTTCAAGAGCCACGAGGTACCATTGCAGCTCTATAAAACCTTGGTTAGACCACACTTAGAATATTGTGTTCAGTTGTTCACTTTCACTATAGGAAGGATGTGGAAGCTTTGGGAAGGTTGCAGAGATTTGCCAGGATGCTACCTGGATTGGAGAGTATGTCTTATGTGGATAGGTTGAGCGAGCTAGGGCTTTTCTCTTTGGAGTGAAGGAGGATGAGACATGACTTGATATAGGTATACAAGATGATGAAAGGCACAGATCGAGTGGACAGTCAGAGACATTTTCCGAGGGTGGAAATGGCTAACATGAGGGGTCATCACTTTAAGGTGATTGGAGGAAAGTACAGGGGGGGATATCACAAGTAAGTTTTTGTTTTACATAAAGGGTGGTGGGTGTGTGGAATGCGCTGCCAGGGGTTCTGGTTGAGGCAGATACATTAGGGACATTTAAGAGACTCTTAGATAGGCACATGGATGATAGAAAAATGGAGGGTATGTGGGAGGGAATAGTTAAATTGATCTTGAGAGTAGGTTAAAAGGTCAGCACAACATCATGGCCCGAAAGGCCTGTACTGCACTGTAATGTTTTATGTTCTATGTACGTGAATTACTGAAAGCAAAATGGCATTTGTCTTTATTACAAGAGGATTTGAATACAAGAGTAAGAATGTCCTACTATAATTATATATTTTAAAAAACATATTTGGAGTATTGGTGTACAATTCTGGCCTCGGGTAACTAAAATTTGCCCTCACGGAATTCACAAAAAACTACCAATAAGTCTGGGATATGGAATAAACAACAAATGCCGCAAAACAACAAATTACACGTCATCTGTCAGTAATAAATCTGATTCTGATTCTAAAAATTCAGTTTCATGAAAATTATGTGAAAGAAATAAGTAAACAAAATTTTTTTTCAGCTTGCATTTCTTGCTAAATGTACAGATGATGCAGCTGTGCGTTAAGGAAAATTATGATATCGATTTTTCTGGGAACACAACCCCACTGTAACACAGGGGTTGCCTGTTCTTATAAAAGAGAGGATACAGCAAGGATTCACCAGACTGGTTCCTTGGTTGGCAGGTGTGTTATAGGAGGAAAGATTGAGAAGGCGAGGCCTTTATGCTTTGAGGTTTACAAAAATGAAATGTGACCACATTGAAACATACAAAAATTTTAAAGGGTACAACAGGGCAGTTATGGAGAGGAAAATTTCCCTGGCTAAGGAGTCTAAAATGATAGGTCTCCGTCTAAAAATAAGACTGAAATGAGGAAATATTTCTTCACCTAGAGGTTGGTGAAGCCTTGAAATTTACTACACAAGAGAGCTGAGGAGACTCAGTCAGTCATCTGTTGTATTCAAAACAAGAATCTCTGGATATTAAAGGAAACAAGGCACATGGAAATAAGAATATAGCCCCAAGGTGGAAGATCAACCATACTTTTGTTGAGGGGTGGAGCAAGCTGGAAGAGCGAAAACAGACTGCCCCTATTTCTTATGTTTTTGAATTGTGTTTAGTATTAGTATTAAAACCAAAACCATGTCAACAAGAACAGCACCCATTAATAAACTGAGCTTAAAAATGAATTTGTTATTAAAAAACATGGAAGCCTTTTAGTACTGGTCGACAAAAGAATATCAAAGGCAACATGAGGATTTTTTTTAAAACACAGCCAGTGGTTAACATCTAGAAAGCACTGTGACAAATTAGTGGATTCCGATTCACTCATGGCTCTCCAAATATAAGTGGATCAGTACTGAAAGATAAAAACTGCAGGTCTCTAGGGAAAAAGCAGAACAGTGATACTAGTTATTCTTTCAAAAAGATAACATGAACCTGAAATGACCTCTCTCTCTGGTATTACCATCCTATGATTTAGTTCACTTCTGTTTATGGGATCTCATTTCATACAAATTAGCTACTGGATTTCTACTCAATAACAATGGCTACAGTACAAAAGTACTTGACTAGCAACATTTTGGAATGTTCAAAGGGCTTTATAAATGGAAAGTATGTACTTTCCAAATGCAATTAACATTGTACTCTTTTACATCTCTCCTGATCAACTGAGTCATCTCTCTCTCTCACTCAGGTTCACACTGAGACTCCTCCCTTTTGCTCTGAAGAAATGCCAGCATTCCTCTCTCACTATGAATGCTTTTCCCATTCCCTCCTCCATATCCTCCTAAAACATTAAGCGTACGGAGTAATTTTGTTTAAACCATCAACCTCATCTGTTTCTTTTTTTGAGTATATACTGCGTTGACTTCCTCCTTTCCTCTGCCTTTTCACTGCAATCCATCCCTCCTTCCTCTGTGTTTCATGCCTGCCAAGCACTGGGTCTGCTCTTACTATGTAAAGTGCCATCTCCTCTCCAACTGCCATGCACTCCACTCCCTCCCTTCAAATCCCAACTTGCCATTCTCAGCCCCACGATTCTCAGTTGTATTCAGTAAAACTGTATACTAATCATTATGCATATTCAGCATCAATGCCTGTTCACTAAGGAATTCAGCATTCCAGTATCCTAATCAGCAATCCAAGGCTTTGGTGTTGAATCTTCCTAAATGCAATATTGGACCCTCCTACTGTACTAGTCATGGGTATGTCTGATTGGGATCTAGATTCATTTCATTTTGTGTTAGCATATCCATAAATGATAACTTGATTCCCAAAACATGATCAACAACAAATGCTAACGGAAGGCAAGTATGACACTATTAAATGGGACTTTGCTCAAGTTTGAAGAGTTTGGGAAAGTTTTACTTTACAGTAGCCATACAGTTATACTAGAAAAATCTAGCTTAAAAACTAGTTGCCACATGCTCTATTTCATTAAACTTGCAGCTGTTTTATTGAACATACATTAAAATAAACTTACAATTAAAATAAACTTCCATTTAATTTATTTGCAAGATAATTTTTGAGAATTTGACCACAAAATCCATGCTCAAACGCCAATGCTAAAATTGCTAAATTAACCAACTTGAAAGAGGCACTATCAGATGAGATATGAAACTAAGGCCCCATATGTTTAAAGTGGCTTCGAAAGAAAGTAATGGCACTATTCACAGAAGAGCAGTAAAATCTTTCCCAATATCCTGACTGAAACCAATCTCAGTAATAGATATGTAATAGAGCGAAGGATGGGTCTGGCCCCGTGGCCACACAACGCCCCAGTCAGCTGGACGTTGCCGCACTACCTGTCCTTCATGGAGAAGTTCTTCCGGACCAACCCCTTTGACCACAAATCGATCAGGCAGTGGACAGCATGGAACATCCTGCAGACACTGCAGGAGAAGGACTCGATGGACACTGTGGGGTGGTTCCTTGAACAGACTGTCCAGATTATGAATAATGTTTATTAAAAAAAACAGCAGTACAGAGGAACAGGGGGCTTAAGGCACAGCACAGGAAAATGGAGTTGAAGTGAAAGATCAGATTAGCCATGATCTTACTGAATGGCAGACTGGGCTCTATGGTGTATTCCTCCTCCCACTTCCTGTTTGGAAGTCAGCTTTCCCTCAGTAGAATATGAGACTTTATTAAGTTAGGCTGTTTTTATTTTAACAAAGACATTGTGAAGAAGACAGGAGTGAAATATTTCAACACTATCAAATTTACCACCAAAGTGTAACCACAAGTTGTTCAAATAAGAGATACGGAACATATCATTGCCTTACTGTAATCCTTTTATATTCAATATATCATATAATTTCTAAAGCA
This sequence comes from Rhina ancylostomus, assembly GCA_030265395.1. Taxonomy (NCBI): domain Eukaryota; kingdom Metazoa; phylum Chordata; class Chondrichthyes; order Rhinopristiformes; family Rhinidae; genus Rhina; species Rhina ancylostomus. The sequence goes on along the minus strand of JARFYF010000063.1, from coordinate 29,856,553 downwards.
GAGGAAATAACTTCTCACCAACGATTGTAGCAAATGTCAAACATTAACTTCAGACCCATTATTTTACCAGTGATCTCCTATTTTTATGCATGCTGCAGTGAAAGATGAGTGACGTCAGAAAACTCGATGTCCATTTCCGATTAAGGAAATGCTTTAATGTAACATTCATTGTTCTTCTTGGCTGGCACTTTTAAAAACAGAAGCTGTATTGTTTTAAAAGCCCAGAAGCAATAAAATTTATTTCAGAAACATCACAAAGTAGTGCAATGTTAATGATAATACCATTTGTTTCTTGGAATACACTGCCCAACAGGAATAACTGTCATTGCAAAAACAACAAAAAAACTGAAAGTAACTGGTTCCTTTTGTACAATAAAATAAAAGTCTTCAGAGGGGCAGAATCAGACAAAATTTGACACCATGTTACATATGGATATTATATAATAGATGGGCAGAAACCCATCAAAGGAGCTGGTCAAATAACTTACAAAGTGGGGGTGGCATGGTAGCATAGCGGTTAGCGTGATGCTATTACAGCGCTAGTGATCGGGGTTCAATTCCCGTCGCTGTCTGTAAGGAGTTTGTACGTTCTCCCGTGTCTGTGTGGGTTTCCTCCGGGTGCTCCGGTTTCCTCCCACATTCTAAAAATGTACGGGTAGGTTAATTTGGGGTTTAAAATGGGCGGCGTGGACTCTTTGGGCCAGAAGGGCCTGTTACCACACTGTAAATAAATTTTTTTTTTAATTTTAAAAAATTAAGTGTCAGTGAATACCACAAAAGGCATGGACACAGCGCAATTTGGCCCGACAGTGCTATTGAACACTGTTGTGAATTTCGACACTGAAGTCAGTTTATGCCTGCAAGTAATATCAAAACACTTTATCGGACAAAAAGAAAAATTGCTGGAAACACGCAGCAGGTCAGGCTGATTCTGTGGAGGAAGAACCAGAGTTCATGTTTCCGAATGAAATGCTGTCTATCGGGCTCAACTCAGACTCGGTGCATTTTGTGCAGATAAATCCAGCTGTATTTTTTCACTAAAGGCTTCCAAAAGACAGTTATTAAAAGACCGTCGGAATAGGGACATGAATAGGAAAGGTTTGGAAGGTGAAATATGATTTTTAAGTGATCACTTCAAATTTGCCCATTATAAAATTAGTCATTAAAGGGAGTTGTGAATCGCCAGACTCCCAAAGCAGGAAAATGCACATCATTGAATGCATATTTAATAAAATGGTTTCTGCTTGAGGCATAATCAGGCAATTGTGACCAAAATGTATTTGAAATTATGTTGGTGAGATTTTGGGTCAAGCTTCCTCTATAATTTATTTGCATAATCATAAACATTAAATCTGCCTGATTCAGTGCATTTTGGTAGCGTAAAAGGCAGCTTTGTTTTAATCCCAATAAAATGTATTCCTTGATGTATTTAAGAGTGGTAACCTGCTGAGGTTTTACTTTTTCAGCTGACGGTGGGTTTATTGCCAGAATTAAACATTGTTGTTTTGTGGCCTGTACTCGCCCATGTGTTGAATGATTTAACACACTGAAAATGACTCGATTTTAAAAAAGTAGTAAACTCGGCCTTTTCAATCCTCATTGGTATGAACACAGGCCTTGAGTTATCAGGAGAGGTTTGGGCAGGCTAGGATTTTATTCCTTGGAGCATAGGAGACTGAGGGGTGACCTTATAGAGGTGTATAACATCATGAGGGGCATAGATAAGGTGAATGCACACAGCCTTTTTTCCAAGGGAAAGGAAACCAAAAACTAGAGGGCACAAGTTTAAGGTGAGAGGGGAGAGATTTAAAAGGGACCTGAGGGGCAACTTCTTCACACAGAGGCTGGTGGGTGTATGAAATGAGCTGCCAGAGGGAGTGGATGAGGCAGGTACAATAACAACATTTAAAAGATACTTGAACCAAATGCGGGAAAATGGGACTTGCTAAGGTGAGCACCTTGGTTGGCATGGACAAGTTGGGCTGAAGGCCTGTTTGGTATTGGTATTGGTTTATGATTGTCACTTGTACCGAGGTACAGTGAAAAACTTGTCTTGCACACCGATCGTACAGATCAATTCATTACACAGTACAGTTACATTGAGTTAGTACAGAGTGCATTGAGGTAGTACAGGTAAAAACAATAACAGGATACAGAGTAAAGTGTCACAGCTACAGGGAAGTGCAGTGCAGGTAGACAATAAGGTGCAAGGTCACAACAACGTAGACTGTGAGGTCCAGAGTCCATCTCATTGTATAAGGAAAATCCGAATTGATGAAGAATTAGGAAAATCCAAAGGGCCTGTACTGTGCTGTGATGTTCCATGCCACATGCATGATAGATAAATGGGGGGCTGTGTGGGAGGGAAGGGTTAGATAGAGCAGGATAAAATGTCGGCACAACATCGTGGGCCGAAGGGCCTGTACTGTTCTATGTTCTAAAAGAAAAGAATATTTGGTGTTAGGTCACTTATTTGTCATGATCTCATGGAATGATGGGAAAGACTTGAGAAGCCAAATGGTCTACTCCACGTAGCTAAATATTTCAATACATCTCATGTTTTACTGTGGTCAATATCTGTCCCTATCTAAAGTGAATGATAGAAAGTCTCCAATGAAAATTTAGAAGCTTCGAGATATCACTGAAAAGGATGCTCTCTTTGAAATTTGTCTTGTTGTACTGAAAGTAGATAATTCTAGAAATGAATAGCAGAGCTTTCAAAATAAATCAGCTTCATGGAAAATTGTTTCTGAAAACTCCACATATTCAAATAACAAACACAATGTATATATTCTCCTTTAAAATTCAGATTGTTTGAGACTCGGTTTGTTACTTGTAGTATGTGCAAAGCAACATTTTAATACACAATCAAAAATTCTTTCCAAGGATGTCCATGAGCAAATATTGAAAAGTTTACATCTTTACTAAGAACAAATACTTCAGTTTTAGCATCTTTTCATTGTGGCAAGTCCTTGGACTTTTATTCAGTACACAATTTAGCTCCCATTCATTTAGAGATCCTTGTAATCATCTTTTCTGTCAATTTACCTCAGATCAATTTTGTTGCTGAGGTGTATAAAGGAAACATTCATCTCTGATGGGCTAACCCAGTAATTAAACAGATTGTTTCACTGACCCACACTCAGAGCTTTGTCCATTCTCCACACTGTGGAATGTTGGCAGTCGTGAGCCCTTCTGCAAATCTTTTTCAGCTGTTGTCAAGCTCAAGGCCAATTAGACAGAACTGATTGTTTGGACACATTTTAAATAAAATGTTGTAATCACTTTTTTTTGTAATAAATAGTGTCATTTTTAAATTCTTTATGTTGCAACACTTATTTTAAAGGATGTTTATCCCAGCTCGGGAAAGTTTAACCTATCAAAAATATTTCATTTTTATTGATAGGTATTATTGACAATGTTGGTTAACTATTATCTTCTTTAATAATTTCATTATTTGCGTTTCATTATTTCTTAATAAGTTACTTATTCCTTACTAAGTGTTACCTTTTTCATAAATGATTATTTGAGCTGATCAGTTTGACGGACAGCAGATATGCAGACCATCACATTAAGTTCACATGCAGTATGAAGAACACGCTTGTGCGTTAATAGGCAGTGTCCAGATTTAACTGTGATGCCGTGTTACTGGAATACTAAAATTACACCCGCCTATCTGCTGGACCCTTAAGTTGGCATGGGTAGGAGACTCAGCTCACTCACAGTATCAGACTTCCCCTGGGTCTGGGATAATGGAGGAAGAGCCGCTGAAACCCTGGGAAATAGCGAGGAACGCTAGCCTTCCATGGATTTTTCGCCACAGTTACTGGGACAAATGCAACGACCGCGAACTCCACTATTCGAAACAAAAGCCAATGTGGCTGTTTCCCCAGTCTCTTAATGTAATTGCAACACGATTTGCCTGGATTCACAACTGGAACCTGATTACCACTTGAAGTATTACTTGGCAAGGGAAATAATGTTCTATTTTGCCTAATACTAAGACCAAATATAATAATTATGCACAGAATGTACATTTAAATCAGAAAAAAAAGAGGGTAAAGTTTTCTAAGATTTTCCACCCAAGGAACCTTCCAAAAGATCAGCCATTCAAAGTGTTAGGTAGCAATGTCGAGTGTGCGAATAACGGGAGCTGCTGGGGGGTGTTGCTGAGCAGCACAGCCTCTGTCCCTCCAGTCCCAGCTCCCTTGCAGCCCCTGCCATTTACGTTCAGTGAAAGATACCCTCCCAACTTTCCAAAACAACACGGAACCAAGAAACGGATTGGGAAGCACGACCGACCTGCTTAAAGCGCGCAAAATGTTCAGCTGCAGCACCTGCTGCAATAAGAAATTAAATGCAAACATATAACACAAAACCTGCTTGCATTAACAATTAATAAACTGACACACAAGTGCACCCACCGCGAAGGAGAAGTCTGCCTCGCCGCCTGTCGTGACCACGGTCATTAAACACCCCTGCAGATTCTGGCAGGTGGAAATAAAGCAGAGCGGTTTAAAAGACGGAGTTACTTGGGGTTTAGAAACCGAACGACTTTCTTCCAGCTCCCCACGTAACCCCCAGGGCAGCCGTAACTGTCAATCACGCATGAGAGCCGCCCACCCTCAGCTGCCAGTCAGGCCAAGTGGGCGGATCAACTGCATGGCACCGCCTCCCCTCGGCTGCCAATCACACCAAGTGGGCGGATCAACCACATGGCACCGCCTCCCCTCGGCTGCCAATTGCTCCTCCTGAGACAGGTCCCAGGATCCAGGCTGACCTGTTCTGTCGGCTCTCTGGAGGCTGATGGGGGCTTGTGTGAATCCG
>JARFYF010000063.1:29786099-29796596 GCA_030265395.1 Rhina ancylostomus | reverse complement strand
TACTCAACAGGTTAGGCAGCATCTGTGAAGAGAGTTTATGTCTCAGGTTGATGAGATTTAATCAAAACTGATGAACCATCAAATATTTGAAGGTGTAGAGTATAGAATATCATGCAACACAGAAGGAATCTAATTGACCCATCAAACCATGCTGACCCTTTGAAAGAGTTGCCAATTTAGTCCCACATATCACTTTTTTTCCTGCAACCCTGCACATTTGTTCTTTCAAGTTGGTATTGTTTAGATGGAAACATTCCCTCAGAATTATGCAGGCAGGTCTGATACAGATTTAAGATTAAAGTTCAATACAAGGAGATGATATGATAAGTAACATTGCTTCTAGGACTAAAGCACAACACTTAAAGATGTTGGAAAATAGAATAAATGAAGTATTATGCCATTGTTCAGGCATCAAATTTATTGAACTGAATTATATAGAATATACAGCACTAAAAAAAGCCCATTTTGTCAAATTAGTTTGGTGCATACACTCCTGTTCTAGCTGCCTAATTTTTCATTCCCCTTTCTCTCATGCCCCCGGTTGCCTTTTGAAAGCATTTGAACCACATTTTTTGATACATTTTTTTGAAAGATCAATTTACAATAAAGGCTGAAATGAGTATTAAATGTGGGAAACAAAAACTGAATTCTTGACCTAACCTAGAAGTGACAGTTATGACATCAAATTGTGAAACCAAAATTAGGATTCAAGTGTCCGTAAAAACTAGAATTCAAGTAAAACTAAAGTTCAAGAGAAAAGGAACAGTCTGAAACTGAAACTAAATTTATTTCTGTCAGCAAATAGCATTGTTTTGGAATTCAGTCACAGGTGAGGAGACATCAGAAAAATTGGATAGTTATGACTGACTTAAAAAAACTTTTAAGATTCAAATGATTTTCTAAAAGGAAATTTAAACAATAAGTGAGCCTATATGGAGCCTTTAATAATCACAATCAATTACGTTTATTTTATACTTAAGTATCTAAATAATTTATTTAATACAGGTAAGTAGGTTGCATGGTAATAGAACCATACATTCACAGCAAACAAAAGGTGGCCCATCCTGCCTATTTTTAGTTGGTCCTCCAATTACTTGTGCACTCCTCCCCTTATCCCACAGCAAACTTTTCTTTTTCAAATGAGTATCTAGTTTATCAAGTTCCTATTGAATCAACTTCTACTAATGCATTCCAGAAACTCATGCGTAGAAAATCTAGGAATCTCTGCCACAGAGGTTTTGTCTATGTGTATTTTATTCTTTGTAACTGATTATACCATTTCATAATGTTTAAAAAATGATATCTCTTTTATTCTTAGTTTGTTTTCAAGTTTCGTACAGCAAAGAATCAGGACCATTACCTGCAAGCTTCACACCTTGAAGAACGTGATGCCTGGGTGAAAGACATGAAGAGGGCCATTCAGTTTATTGAAGGTGGTCAGAAGTTTGCACGAAAATCAACAAGAAAGTCTATCAGGTTGCCAGCAGATATAAATTTGGGGTAAGAAACTCAAAAGATCCATTTTCCCTGCTTATGTCTGCAGGTATGGCAGTAAATCAATTGGAATTGGAATTGGTTTATCATTGTCACATGTATTGAGGTACAGTGAAAAACTTGTCTTGCATGCTGTTCATAGAGACAAATTCATTACACAGTGCATCAAGAAATAATAAAATTCAGAATAAACTATTACAGTTACGGAGAAAGTGCAGTGCAGGCAGACAATAAGGTGCAAGGTCATAATGAGGTGGATTGTGAGGTCAGGAGTCTATCTTATCATACTAGGGAACCATTCAATAGTTTATAACAGAGGGGTAGATGCTGTCCTTGAGCCTGGTGGTTCATGCTTTCAGGCTTTTGCATCTTCTGTGTGATGGGAGAGGGGAGAAGAGAGAATGTCCTGGGTGGGAGTGGTCGTTGATTATGTTGGCTGCTTTACCGAGGCAGCGAGAAGTGTAGACAGAGTCCACGGAGGGCAGGTTGGTTTCGTGATGTGCTGAACTGATTCCACAACTCTCTGCAGGTTCTTGTGGTCACAGGCAGAACAGTTGCTATACCAAGCCATAATGTATCTGGATATGATGCTTTCTATGGTGCATCAATAAAAAATTGCTGAGGGTCAATGGGGACATGTCAAATTTCTTTAGTCTCCTGAGGAAGTAGGGGCACTGGTGAGCTTTCTTGGCTGTGGCATCTATGTGGTTGGACCAGGATAGGCTATTTGTGATGTTCACTTCTAGGAACTTGAGGCTCTTAACTCTCTTAACTCTCTTGACCTCAGCACCATTGATGTAGACAGGAGTATATGCACCGTCCCCCTTCCTGAAGTCAATGACCAGCTCTTTTGTTTTGCTGACATTGAAGGAAAGGTTGTTGTCATGACACCATGTCACTAGGCTCTCTATCTCCTTCCTGTACTCTGACCCATCATTATTTGAGTTATAGCCCACTTTGGTGGTATCATCTGCAAACTTGTAGATGGAATTAGATCAGAATCTTGCCATGCATTATATAGGAATTACAGTAGGGGGGCTGAGGACTCAGCTTTGTGGGGCACTGGTGTTGAGGATAATTGTGGCGGAGGTGTTGCTGCCTATCCTTACCAATTGTGGTCTGTTGGTCAAAAAATCAAGGATCCAGTTTCAAAGGGAGATGTTGAGTCCTAGGTCTAGGAGATGAGTTTGTTTGGAATTACAGTACTGAAGGTGGAGCTGCAGTCAATAAACAATAATGTAATGTAAGTGCTCATCTAGATGCTTCTTAAATGTTGTGAGGGCATCTGCCTCCACCACCTTCTCAGGCAATGCATTCCAGACTGCAACCACCTTATAGGTGAAAACAAGACTTCTTCAGATACCCTCCAAACCTCTTACTCTTCCCATTAAACCTGTGCCCTCTGGTCTTAGACACCTCTACCTTGGGGAAAAGTTTCTGACTATCTTACCTATCAATGTCCTCATGATTTTGTACAGTTCTATTAGGTTCCCCCTCCCCCCAGCCTCTTCTGCTCCAAGGGAAACAAACCTATCCAGCATCTCCTCGTAACTGAAAAAAATCCATCCCAGACAATCTCCTGGTGAATCCTGCACTCTCTCCAGTGCAATCACTCCCTTCTTACTGTAGCACACAGTATTCCAGCTGTGGCCTAACTGATGTTTTATAAGGCTTAACCAATGTTTTATGAAACCTAGTCAATGAGTCATGAGGATAAGCCAATGTTTGAATAATAAGTTATGAACAAAGAATGCATAATTATTGGAAAATTGGGGAGATCCTGCCTGGAGAGACCAGAGATTGCAGATGCTGGAATCTAGAAGAACAAACGATCTGCTAGAGGAACTCAGTGGGTCAAGCAGTGTCTCAGAGGGGTGGAAGGAATGGTCAACGTTTGGGGTTGAGATCCTGCATCAAGATTGAGACATGCCTGGCCTTCTGGGCACAATGTACAACCCTTCATTTTGTAAATGTTATGTTCCTTTGTTTATATTCTCACTATGTAACTGCCCCAATTTTATAGCTTTTGTTCATTTTCTCTGTCCCTAACTCCTGCATTGATCCATCACTCAGATGACCTCTACTACATATCTCCATTAGCAACTCTGGTGCCATCCTATCAGAGATATTTCCTTTCTCTTATCCATCCCTCCTTCACTATCTCTGCAATTTAAAACTAACAATTTCTTTCTTTCCCACTTCTGATAAAGGGTCTGTGACCTGAAATGTTAACTCTCTTTCCACAGGTGCTGATTGACCTGCTGAGTGTTTCCAACATTGTGGGCTTTTGTTCCAGATTTCTAGTTTCTGCAGTATTTTGATTTTCATCTAGCTGTATCTCTCTTTCTTTGTCTTATATGAGTGCAGATCCATAGTAATATGGTTGGTTCCTAACTGCCTCTGCCTGAGCAAGTCACTTAATTCAAGAGGAATTATTGAAAGGGCTTGCCAAAAAAGCTCACATCCCATGAATTTTAAAAAAATGCACCTACATGGCAATTTATCAAATGCATTCTGAAAATTAATTTATGGAACAACTATTTGATTCCATTTATTACACTTTAACATCATTATTAGATTCAATGTTACATATAATTGAATTTAAACCTTTTTATACATTAAATGTAACTTCTCTCAACTTATAGTCCTCAGAACCTTCATAAGTGTTAAAGAAAGGCGATGAACAAACAGGTATCTTTCACGTGTTTTAAGATCTAGGAAAGCAGCTTTAATTTTGAAGTTAGTAGCAAAGCAACCGTTAATGTTTGAGTGCCTAATGAGAGTTTACTTCATTGATTTTATCCACTGCACTACCTTGACACAGCAGATACGATTCTCTCCAAGTAGACAGTTTTATGGAGGCCGTTGAGCAACTTAAGGGGTGAAGAAGCAAATAATTTAGTTTTTAAAATAATGTTAATAAAGACGTATTAAAATGTTGGTGTCACCGTAAATATACAGATTCGTAGGTGAGTAAACCTGGCCTCTTTAAAAAAAAGCTGCCTATCCAGGATAAAATCTGGGTCTCCTCCCCTCAGTGCGACTCTTGTCCCAGCGAGCAGGCGGTGCTGACGTAGCAGTCGGTTTGTTATCATTCCCTGAAGATGGCGTCGATCATGGAAGGGCCTCTCAGCAAGTGGACCAACGTTATGAAAGGATGGCAGTACCGCTGGTTCGTGCTCGACTACAACGCTGGCCTACTGTCTTACTACACGGTGAGTGGATTCGAGGTGACTTTGTGGCCTCGCCGGGGAGGGCTGGGTGGAAGCCTTGCCTGGCTTGGTGTTCGGCGGGGTTTTCATCCTCACCCATTTGCCTCCACGGCAGGGAACATTCCTGCATCACACAAACTTGATGGCGAGGCAAGACAGGGCCCGGCCCCTCGTGGGATGCAACGGGGTGCGCGAGTGACGGAGCAATTGTCCAATCGCGTTCCTAGTTCGTCAAGACGGCCCGTCAACTAAATTGGGCCAGCCAATGAACATATAGTAAATGGGCGGGACTTCCAGTTAGAGGGTTAGGCTGGTAGGTGAGGGTAGGTTATGTGGTTTTATGATAACGGAGGGGGTCTATTGGGTGGTGGCTTTGTGTTTCTTTCCCCCCCCCCACTGGTGTGCAAAGTGCTCTACAGAGTATAGTAAATCCACACCATCAGTTGGGGAAATAATAGGTATATTCTACAAAAGAATGACCCACAATTTAAGGATGTATGTTCTGTCCATTGAAGAGTGTTCGTTTATTATCCGCACCCAACGTTCATACTAAGATGTTTTCTAAACCCTGTTTCCTTTGTTTATAAACGCACAGTATAGTCATCGAATTCTGCTTCATTTACATCCACAATCAATAAAAAGTTTTATAAATATTTATAAAAGCACTGTTTTTTATAATTTTGCATTATATGTGAACGTTTAGCTCATTTGCAAACAAAATGTCATTACATGTGAACCAGGATTGGAAAAAACACCCCTAAACAAACCTGTAAAATTCACAGCATTCTGAAATGTTAAAGGATCTCATTTTTCTGAGGAAATGTTCTCATGGTATTGCTGCTGTCCTTGTGTAAAACACGGTCATGTTAGTGGATGGTTAAAAGACAAAAAGCCTTACTGGCCTTATTTAAAATTACTCTACTCTTCTTCTTCAGTGTTGGTTAAAATGGTACGTTGATTCTTTTTCTCCAGATGGTGCAAAGTGAATTTGGTACTGAAATGTGTTATTTCTTCACTTGGAGGGTGGTGAATCTTTGGAATTCTCTATCCTTTGGTTGTGGAGATTCAGTCGATGCTAACATTTGAAGCTGAGATTGCTAGATTTCTGGATCTTCAAGAAATCAAGTTATAAGAGGTAGAAGATCAACTTTGATCCAGTTGAAGGGTGGAGTTGGCTTGAGAGACTGAAAGGGCTACTTCTGCTCTAGTTTCTTGTTTATCCTCTGTAAGAAGTGAGATTATTTTGACCTTCATAATAGATAAGTAATCACAGTTTATCAGGACAGCTGCATTTTCCCTTTACTCCTTGAAACCTTTTGCTGACAATTATTCCATGTTGTGGAGAAACCATCTATTTGGTGTTCATTTAATTTCATGTTTATGTGTATATAAATATTTTTGAAATCTTCAGACCATTGAGCTCTTATGATGACTGTTAATGACAATGAGCATTATTTTGCATGATTTGGCACTGCCCTATCTTTAATTTTGTATGAGAGGTCCTAACTGGATCTATAGTAAATAACAAAGCACTTGTACTTCAGATTAAAAGTAATTCTATTTGTTAGAGGCTGGTTCCCTCACAACATTGAAGTAATTAGATAAACATTTGAAATGTAATGGCAAAGAGGCTATAAACTGAGTACTGGAAAATGTGATTTGTCTAGATAGGTACTTGGTGGCCAGCATGGACATGGTGAGATGAGCGACTTGTTTCCATGCTGTATTATTTTATTTGTCCTCTAGACCTTGACCTATTCATGTGGTGATTGTATTTGGTGAAGAATAGGATATTTAAAAAAAATATATCCCACACATCCACACCCCAGCACCAACACCCCTCTTTGTGTATATAGTAATAAAGGCTAGATCAGTGCTGGTTGGCTCTGTTTCCTTCCTCCTGAAATGCATGAATCACAATCTCCAGTGGTTCCATGTAACTTTCAAATATCTGCTCTAATTATACTAGATCTTCAGTGTGCCTCTGACTTTGATCTTCATGTATTGTTATCAAACCAGTTGTGCTCAAAACAGTTGTGTTTCAGTTGTGCTCAAAACAGTCTTCAGAATCGGTGGTTACAGCAAGGAAGGATACCATTTGGCTTGCTGAATCCATACCAGTGAGGCACAAGATAAATCTATTTCGTTCCTCTCATTGTAGCCTTGTGAATTACTTTCTTTCCACTACTTATCTTTTTGAATAGTGCAGTTGAACCTGCCTCCACTATTATTTCTGGCAGTATATACCAGACCTAAACTACTTTCTCTGTTTATAGATAAAAATCTTCTTCCTCATTACTTGAATGGCCAATCCTTTTTTTTGGGGCGACTGATTCCACAGCTAAGGAAAATGTCATCCCCATATCAACTCTGTCAAGCGACCTGTAAGAATTTTGTACATTTCAATGGGATCATCTCTCATTTTTCCTAAGAGTACAGGCCTGGTCTGCTTAATCTCTCCTCCTTGTGACAAATGTGCAAAGCTTGGGATCAATCTAGCAAAGCTTAAAAGCACTCCTATTACATATTCTTTCCTGTGGAGGAACACTAGACCTGGATACAATACTCCTGATGTGGTGTCATCAGGGTACTAACAATTGGAGCTAGCCATCTGTATTGTTGTATTCAAATCCCCTTACAATAAAGGTCAACAAACTGTTGCATAGTAGGGGAATTTTTTGCGTAGTAGGGAAATTTTTGCATAGAAGGGGAATTAAGGGTTATGGGGGAAAAGGCAGGTAGGTGGAACTGAGCCCATGGCTTGATCAGCCATGATTTTATTGAATGCTGGAGCAGGCTCGACAGGCCAGATGACCGACTCCTGCTCCTATTTCTTATGTTTACCTTCCTAATTGCTTGTATACCAGTATTTTAACTTAGTGATGTGTGGAAGGACACCTAGGTCCCTTCAAACTCCAGCAGCTTTTAGTCTCTTGTCATTTATATACTCACTGGTTTTATATATTCACTGACTTTTCTGTTTTTCTGACCAAAATGAATGATCATACTTTTTTTTGTTTCTCCAGCAATATTCCATTTGCTATGTTCTCACTCATTAACTTAACCCATCAATTTTTCCTGAAGTCTTTCTGCAGCCTCACCAGATTTGCACTAAGCCTTGTATCATTGACAAACTTGCCCCACTCTATTGAAGTCATTGATATAATTTGTGAATCTAGGCACACCAGCACTCTATCCTATGGCACCTCGCTTGTCATGGCTTCCCAACTTGAAAGTATCAGGAATAAATGGGCATTTTTTAAAATTCGCCAATCCTTAATCTCTGCCTCAACATTAACCCAAGACTGTATGCTTGAATTTTATTCAGTACCTTATGTGATAGCTTACCAAAGGCTTGTGAAGTCCAATTACGCCACATCATCTGGTTCACTCTTAAGTATTCAGGTACTTAAACCTGAAATGTTAAGCTTGATTTCCCTTTGGGGCTCCATGTCGACTCTGCCTAATTTTATGGTTTTCTCCCCACTGTATTACATCTTTTCTTCATGATAGATTACAGCATTTTGAATACTACTGATAATATCATCAAGCTAGTTTATTTTTCTTTCACTGTTTTGAATAGTATGACCACATTTATTGGAGCAGTAAACTAAATTTATTGCTCATTAATTATTTGGTAATCTGAAAAATAATTGGAACACACATCTCTACTGTAAAATTGCTTAAAGGATTAACGATGATATAAATTAACAAAATAGTTATGAGTTTGTTAATTTGAGGAAAATTTTTTTTAGACTCCATATAATCAAGCCATTTCCTTTTGGAGTAACTGTCTGTAAAAATGTACATTTTCTAAGACTAATTTTCCATATTTTAAATCATAATTCAAAGAATTATCAACAAAATGATCTTGTCAGATATCTATTATCTCAGTAATGGGAACAGGATGGAACTGCATGGTGGCACAGCTAGTGGGGTTGTTGCCTCAGTGCCAGAAACCTGGGTTCAATTCTGACTTCCAGGTGCTCTTTGTGGAGCTGGCACATTGTTCCTTTGACTCCGTGGATTTTCTCTGCGATCCCAAAGAATTGGCAATTAATAGGTTAATTGGCCACTGTATATTGGCCATAGTCATGCAATGTGGAAGAGGGCCCTTTAGTGGAATTGGTCCATGCTGACCAAGATTCCCATCTAAGATAGTTCCATTTGCCTGCATTTGGCCCATATCCCTTTAAAACTTTCTTATAGCCACTTCCTCTAGCAGCTCATGTCATGTGGTGATCACTCTCGGGTGAAAATGTTGCCCCTCAGATTCCTACTAAATCTCTCTCCTCACCTTAAACATGCCCTTTAGGCCTTGATTTTCCCCAGCCTTGGGGTGAATGCACAGTCTTTTTCCCTCATCTATGCCCCCTTATAATTTTATGCACCTCTATAAGATCACTCCTCATTCTTCTACATTCCAATGAATAAAAAGTCCTAACCTGCTCAACCTTTCTCTGTACCTCAGTCCCTTGAGTCACAGAAACATCCTTGTAAATTTCCTCTGTACTCTTTCCAGCTTAATGGCATCTTTCCCATAGCAGGGTGACCGATACTGAATACAATATTCCAAATGCAGCCTCACCAATGTCTTGTACAACTGCAACATTACATCCCAACTTCTGTACTCAGTGCCCTGATTGATGAAGACCAGTGTGCCAAAAGCCTTCACCACTCTGTCTACCTGCAGCATCACTTTTGGGAAACCATGTACTTATACTCCTAGATACTTGTTCTACAACACTTCTCAGGGCACTACCATTCACTGTGAAATCATTTGTCTTCCCAAGCATGTAGGTGATTAGGAGAATATGAGGGAAATTGAAAGGAATGTGGAGAGAATAAAAATGAGTTTAATGTAGGATTAGTGTAAGTGGGTAGTGGATGGTTGGTGCGGACTTAGTGATTTGAAGGGCCCGTTTCTATGTTGTATTTTTCTTTGACTCTAGTACCCGATGTAAATAGGTTCAACAAATATTCCGTTTTAAACCCAACCTTTTCAGCTGCGACGTGTAGGAACTTTAATCAGTCCTATGCCGTCTGCTTATTCCTGCAGTAATAGTGAAAATACAGAACAGTTTCAAGGAAAAAAAAACATAACAACGTAAATCAGTTATAAATACAACCTTTACAATACTGTTCAGACATTTTATTAGTTATTAAATATTTACTATGTGAACTAAAATCAGATTAAAGAATGGGTTTTCCTCAAGGCATTTCTGGTACCGAAACATCATCTAAACTAACATCCTCATTCATTCAATAATCCCAAGTCTTCAGATGTGAGTGTTGCCGAGTGAAATAAATTGGCAAAATTATTGTAATATGGCTGTCTCGCCTGTCCAGTTCGTTTCACGATAGAGGTTCCCATCGTTATGTTAAAAACAGCGAAAATCGAATATTGCATGTGAAAGAAATTGGAGGGAACCGGTTTTCTCAAGATCAGTAAAGGTCCAAGGTATTTTTGTACCGCCGGTTGGCACTGTGTGGATATTGGTGGAGGTGCTAACAAGCTAACATTCGGATCAGGGACCAAGTTAACCGTGACACCAAGTTAGTGTTCCAAAACACCATTCTTCAATGTCCTTCCCTCGTAAAAAAAAGAGAAAATGTGAAAATAGAAGCGGGTTAACATTTCAGTTTGAGAACCCGACCTACTGGATCTCCTCGGCATTTTCTCTCCTTGTTTCAAATTTCCAACATCTGAATTTTTTTATTAAGAGGAATAGATAAGGTGGACAGCCAGCCCCTCTTTCCCAGGGCACCAATGCTCAAGACAAGAGGGCAT